>JAJOZX010000696.1:205000-805000 GCA_023014485.1 Bathynomus jamesi | reverse complement strand
CGGTAAAGAAAACCCCAAGCGATTCTTTGAATACGTCAATAATAGAAATCCAGTAAAAAGTGTCTAAGGTCCATTAAAAAATGGAAATGGAGATCTAGTCTCTGAAAACAAGGAAATGGCTACCTTGCTAAACGAATTTTTTACGTCAGTTTTTACTATAGAAGATGTAACGAATATCCCTTCGGTCATAGACATAATACCTTTTGATAATGGTAATATTTTGGACAATATAGTCGTTAGTGAAGGGGAAGTAATGCGCTATATTGATAAAATGAAAACGCGTAAATCACCGGGTCCGGATTCCATATATCCCATACAACTAAAAGCATTAAAAGATAGCATTGTTGTGCCGCTAACAAAGATTTTTAATGCGTCTATTTCTGAGGGGTGCGTACCAGATAATTTCAAGTTAGCAAACGTAACACCTATCTTTAAGAAAGGCGATAAAGGTGCGGCGGGAAATTATAGGCCAATCAGTTTAACGTCTGTTGTAGGTAAGCTACTGGAATCAATAATTAGGGATCGTATAGTCGAACACTTAGAAGTGCATAATCTGGTTAGAAATACGCAGCACGGTTTTAGGCGTAACAAATCTTGCTTAACTAATCTTTTAGAATTTTTCCAAAGCGTGGTTAACGTTTACGATAGACATCGGGCGGTTGATGTAGTGTATTTAGATTTTCAAAAAGCGTTTGACACCGTGCCGCACAAAAGACTGATTGAAAAAACTAAGGCTCATGGAATCAGGGGTGTAGTAATAAATTGGCTAGAAGAGTGGTTGCGAGGCAGGAAACAGAGGGTGGTCGTTGATGGAGCGGAGTCGTGTTGGGCTAATGTAGCGAGTGGCGTTCCTCAGGGTTCTGTATTGGGCCCCTTGCTTTTTCTTATATATATTAACGATTTAGATGTCGGCCTAGTCAGTACAGTTTCAAAGTTTGCGGATGACACGAAGCTGGGTGGTAGGGCGATTAATGACGAAGATAGAGGTAAAATTCAGGAAGATCTGAATAAAATCGTTGATTGGTCAGTCACATGGCAAATGAGATTTAACGTGGATAAGTGCAAAATTATGCATATAGGTTCGCGTAACGGTAATTTTGCGTATATTATGTCAGGGAAAGATTTAACAAGCGTAGAGCAGGAAAAAGATTTAGGAGTTATAGTCACTGGTGATTTAAAAGTAGCGAAACAAAGTACAGCGGCGGTCAATAAGGCGAACAAAGTGTTAGGTTTTATAGCTCGAAATTTTGAGTACAAATCGCGCGATATTATAGTTCCTCTTTATAAATCATTAGTTAGACCCCATTTGGAGTACGCGGTCCAATTTTGGAATCCGCATATGCGCAAAGATATAGACAAAATCGAAAGAGTTCAAAGACGAGCAACTAAGATGATTCCGTCTCTTAGGTCAAAGTCGTACGAGGATAGGCTTAAAGAGTTAAAATTGACTACACTCGAGACTAGGAGGTTAAGGGGTGATCTAATCCAGGTTTTCAAAATTATGAATGGGTTTGATAACGTAGATAGAGATAGCTTTTTCGAAATATCTCAATATAATAGGACTAGAAATAACGGGTGTAAGTTGACAAGTAGAAGGTTCGAGACAGCAGTTGCGAAAAACTTTTTTACGCATAGAATAGTAAATAGCTGGAATAGTTTGCCGGTAGAAGTAATTAGTAGCACGTCTATAAACATGTTTAAGAATCGATTGGACGCGCATGTTGATAGAAAGGGTATAGTTTAAGGTAGTAAAATTAAGGCTTTGTGGGGATAGATCCCACAGCTCAACACAAGTGTTGTGGGATATAGGGAGGCAGCGTCTTGGGTTAGGGGATACTCTCTGTCCTTACACACCCCATTTAAAGAGATTCCTCTGCCGAGCGGTGCCCCCCATAGTACTGTGAGGTATTGAAAAACTCATGATCTTCACTTGCCCCACAAACACCTTTAAATGGGAGACCCATAATGGTGCACACACATTTCTACATTACTGTACAGTCTTTACAGCCACACCTACACTTTTCCTCGGAAGTGTATATATTGTAATGTATATGGTTGTAAATTTGACTTGGTCCGCATTCGATATGGACCGTGACTTGATGGATACCGTAATGAAATTGACTGGATTCTTTGGATCTGATATATTTGCATGTCCGTTATAAATAGATATAGAGTGTAACATATTTGTGGATAGTAGTCTATTATGACTTGATCCTCTGGATCGAGAGATTCTATCTTTAGTTTTAAATCGATAATTAATTATTTTTAAATTGATAATGTATATGGTTGTAAATTTTGACTTGGTCCGCAATCGATATGGACCGTGACTTGATGGATACCGTAATGAAATTGACTGGATTCGTTGGATCTGATATATTTGCATGTCGGTTATAAATAGATATAGAGTGTAACATATTGTGGATAGTAGTCTATTATGACTTGCTCCTCTGGACCGAGAGATTCTATCTTTAGTTTTAAACCGATAATTAATTATTTTTAAATTGATAATTATTTAGTTTCGTAAAAATTGGTCGTTGCCAATTTACCGGCAGTTTTTACATAAATTTCTTATGTTCTTGTGGTTCGGAACCCACGTAAAATTGTAGGTCCCCTCCGCCACCACGGAGGACATACACAATACACGATTACGAACACAGTTAGGTAGACCAGCCATGAGTGGACCCTAGGGTCTTTGTTGGTCTGAAACATTATAACATTATAACATATTTAGATTTATCACTAGGCTCAGTAATTCAGTCAATAAGATAATAGAAGCCATGGTTAGTGGACTGATCTCTGATATATTTTATAAAACTCAAATGTGGAAGCATTGGCAATTGTATGTTCAATATTCATAGTGATTCAGTGTCCAACATAGTCAGTGCTCCAGACAACTATCTCAACTATCTCCAGTTAGGTCAACTGTACGCCCTTGATGATTGGTTACGTTAAGTCACGATATTTTCGTTAAAACTAACGAAAATATCATGACTTAACCTAACTAATCGTCAAGGGCGTACAGTTGACCTAACCGAGCATTCAATTGACCTAACCTGGCATTCAATTGACCTGACTGGGGCAGCTTACATGAATATGAGTAGAAGAAGTAGGGCTCATTATAAAGCAGCCATAAGACGACGTAAACAGGAATAAATTTATATTTTTTGAATTTGACCACGGACTATATACCAGCACAGCATAAGAAATAATTTAACCACGGATTCTATACTTATGCCAAGAGCTTATCTGAGGCACTAACGATTTTGTTTGCTAGGTCTATTAATTATACAGAGGTACCAGATGAATGGAAGAAAGCAAATGTAGTACAAATTTACAAAAAGGGTATGTGAGTGTCGTGTATTGTTTTTTTTAATAAAGATAATCATGCCTAATAAAAATTTAAGAGTGTTTTGTTTATAAGAATTTAATAGTTTTGTTTAAAAAGAAGAAAATGTTTAATAAGAAATTTAATTATGGTTTGTACGTAAATAAGAATTAAAAACACTGGTCTACAAAAAAGAAATCTGCTTCTCCCAATTTAATGGGTGATCTAAACTAATCTGAAAATCACATTAATTTTTCTCTATCGGGTCAGGTTATCTAGATATCTGTAACCCTTATTTAGACGTTTACAGGCAGAATACACTCAAAACTTGAAAGTTCAGTATCACACAGAGAAGAAATTTTTGAAAATCTACTTATAAATCTACTTTTATTTGTATTTGTAGTAAAACAGAACAGAACAGAACAACAAAAAAGGATACGTACACATGCATTATTACATATCAACTGCTACATATAATTCACTTTCTTAGAAGTGAGTTTTCTTGGATTTGAGTCTATACTCAGTAGGGTTCACTAAGCGGTTTGAAAAGTTTCTGTGCCTTGATGCGTCGCATGAGTGTAAAGCAGCAATACTGGCATCGTCTTCAAATCCTCTGTTCAAGTTAAAGTGGATGACAATAAAAGGCAAATTTAATACTAACATTGTCAAAAAGAGGGTTCAAGAAATGTTGGTTAATGCTGTTAAGAGCCTCAGCGAGCAGACCCCCGAGCAACAACTAAGTGATGCTGCATCTGACGGAAGTGCAGATGATTTCTTCTGTTATGAGTCTGCTTCCACTAATGTCTCTGCAACCCAAGATTCCACTGAGATGGAAGTTTTACAGTATCTGGGTGACGGAAGTCATTCTCTCCAATCTCTGAGGCAGTACCCAGGAATTCTACGGGTCTTCCTGAAGTATAACACACCACTACCATCCTCTGCTCCTGTAGAACGGTTGTTTAGTTTGGCTGGTCACATTCACGCTCCAAAAAGGAATAGACTGTGTCTGACCAGATGTTTAGCCAGCTGGTATTTTTGAAGGGTAATCGTAATTACTTTTAATTGTTAGTGTAATATTTTCAGTCATTCATGTATCCTACAAAATTAAAACATACTTTCATTAAATAAAGCAATTGTTTTTATTTACATCTATAAAACCCATTAAAATGTCGTTGATTTTACTTACAGTGCGTACAAATTACTAGTATAAACAATAATATCTTGAGGTGACGTGTGTGTATATATATATGTATATAGTCTAAAAGTCACTAAAGGGGAAATATCACTAAATCTAAGCTGAATGGCAAGAGCAAGTCATAAACGAACCAACGCGGCTGTTCGTATTGTTTTGGGCTAGCCTAGAGATGCTTTTTCCTATCTGACCTAATCGTTGGTGCTGAGTGTAATTAGGTGGTGTTTCTAAGGTGACAAATGGGGTAGAAAGTTGTCCGTTCTTAAGTATAGTTAGGGGTAATGTCTATAGCTTCTAAATTGGTAATGTAAGAGAGAGTTAGGTAGGCTGTTTGTGGGACACAGGAATCTAATGATAGATAGATTAGATTGATGATGATTTTTTTGATAGAGAAGAAAATGACCAAGACAGACCATTAGTGGAAGATATACAAATAACCACTAGAGATATACAACAGGCAATAACAGAGCTACCGGGGAGTTCAGCCCCTGGTCCAGATGGAATTGGAGCCAAGATTCTTAAGGAATGCAAACATACTTTATCTCTGCCTTTGAAAATCCTGTGGAGATCCTCACTAGACACCAGTAGAATACCACCAATCATGAAACAAGCAAATATTACCCCAATCTACAAAGGAGGCAAAAGAAAGGAAGCCAAGAACTATAGACCCATATCTTTGACTTCCCATATTATTAAAATATTTGAGAAAGTCCTGAAAAGGCACATTGTCAGTTTTATAGAAAATGAACATCTCCTAGAAGACTTTCAACATGGCTTCAGACACAAGAGATCCTGCCTCACTGAACTTATAGACCATTGCAATACAATCCTACAATATTTGGGAGAAAACCACAATGTTGATGTCATCTATCTAGACTTTGCAAAAGCTTTTGACAAGGTTGACCATGGTATATTATTCCATAAACTAAAAGAACTTGGTATTTGTGGAAAAATAGGAAAATGAATCCATGCCTTTCTCTCTGACAGAAAACAAATAACAATTGTAAATGGAGCAAGATCTATAGAAAGAGAAGTGATTAGTGGAGTGCCGCAAGGCACAGTACTAGGACCAATTCTATTCATTATAACGCTAAACAATATAAACTGTAACCTAGGAAGCTCTCTCCTGTCATTCGCAGATGATACCAGAATACTAAGACCAATTACAGAAAAAGAAGACTGTGTAGAGCTACAAAAAGATCTACAAACTATATATGCATGGGCAGATGCAAACAATATGGCCTTCAATGAAGACAAATTTGAACTAATTAAGTATGGACCAAATAAATACCTGAAAGAACAATTCAACTACACTGGACCCACAGGAAAAGATATTGTACAAACTGATCATGTCTGGGATCTAGGGATTATATTATCTGAAGATGCAACATTCAACAGGCACATTGACAAAGTAACCTCATCATGCAAACATCTAATAGGATATATACCGAGGACATTCAGAACTAGGGACAGTATGACCATGCTTACCCTGTGGAAATCACTTGTCCTTCCACGCATTGACTACTGCTCTCAATTATGGTTTCCCCACAAACAGAATGAATTGCAAAAAATTGAGGGCCTACAAAGAACCTTTACTTCGTATATTAAACAACCTGATGGGTAACAGGTGAGTAAAAACAAATTAAACTACTGGGATAGGCTCAGAGGCCTCAACCTTTATTCCATAGAGAGAAGGTTTGAGAGATACATCCTAATCTACACCTGGAAAATTCTAGAAGGGCTTTTAGTTGCCCCCAATACTGAACCAATTGTGCCCACCTTAACAAGAACTGGAAGAATGTGTAAAAAATATCACCTCCCACCAAACAGTCTGAGAAGGATTCAAACCCTTCAATATAATAGTATCTCTAGGCAGGGTTCTCGCCTGTTTAACTCCTTGCCTCAGTACCTTAGAGATATAAGTGCAGTCCCAGTAGATACTTTTAAAAAACACTTGGACATGTTTTTAGCCAACATACCCGACCAACCCACAGTGTCAGGGTATTCCTCTGCCAGACCAGCCCCCACAAATTCAATAGGGGACCAAATCGTATGGCAGGAGCGAGAGAAAAGAGGGGTGGCGACCCCGTCGTGGCCCCGCCTCAGGAGGCGCTGAGCGGACTTCGAGGGAGCAGCGCACCCTTGAGGCAGAAGCGCTTTAAGGTAAATTTAAGGTAAATAATGGTAGGCTCCCAAAGGAATATCTAATTCAACGCACCGGTAAGTGCTTTTGATTGTTTGCTAGAACCTAAGTAACCTAACTGGGGTGTCTACCCCACGCTATCACATTTGGCGACGAGGATGGGATTCAATTAAGCTCATGGGATTCGATTAAGCTCATGGGATTCAATTAAGCTCATGGGATTCAATTAAGCTCATTGGATTTAATTTGGCTCATTGGATTGAATTTGGCTCATTTGATTAAATTTTGTTCATTGGGTTAAATTTGGCTCATTGGTTTAATTTGGCTTATTGGGTTCAAGTGGTTGTTTGGAAAATTGGATGTAGCCTAGTGGGTCGTCCGATTTGGTTTGTTTGTGTGGGTAAGCTACCGTACTATAGCCTAGGTCCCGCCGGCCTAACTCTAAAACTAATTCCTACTCAGCCCTAACTCTAAAACTAATTCCTACTCAGCCCTAACTCTAAAACTAATTCCTACTCAGCCCTAACTCTAAAACTAATTCCTACTCAGCCCTAACTCTAAAACTAATTCCTACTCAGCCCTAACTCTAATACAATTCACTATTCAGCCCTAACTGGGGAGTAACTAGATCAAATTTAAACGAAATCTAACCTACTTCACGTGATTTGGCCCAAATTCGGTTTTGCTCTAGCATGTCGGTGATTGGCCATATAAGCCCCTACGAAGACTGGGGAGGACTTCGAAGCTTATGCCACTAGGGTGAGGTTGTTTTTCGAGGCAAATTCCATTCCTGATGCTAAGAAAGTACCTACCTTTTTAACTATAATAGGCCCTAAAACGTTTGGTTTAGTTATGGACCTAGTTTCTCCTAAAGCACCGGAAACCTGCACCTATAATGAATTGGTACAGGCCCTAACCGATCACTACAAACCCCGAGTAGTTCTCATCTATGAACGTTTCAAATTTTATTCAAGGCATCAGACGGGAAATGAAAGCATTGCAGAGTTTGTTGCAGGAATAAAAAGCCATAGCCGTACGTGTAAATTTGGGGACAAATTAGATGAAATGCTAAGAGATAGGTTTGTAATGGGTCTCAAAGAGGAGTCTACCCAGAGAGCCCCATTAGCCATACAGGACCTAACTTTTAGTCAGGCTGTAGAAATAGCTACGGCTAGAGAAGCAGCTGCTAAAGATGTTAGAGCTTTTGGAAATCACAGTAGTAAAGCCCAACACGTAAATAGCTTTAAATCTTCTAGGCCTGGCAGACCTAATGAGCCTACTAGACAGGAAAATAAAAGGGATGAGGCGAATACGACTAAGCCTACTAATTCTACTAAGCCTTCCAAGCCATGTACGGGGTGTGGAAAACACCATTGGAAGAAGGACTGCCCTTTTAAAGAAGCAGTTTGCCGAAACTGTAGTAAAATAGGCCACATAGCTAAAGTGTGTTTTTCAAAGAAAACGAAGGGTGAAAATTCTAATTTTAACATTTCTAGTGTAAATCCTCAAAGGGGAAATACTTCGAACATTGGAGTGGAGTACCTATTTTATGAGCAGCAAAGTGGGAAAAATAAAGGCCCATATATTGTAGAGGTAGGCCTAAATGGAATTACAGTTCCTCTAGAACTAGATACAGGTGCTGCCCGAACTGTCATGTCCAAAACAGTTTTTGATAAAATTTTCAAAAACACACCTAAACTACATGCATCTAAAACGATTTTGAAGAAATATGGGGACATACAAATACTATTTGTGGAGAAGCATCCGTCACAGTTACACTCAACCAGAAAACTTTGTCTCATCCCTTAACCCTTTTAGTGGTGGATGAGCAAGGGCCTACTCTACTCTACTAGGCCGTGATTGGATTGATGCTTTGAAAATGCCGATTGACAAAATCTTGCCAAGGGGTCAGGCAGATGTGCATACACTCTCATATCCATCTGACATAGACTCATTGTTAAGGGAGTTTTCTTCTGTTTTTGGGCCTGAAGTAGGCAACCTAAAAGGCCATCAGGTCTGCATAGAAGTAGATCCTAATGTAACTTCGAAATTTTGTAAGGCTCGTTCAATTGCGCATGCACTGCGGGAGAAGGTAGATTTAGAAATTGACAGGCTGCTAAAAGATAAAATTATTGAACCAGTCACACACGCTAAGTGGGCTGCCCCAGTAGTTCCTGTACTAAAACCCGACAAGTCCGTGCGGTTATGTGGGGATTACCGTTTAACAGCAAATAGAGCCGTCCTTCTAGATTGCTATCCTATACCCAAGCCTGATGAATTATTTAGCTCTCTTGCTGGGGGTAAATATTTCACAAAACTCGATATGTCCCAAGCCTATGCTCAACTAAGTTTAGATGAAAACTCTAAAGAATTAACTATCATAAATACGTACCGAGGCCTATATAAGTACAATAGGCTATGCTATGGAATAGCATCGGCTCCGGGTATTTTTCAGAGGACAATGGACCAAGTTCTAGGTCACATTCCAGGGGTACTTTGCTTTCTAGATGATGTCCTCATTTCAGGTTCGTCTAAAAAAGAACACACAACTAGATTAACCACGGTTCTAAAAAGACTCCGGGATGCCGGACTTAAGCTAAAGAGAGAAAAGTGTTCATGGGTCACTAACGAGGTTTCATATTTAGGGTTCCGCATAGATGCCTCAGGCATTCATCCAACGGTGGATAAACTAGAAGCAATAAAAAATGCACCACCTCCACAAAACATCACACAGTTACAAGCTTATTTAGGTCTCCTAAACTTTTATAGGAAATTTTTGCCTAATGCATCGACTTTCCTTGAACCCCTAAATAAGCTATTACGATCTGGGGAACAGTGGAGATGGGAGAAAACTCAAAAGGAAGCATTTGAGGCTTCCAAGGACGTACTACTAAAGTCCACTCTCCTAGTGCATTATGATCCTAAACTTCCTCTCGTAGTTTCAGCAGACAGCAGTTCTTATGGAATTGGGGCAGTGTTATCTCACCACATTGATGGGGTAGATAGGCCTATCTGTTTTGCTTCTAGAACACTAACTGAGACTGAAAGACGATATGCACAAGTGGAACGTGAAGCATTAGCCTTAGTATTTGCAGTAAAAAAATTTCATTTCTATCTATGGGGTCATGAATTTAAACTAATTACTGACCATAAGCCTCTTTTAGGTTTATTTTCACCCAATAAAAATATTCCAGTTATGGCCTCAGGTAGGATTCAACGATGGGCACTGATTCTAGAAGCCTATAAATTTGACTTAGTACATCGGTCAGGTAAACTTCTAGGTACGGCTGATGCGCTAAGTAGGTTGCCCTTAGAAAATCCAAATGATTTAACCTTAACCTTTTTTTTTTTTAACCTTTAACCTTTATTAATAATAAAATAAATACAGTAGTCTTTTTACAATTTACAATTTTTACAATGACATAAGGCCCTTAAGCTTTAGGCTTTACTGGGCTCTTATTAAAAATAAGCAGCTAGCTGTTATAAATTAATAATAATAAATAAATAAATAGTAAATAAGTATTATTAATAGTTAAAACCTGTATTTCAATATTAAACAATATTAATGGACAATATTAAACATTATTAGTGGGCATTAAGCCAAGATTTTTGTTAGTATCCCATTATTAATCGGGATTTCAACTTGGTTTTAAACAAATTTACATTCGCAATATTTTTTATATCGGCATGCAAGTCATTCCATAGTTTCAATCCAATGAAAATCGGTAGTTTTTGAGATGAAGACAATCTAAATTGAGGTATAACAAGCTTTGATCTATTTCTGGTCTGATACGAGTGGATTTCTTGATGAGTTCCAAATATCTATTTACCCATTGCAAATTAATGATTTTGCTCTTACACTTGTAAATAAAAATAAAATGTGCCAGTTTGGTTATATCATTGAGCTTTAGTAGGTTTAGCTCTTTAAATAATGCACTAGAGTGATCAAGGAAATCAGCATAAGATAATAACCTTATTGCTCGTTTTTGAATGACAAAGATACCATTTAATGCGTTGTTACCGGAGTTTCCCCAAACAAGGGTGCAGTATGTTATATAAGGAAGAACAAGAGTATGATAAAGAGTCAATAAAACTTGTTTAGGGACTACATTTCTAAGTTTAAACATTATAGCAACGCTCCTTGAAATCTTTTTCGCGATATAATTTACATGATCACTCCATTGCAAATTCTTATCTATCATTACACCAAGAAATTTTGTTACAGTACACTCCTTTATGGTGATTTCATTAACATTAAGTTCATCAAGATATACGTTTCTTTTATTAGTAAAAATCATGAAATTTGTTTTACTGGTATTTAGGAAGAGTTTATTGGTGGTCAACCATTTCATTACACTGATGAATTCTGAATGAAATATATTCTTAGCTGTATTAACATCTTTGCAAGAAAAAGAGAGAGTTGTATCATCTGCAAACATTATGAAGTTCAGTATATCAGATGAACGTGGAAGGTCATTTATATATAATAAAAATAACAGTGGACCCAGCACTGAGCCCTGTGGCACACCATGTTTGGCAAGCGCTTTAGTGGAGCAAACCTTATTTACTGATACAAAATTATATCTATCGGACAAATAACTTTTAAACCAATCACTGATTGCCCCTCTAAAGCCGTAACAATACAATTTATTAAGTAGAATATTATGGTCTATTACATCAAACGCCTTACTGAAATCCATAAATATTGATATCATTATTTCTTTGTTCTCCTTAGCTATATTTACATTTTCCATAAGATTTAAAATAGCCATTTCCGTTGTTCTATTATTACGGAAGCCATGTTGATTTGGAGATAATAAATTGTAGGATTCTAAATATCGCTGCATTCTACTTTTTACAATTTTTTCGAAAACTTTGCTGAACACAGATAATGAACACACCGGCCTGTAATTTGTTGCTAGTGTAGGATCACCCCCTTTAAAAAGGGGTGTTATACAACCAGTTTTTAGCATTGATGGGAATATTCCTTTGGAAATACTTTGATTGATAATTAATTTTAGCCAAAGTTACAGATATCTTATTTTTAACAAGTTTCAATATAGGTACAGGAATGTTATGAATGTTATTTTTTGTATTTTTTAGTTTACCAATAGTATTCTGGACCTCAGTAGAGGTAGCAGGAACAAAAGAAAATGAATTTAGTGGGCTGGGTGGCATATATTCTAGAGGTGAGTGATCATTATTTATTAATTGTGAGCGAAGCTTATCCGCTATTGATTGATTGTGTACCTATACCTACAGAATGGGTTCACTTGGTGGAGGTTTTGGAATCCACTCCAGTATCTGCGGTACAAATAGAGCAGTGGACAAAATCAGACCCTATTCTGTCTAGGGTCATCCATTTCTGCTCAGTTGGTTGGCCTACTAAGGTTGAGAGTGAATTACAGCCTTTTTATCAACGTCAGTCTGGCCTCTCCATTCAAAATGGCTGTCTCTTATGGGGCCACAGAGTGATTATTCCAAATGAAGGCAGGTCGAATTTAGTGAAGGAACTTCACGCTGAACACATGGGCGCAACAAAAATGAAAGAGCTGGCGAGAGCTTATTTCTGGTGGCCTGGTTTAGATGGAGAACTCGAATCATTGGTTCGTTCCTGTCAAAGCTGCCTAGAGAACAGAGATCTCCCAAGGAAAAAGTCCACTTCATCCTTGGGAATGGCCTACTATACCGTGGCATAGGATCCATGTTGACTATGCAGGTCCTATAAATAATACTTATTTCCTAGTCATTGTGGTCGCCTACTCTAAGTGGGTGGAAATTTTTCCAACCACTTCCACGACTTCGGGTGTTACTATTCGCTTACTCCGTTCGGTTTTCGCTCGATGGGGTTTACCCGTAGTCCTGGTTTCCGACAATGGTACTTGTTTTACCACTGAGGAATTTCGTTATAAAAATGTACCGGCGATACATGTATCGGTATCGGTATCGCTTAAGACATCTAGAAAGTATCGGCGTATCGGTATCGCCTAAGACGTTCTTCATGTATCGATGTATCGGTATCGCTTTAGCGATTTTCATGTATCGATGCCCATCACTGGTTGTAGTGTTCTATTAGTTGTGATAGGCATGATCTACCTGATCGGAATCCATGATGATTTTTGTTGAATCTTTCCCGTGTCTCCAGGAAGTCATAAATTTTCTCTCTAACTATTCTTTCAAATACTTTGGTGAGGTGGGACGTCAATGACACTGGTCTGTAGTTCTTTGCTTGAGATCTGTCCCCTCCTTTATATATAGGGACAATGTTTGCTTTTCAAGATGCTCGGTATTTCCCCAGTGTCTAGGGATCTTCTCCATATCCAATATAAAGGTGTAGCTATTTCATTTTTACAGTTTTTAATCAATAATGCGTTCCAATTGTCGGACCTGCAGCTGAATGTGGTTTCATTTGTCCTATAGCTCTCGCTACATCTTCTGGTGTAAAATCAAAGTCTGTTATATACTCTCCTTGCAATTCCTCTTCAAAGAATGCATTTATGTCAAGTATCGCCTTGTCACTTTTTGGGGTACTGAAAACTGATTCATATTGAGTTCTCAATGTATCAGATATTTCTTTTGGATCGTCGGTTAGTTCATTATTTCTCGTCCTTAAGGGCCCAATAGCGGCGCGCGTTTTTGTTTTCCTTTTTGCATAGCTATAGAAGTATTTTGGATTTTCCTTTATTGCTTCTACCGCCTTTTCCTCTTCTCTCTCTGTATGGTCCTTAATCAGGGCTTGTATTTCCCTATCGATACCCTCCAGTTTTTCTTTTATTGCTTTCCTGTCATTATCTCCGCGGTTGCCTAACTTCGCCTCCACTCTCTTTCTTTTGCGGAAAAGTCTTCTCTAGCCAGCTCCTCTTTCCTTTTGGCTGTGATTTCGGAGCATATTTTTCTAAAATTCTCAGCGTCTTTTCTTCCAAGGTTGTTAGCATTTCTTCAGTTGTTTTATTCTCGAAAATTGTTCTCCATTCTATTTGGGCCATGTGCGATTTGATTGCTTCCCAATTTATAGTCTTGGAGTTTAAGTTAAAGGCCCCGAATTTACTTCTTTCCTCAATATGTGTATTGTCTTTTAATGCTGTCGTCATATTTGTTGATATCTCGATTAAGTTGTGGTCTGAGATAATGGTTGGGGTTATTTTTATATCAGCGATCATGTTCGTGTTATTCGTGAATACCAGATCCAGGCAGTTATTTTTTCTGGTATGTTCTGTTATCTCCTGTGTCAGCATAAACTCATTTGTGAGAGCCATCAACATTTTTGCTTGCTCCTGGTCTTCTCTTGTGCCCCCCTTGTCCTGGTGAATATATATATTCCTATCCACGTTTTTGTATTTTATAAATGGGAAGTTAAAGTTTCCGCAGATCATTATATTGGGGGATGGAGGGTTTATGGCCTTTATTAGCTTTCTGATGTCATCAATGGCCTCCGAGAATTTTTCGGTTGGGGTGCTTGGTCTATAGATGACTATTACTATCACGTGTGTATATATATAGTATATGGGGGCTATGTTGTACTTACCGACAGTGCTTTTAGTCTTTTATCTTATAAATTTGTTGTGTCATCCTCTTGAGATGGGAATCACAAGGTTGAAATTGCTAAAAAGTTTTATGGATGAATGTCCCTTTTGCATGTAGCATGCCATTCAAAGTTGCTGTATTAAGCTGATTTCCGGTTAATATAGACGATCCTCTGCAACTGCATGAGTAAAAAAGAGCTTTAGGGCTGATAACTGTTCAAGAATACTCTTGACAACACTGTGGAGTGACAGCCAGCGTGTTTGGCATGGGTGTAACAATTTATGTGGTTTAGCATTGACAAACTTGAAATTTTTTTAAAGATTGAGATTGCTTAGGTAAAAGAAAATACTTGTAAATATCACGAGCCATGTCTTCAATGCCTCTAGGTAACGTTTTACATGCATATGAAGCACAAAGATAGAATGAGTGGCATATACATTTCGTTATAAAAAGATTGGGTATATCAACCTTTAGTAATGTAGAAAGAGAATGTTTGTGGCCCATCATAACACTAGCACTATCTGCTGCAAACCCAATCATATTATCCTTGTCTGGTATATTTGCTTCATTAAATACAGATTTTATGCTTCCATATAAATTGAAAGCTGTGGCACTTTCAACAGCGACTAATATTAAAAAAGAATCCTTTACACCTTCGTTAGTCAAACTCCTAGTAACAAGAGCTAGATGTTTGATGCAGCCCCTGTCAGTTGATTCATCAACAATTAAGGAAAATGGAAAGTTTCTTAAGTGCTCATGTAAATTTTCACAAATATTTTTACCTAATACATTCTTAACTATGGATGTGCATTTTGTCTTTCCACATTTAATTTTCTTTCCTATTTCTGAGTCAGGACATACAGATTTAATTAAAGGGACCATATGATCAATAAGACTGAATGGGAGATTGTGTTCACTTATGAATGCTGCAGTTTAATTTCTCCCTCTTTTACCATTCTTTCATGCTCATTATGGCTGCTTGTACTTGGCATATCAAACACACACACTACATTTTTTAGAGAATTTATAATTTTTTTGTGTTTCATTCCAGAAGCATACTTTTCTATTTCTGATTTCCCAGCTTTTCCATCTATATGGCATGCTTTACAGTGATAATACAGAGGCCCCTTACTATAACGCTGTAACATATATTCTGCTCGATTTTTTAGTTCATTCAGAACAAAAATTAAATGACTTATAAGGACAAATTTGCTCGAATTTTTAGTTTATTCACAACAAAAATTAAATGACATAATGACAAATTAATCACCAATATAATTCCCTTCTTTTTCTATAACCTCCTCCCACCTGTAGAAAAGTTTTTTATGCCACGTTCGAAGAAATCCCTTGGTTTCGAGTTAAAAAAAGCGATCACTTCGTTTTCGATAGCTTCCCTGGATTGCAATTTTTGTCCATCTAAGGTGGTGTTGCAGACTTCTGAATAAATGGTAGTTTGAAGGTGCGATGTCCAGAGAATAAGGTGGATGAGGCATTTTTTCCCAACCAAATGCCTCCAATTGGGCAGTGGTGATTCGAGCAGTGTGAGGGCGCGCGTTTTCCTGGTGGAATAGAACACCTCTGCGATTAATTAATGCAGGACGTTTTTCTTGTAATGTCATCTTCAATCGATGGAGTTGTTGGCAGTAGACTTCAGTTGTGATTGTTTGGTTATCTGGCAGAAGCTCAAAATGAATAATTCCTTACATATCCCACCAAACGCATAGCAAAATGTTCTTTGGATGGGGTCCATTCCTTGGCTGAGGTTCAGGCTTTGTTTCACAGCTAAGCCACTGATGTTGACGCTTAATATTGTTATAGAGGACCTATTTTTCATCCCCAGTGACGATGGAACTCATACAGCATCACATGTCGAATATGCTCTTTCGTGGGCGCCATGTTTTTTCAATTACTGTAATATCGTAGGGGTGGCGTTGTAACTGTATGAAAAACACCAGAGGAAAATTCATTAGCCTAATCCTACACTAGCCTAAGTCATTCTGTATCGTGATAAAACATGTGCGAACCTGTCGCCGCGTGTATTTTGCAACATTTGCAAAACTATTTCACATTATCTTGAGGTTATTCTAATCGAGCAGAATTTATGTTACAACTATGTTACAACTACAGTATGTTACTTTCGGAAAGCCAACTACTAAATTTTGAGACTCCCAGTTTTTAACATATTTTTTTTGATACGCCGCACGCTTTCTCTAAGCAGGAGGTGTCTTAATTGTACTATTATCACTGTCACTAGTTAAATACATAATTATTCAGTTGGAAGTAACAAGAAAACAATTTTTCAATGATTTCACTACTCAACATTCACAATATCTCACTACGCGTCTATGATACGAGGACAGGATGAAACATGAACAATCAGCCGACAGTGACAAGTTTGCAACACGTATGATAAATTGGTTGCCAGATGTTAATATTCAAGACAATTCGATATCTTTAACATTATGTTATTTGTATTTATAAATTTTGTATGAAATTTTTCTCTAAGATTTATAAAACACTATTTGTAAAATAGAATATATTAGCGAACTTGATTTTTTCCTAGATTTCAATGATTTTTCCCAAAAATTCCCCTTTTCCCTAACAAGGTAAGAATTTCCCTGTACTTGACAACACTGCTCTGGCGTCGCCGACACGCAGGCAAAGATCTAGTGCGCCAAATGCTGAACGATATTGCGCAGTTTGGTAAGTAGCAAACCTTGGTTTGTGTTCCGTTCTGTGTTCTGGAAACCTGTAAACGTAATAAACTTACACATAACGTTTTTCCTGTTTATTTCTTCAAGAAACGGATTGCGGAAATGGAATCAGCGTAAAAATCTACGTCTATACCAAAAATATGAAAAAATTCCAATGCCGGACCTAAAGCCGAAAAGATCCCTCCAATCATGCATACAGTATTTACAGTAGAATTTAACTCTCGTGTTTTGGGATGGTTCGTCCTAGAACACGAGCAAGTTCCTTATTCATTACATTCATAGTTCTATATTATAGGCATATTATAAATGAGATATACACCTTCATAACCGTGTATATTTGATGAAGTTTCTGATTCTTTACGGCCCTGTCAGATATAACGCATGCATTAATATTAGATTGAAAATTCTTACTTTAAAGTTGTATAATTTTATAATTTTTGTTTATTGAGTATTGAATTATTTTACCAATTCTTTTTTTTTGTACAATACATCTTTTTATTCATTAAACAATTTACAAAAAAGAGGTTTCCGTAGTAGTTTAGTACAACACAGTAGCTACCTTACAAATTTTTCCTGTAGGCCTATCGTAAAATATTATTTGAATATTGTTTATCACAACTCTATTATTGTATATCACTATCAAGTTAATTTTTATGTGTGTACTGGGTATTAAATTATAGTACTTTTTAATTTATTATAAATATTTTCTTAGACATTTATTTATTTAACAAAATTGATTTGATTCAACGTAAATAATCATAAAGTTTTACATTTTGAAGCCTATTCGATTTCCTCTGGCATCGTATAAGTGATCCTTATAAGTCTATAGCGTACTGTATTCTAAGTACAGTCAGGGCCGCATTTACGGTGTGGCGCACCGGGCAAATGTCCAAGGCGCACCCGATGAGCCCCGCAAATTTCAATTGAAAAAAATTAAACCACGTATTTGCCATCTGCGACGAGTTTTACTTTTTCCGGCAGGCGGCATGGCATCGGGCATTCTAATATCCGCTTTGATGGTGTTTAATTTGTTGTTCTTGTTAGTGTTACTCATTTCTAATGTTGTTACTAACTTACTTCTTGTTGTTTCTGTTGCAGATTCATGATTTATGTTCTTATTGTTGGCATTGTAATACGTACAACATGGAAACGAGCCGTGACCGGGATCGAAGGAGGAAATATAAACCCGGTAGTGAAAAGTGTAAGGATAAGAAGCGCGGAGAAGAGTTTCTTGCGACGGTGCCGAAACTGACTAATTGGATTAAATCATCAGCAACTAAATCAGCCCCTTCAGCAGGCCCACCAGCTGCCTCCGCTACTTCAGCAGCTGCGTTTTCAGAAGACGCGTCTACGTCAACCCCTTCAGCAGGCCCACCAGTTGCCTCCGCTACATCAGCAGCTGCGTCTTCAGAAGACCCGTCTACGTCAGTGCGTTTAGCAGGCCCACCAGCTTCAGGACATGCAATTAATGACATTGGTTTGTGGCCACAAGTGCTGACCGATGACTTTAGAGAGTTCTGGATAGAGCGGGGAACATCAGATTGCCGAAATTATGACAGCAACTTCAGTAACTCTTCAACTACTGAAAGTGGTTTGTTGGTTAAAAGAAAACCAACAAACTAAGATGGCTGGTTGTTACCCTTCACCCAAGGAACAAACTTTAGAAATTATTGTATTGTACATTTGATTGTGTACATTTGAATCTCGGAATCTTTTTGTGTGTTTAGTTCTATTGTGTATTCATTATTTTAGTTTCAACGATTCATATTTTCAGCAGACTCGGGGTCTTCCAATGGGCTCACCTTTATCCCTTGTGTTCTTTAATTTATGTATGGAGTTCCTCGAGGGAAGAATGATCGACCTTTTGATTCCAGGAGTTAATTTATTTAGATATGTTGATGATACTTTTGCAGTT
Source organism: Bathynomus jamesi (assembly GCA_023014485.1). Taxonomy (NCBI): domain Eukaryota; kingdom Metazoa; phylum Arthropoda; class Malacostraca; order Isopoda; family Cirolanidae; genus Bathynomus; species Bathynomus jamesi. Next base: position 786,187 of record JAJOZX010000696.1, on the reverse strand, counting down.
GCTCATGGGCATGTTACGAATGAAGATTTACTTGCGAGTCTCAGTAGTTTGGAGCTTTCTCGCCAGTTTACTTATGAAAAAGAAACGCTAAACCATTACCTTTCTTAGACGTTTGTGTCATACGAAATTTGAATAATAGAGCCACCTTTAAAGTTCACAGAAAGCCTACTCATTCCGATTCATACCTGCTTGCTTTCTCAGGTCATTCCGAAAGTACAAAAAAGTGGAGTGAGTTTGTACCCTTTTTTGAGAGTAGGCCTATACAGAATCTGCGACTCGATATTTTTGGAGGAAGAGCTTTTTTACATTAAGAACACTTTTACAAATTTGGGTTATCTTCAGATTTTATTAATAAAGCTCACTATGGTGCCCGAAAGAGGTTCTATAATTATGATAAAGAAAATACCTTCAAACGGAAAAATACTCTCAAGCTTCCTGTTCCAATCAAGGCAAAAATTAATGACCTTCAACCTGAAGAAATAAATGACGTTATTGAAAATAACAGTACAATTAAAAATCTAATTCGATCACATATTACTAAACGTATTGAATCCCAAGATGCCTTAGTTTATGCAATTCATTGTAATAACTGTCCTAAAAAAGTATATTGGAGAAAGTACTTAGTGCTCCAGACAACTATCTCTTAATCTTCTATGGACCAGTTGTATAATGTTTGTACCTGTTGAATCTGAAATAAAGTGTTTGTTTGTTTGTTATTGACATTCACAGGCGGATTTACCAATATAACTACTCTGTGCGTACAGCTCAAGTTGACAGTCCAGTATTTAATCATGTTCAGTCTACAAACATATTAACTTTAATGATTACAAATTCCTTCCCCATATTAATGAAATGATAATAGAGAAATAGTGAAATCCTTCTTTATTAAAAACTAATAATTTTAGTGGTATAAATAGAGTATCTTTTAGTTTAGACGAGAGATGTCCAACCTTTTTTCATGAAGGGCCATATTTCAATTAATGACCCACACCGATGGCCAGTGTGCAAGTATCCGCCAGCCAGGCCTTATACAAGTCTTTGGAGGGGCGAACTATGGCCCGCGGGCCGTGTCTTCGACAAAACACCATTTACGCTATTTTACCATTAATATTTTTAAAGTTTCTGGCCTGGCTGAAGGGTAACAACCAGCCACCTTAGTTTGTTGGTTCTCTTTTTTTTATTTTATCGTTTTCATAATTACTTCATAGTTTTCATAGTTTCTTAGTTTTAGTTCGACCACTTAGTTTGTTCTGCAGGGCTGAAAACGCTATTCAAATCTTATTTTATACTTTCTTGCGGGTTTTTAATTTTCCCAAAGTTTTCTGCGTGTATATATATATATATATATATATATATATATATATATATATATATATAGAGGGTGTCCCAAAAAAACTATATACTCTTTATAGCATCATATATTTTATAATTTAAAAAAAAACCAAACAATATATTGTTATAGCAATTGCCAATGAAAGGTAAATTAGTAATCTAAGTGATCAAAATGTTATAGCGAGTTGTTTGCATATAAAATTTAATTAACTACGCCAAGTGCTCAAAATGTTCTCCGGCGACATGAATGCACTTTCAATACAACAAAATCGTGTGGTCTGATGAAGCTACCTTCAAGCTGAATGGCACAGTAAATCGACACAACTGCGGGTACTGGTCACTTGATAATCCACACGTTTACGTGGATAAACATGTTAATTTACCAGGATTAATAGCATGGTGTGGTTTATCATCCAGGGGTTTGGTTGGACCATTTTTCTTTAATGGGACAGTTACCGGTGCCGCATATCTCGACATGCTGCGGACAGAAATTATACCTGCAGTTCGGAAGTTGTTTGGAAACGACGACTTTTACTTTCAACAAGATGGAGCCCCCTCTCATTATCATTGTGATGTCAGAAGGTACCTCGATGAAACGTTGCCTAACCGTTGGATAGGACGAAGAGGAAGCGTTAAGTATCCTCCACGTTCACCGGACTTGACTCCACTTGATTTTTATTTGTGGGACTACCTGAAGGATGCAGTTTATGGTACAAGACCCGCAACACTCGAACACCTTAAGGATGCAATTAGGGAAAATTGCGGGACCATCACAGCATCCACATTAGTCCATGTCTGCGAATCAGTTAGTCGACGCATTCAAAAGTGCATTCATGCCGCTGGAGAACATTTTGAGCACTTGGCGTAGTTAATTAAATTTTATATGCAAACAACTCGCTATAACATTTTGATCACTTAGATTACTAATTTACCTTTCATTGGCAATTGCTATAACAATATATTGTTTGGTTTTTTTTTTAATTATAAAATATATGATGCTATAAAGAGTATATAGTTTTTTTGGGACACCCTGTATATAATACGCCTCTCCCCGAGTTCGGGCAAAGTCAGGATGTTACTCGAGAGAGGGTATTACTTTAGCACTCCTGGATGCAGAAATAGTTCACTCTTCGTATTCCCACAATCGCGGAGTACTGTGTGGGCCCGTGATTTTCTTTTTCCCAGTTATCAAAGTCCAAAGAGTAGAAAATAAACACAACGGTTTGCAAGAATTTTAATTTGAATATAGGCGAGATAAATATAATTGATTAAAGTCAATCAAATGTTTCTTTTACACAGAACAGAGAGTTAATAATAATAATGATAATAATAATAAAAGTTTCATAAACATAACTTTAGTTACTTCTTCATTGTAAGATATTGAATAAGCCAGAGATCCCTCTAAGACACCCTTGTCCGTTCTGAGTCTCCAAGCTTGTATGAGTCAGTTGCTAAGCTACTGCGTTTTTCCCTACAGTCAGACTCCAATTGAACACCCATTAATCTTCCAATTTCCAAAGCAATTCCCGTTAACGGACTGAAAACCCGCCATTTCAGCCCGGAGACCCCTCTCCTCGGAACTGCCTTAAGGGCGCTGATCCCCTTCTTATATAGTCAAAGGAACGGAACCTGGCAACGCCACCACGTCACCTGAGAACATTGTAGAACCGAGCTTCTCACAATCTGTTTTTCCTAAGTGAAATCAAAGAAACCGTCTGCGTCACTGCGTGTGAATTCCGTTCGGAAGGAAATGAGTCATACATAGCTTGGGAATTATTGAATTAATAAAATTACATAAAAATAATTGTCATCAGGGCGCGGCTTTACTTCGATTATAAATTAAATTATAACATATATATACAGGGTGTTTCTAAAGTAACCATCTATTTTGGTGAAATAGGGGGATTTTAAACAATTGTTATGTTGGCATAATGGTATGTGCATTGTTATACAAAATTCATGTATTTATCATATTTCAATTGCTTTACACGATTTTTTGTTAATTATTTTATTTTATTTTCAGACCCATATCATTGATGATGAATGTGCAAGAACGGGTTTATGTAGTAACATGCAGGATAAAAGGCATGAAGTGCAATGAAATTAGAGAAAAGTTTAGAGAAGGTTTCGTAAAACAGGCCCTAGAGACCAGGCTATTCGCGAATTAGTAAACAAATTTATGAGGACTGGATCTGTGCATGACGAGCGTAGATCTGGACGGCCAAGAAGATCTCACGAAAGAATCGAATCTGTTCAAGAAGCATTCGAAGAGGATTTACAATTATCGATTCGGAGGGCATCCCACGGATTAGAAATTCCACAAACAACGGTTTACAGAATTCGACGTTATGATTTAAAGAAAAAGCCATACCACATTCAAGTGTTCCACAACTTACAAGAAGAAGATTATCCACGAAGAGCAACAATGTGTGCCGAGCTTACAAATATATATATATATTTTCATGTTTTAAAGGTGTTTTTTTTATAATTCATATTATTTCGCAAAATAGACGGTTACTTTAGAAACACCCTGTACGTATACACACACACACATTCGTTTACATCTTAATTAAGGCGAAAATTCCTGTGAAGAGTTGCCACGTAGTCCATTTTTTATTCTGTAAAAAGGGGTTTCTCGGACCCATTTTCAGACACAAACGTTGGGCTAAATGGTACGTTGGCACACCATGATATACTGGAATGAAAATATATTATGAATGACCAGAAAGTATGGGTATTATTGGTATTGTTTACATACGATGTCACTCCACATGTTTCAACTAGGACAACCTCAAACATAACACAAACATCACACACAGAAGCCATAAAACAGCAGCTACAACAGCTCAACACAGAAATAAACAACAAACTTAAAGAAAAACAAACAGAAACATTTAGGGAATTCATAACAACACTAAACCACTCCACAGATACATCCAGGCTATACAAGACTATAAACAGCATTACCAACTCTAACAGCAGCATTCATACCTCACACGCGGCTATCTGTCGCAGCCAAAATAATATCCCAACATATTCACAACAAGGTAACATTCTAGTTAATCACTACGCAAAGATAAGCCACTTAAACAGAGACAACAACCAGAAACACGCAGACAGACAAACAACCAGACACAAGAAAACCTACAGACTCGACACGACCATTACACCTTTCAATACAGACCAGACCACCAAGATCATCAAAAACATTAAGAATTCGAAGGCTACTGGACCAGACGACCAGACAACATATCTAACATACACCTTAAACACTTGGACCCACAGGGAATACTAGCTCTCACAAACATCAACACATATTCATACCAACACTGTATTATTTCTAACATATGGAAACAAGGTAAAATTATTACACTACTCAAACCAAACAAAAATCCAACAGAACCAGCTTCCTATAGACCCATTACTTTACTACACACCTTCCAAAGTAACAGAAAGACTAATCTTACAAATCACCAACCCACACATACCACTATCGCCTACTCAACATGGATTCAAACCTCACCACTCAACCACGACATTACTCACTAACCTCACGCAGCACATCATGGATGGCATCAACTCCAGACGACCAGCTGAACGTACACTATTAGCAGCAATAGACATTAGTAAAGCATTTGATGCTATCCCACGCTTCCCTCTCATAAACAAAATACTCAACACAAACATGCACAATAAAACCAAAAGGTGGTGGGCAACTATCTTTCACGAAGATACTCACATGTCACATTTAATGGCAAGTCATCCAAAACCAAGTTTTTTCCGAACGGGGTCCCTCAAAGCTTGTTCTCTCACCAACACTCTTCAACTTATACATGCTTTTCATTCCAACACTCATAGATAACAAGCTTACCTTATCATCATATACAGCTGACATCACTCTAACATCCACCCACAACAACATCGACACCGCTGCAAATAACCCACAAACACATAAACAGTATACAAGACTGGCTCACACACAATGGACTCAAAGTAGCGCCCACAAAATCAACTATCACCTTGCTAACAAGCAACACAAAAGAACACCAGATAACTCCGTAGATTACACTAAACAACACCAACATTCCACACACTCACAGGACCAAAATACTTGGGGTCACATACAACATATCATTATCTTTGCAAACCACATTCAGGACATTAAAAACAAATGTACGTCAAGACTAACACGCCTAGGGTACTAACGGGCACAAACTTTGGACATCAGCAGGAAACAACATCACTCATATACAAACAATATATTCGCTCAGTTATGGACTATGCTAGCCCATGCTGGGCACATTATCTCAAACACACACAAACACCTTACAGACAATACAAAACAAGGCACTTCGTATCATTACAGGATGTAATAGAACACCTGCACACAGAAATAAAAATACTGAAAATTAGGGAACATTTAAACCTGAGGGGAACACAATTCATGCCAGCAGCGACAACTAACCCACAACACCCTTGCCACTACATGTACAATCATACACCAACATCTCGCACCATTAAGGTAGCACCAGAGAGACATTATAACCAAATAGTCCATTCCAGCCATGCCCCACAGATATCACAGTACAGAAAACACATACACACACACACCTAACCCACAAAGCACTGACACGACTCGGTCCGAATGCGGTCGTAGGTGCGAAGCCGCCACTCATTGACAGGTCAGAGACCAGCCTGAGCAGATCGGATCGAGTTAACTTGGCACGATTCCGATGTGGACATCACCCCAACTTACAGACATATAAACACAGACAAGACAACTCCACAGACGACACCTGCCACCTGTGCCAGGGGTGGACACACCACAAACAATTGAACACATGACAGACTGTACCGCTGTAGCACAACATAGAACACAACACAACATGACTAGTGCGCTGAACCTCTGGTCCACTCCGGAGAGGGCAATCGGTTACCTGCGTGCCGCCGGCTTGCTCGATCAGGGTGGGCTGATCGGGTAACCAACAACAGAAAGAACTAGTGCCTGTTTCTGATTAATCAGTTAATCATTGTTTCGAATTTAATCATTAATTAATCCATAAATATTTTTAGAAAATGATGGGAAATGATTAATTTTCCTCATAATTTCAGTATCATTTTACCTTAAATTTTCTAAGTATCATTTGAATTTGATACCTTTTTGCATGTATAAACTGTCTAATCTGCCCATGCCTGATTTCTTGAACTAAAGTAAATTAAATATTTGAGCAAAATGTTTTCTTCGGTCTTATCTCACGCAACAGAAACAATAAAGCTCTTTCTTACTCTTTTCAAAATTATTTAATTGGTAATCATTTTAATCAGTTAATCATTGATTAATTAGAAAATTTCATCAATCAACTTTTTCCTGAAAATGATTAATTAACCATGCCCTAGTTTCAACTAATCAATCGCCTTCTTGCTATACAAAAAATAATTCTGTAACAGTAAAGACAATTTGGGCAAATTTTTACCAAAACAGACGCCACCTGAAAAGCTCCTAAATAGACCTCTTTGAGAATGACGTGTGTATAACCCATAATTGCTTATAATCTTATGGTCTTTCTGGGAATAAATGTTGAAAGGCCAAAAATTCTTCATGAATGGTTGATGTGAAGTTGTTTCAGTGTTTGTGCCAATCACGGAGTTTTAACTAATATATACACGTTTCAGTTAGTCCTGCAGAGAGGACATCCTTATTAATTCGACTGAATTGAGATCGTAACTATGGCAATAAGGAGATGTATGTCTTATACTGAAGAACGTTAAATGTACGTACATTATAGCTAATTATTCATATCAGTATATTTTATACTGAAATACAAACAAAGCTTCAATTAATAATATAATTTCAAATTTTAATTACGTTTGACAAAAAAGCTTTTCCTAATACATTATAATAACATTAGAGAAAGGGTACAGTATATTAGTTTCTACCTTAATATGGGTTTGTAAAAGCTTCTTTGAAGTTCAAAATGTATTTCTTTCAACTAAGCAAATCTTGTTTCACGCTTATTCTTAAATAAGATAATGCTTTTTTTTAAGTTTCAACCCAACGTTTTGTCTGCACACGTCTGCATATTCAAGTAGAAGATGACAGAGGAACTTTTCTACAATTGAGGCCCTCCTAGGAAGAAGTGGCTAAGCGGCAAAAGTAAAAAACACCAGAAAACGCGATTAAAGTTGTACCAATTTGAAAGTGGGATAACTTTTGAATTTTTGAAGATATTTCGACGAATATTTTGAAAAGTTAAAAAATCATGTCACTTTCAAATTTATGCAACTTTTAATTGTGTTTTTTTGGCGTTTTTTACTTTTGTCGCTTATCCACTTCTTCCTAGGAGAGCCTCATATGACAATACGGAGCAAGTGTAGTTTACGTCCCCCTGTGGTGCCTAGTGTAGTTCGTCCCCTGTGGTGCCCAGTGTAGTTTACGTTCCCCTACATTATCCTAGTGTAGTTTACGTTCCCCATCTTTGTCTGCGTATACCTAATCAAATAAAACATTAAAACTAACGAAAATATTACGACTTAACCTAACCAATCGTCAATTTATATATGTAAAAATGAACCATAAATAATTCCCATATTCCTATACTATCTTAGGACCTTTTCCAGTTTGTGTACCGTTTTTCATATAATTTATTTTTGCTTCTTTTCAGATCAAAAATGAGTGATCAAAAATGAGTTCTTGATAACCTAACCTAACCTAACCTAACCATTTCCGAATGGTCCTTGAATAAATAATTTCAATCTAAAAATGTTTACTATGCTGTATGTAATGTACTGTAGAAAACGGTACATAAACTGGAAAACGTCCCTATCTTAGTCTTCATGTAATTCTTGTATTCATTTATATAGTTCTTGTATCCATTTTAGAAAAAAGTATCCATTTTAAAAATTCATGTGTTTATGGTTCATGCATTTATATAATCCTGTATATTCTTATATATTTAACTTTATATAATGCCTATACTCATATGTATGTACGTGTGTGTATTCATTTTTACATAAGGACCAAAATCGCCCAACGCGAGTTTCGATAAAAATTTTGATTTGTTTTCTACTTTGCCAAATAATTGGTGACCTGTTGTTTTTTAAAATCTCATAATCATTTTTTTAGATTTCGCTTAATAAGGAATCCTGCTTAAGCTTTGCAATGTTCATATTTTGTATACATTCTCTTTCGTTATAAAAGATGAGATCATGTCTTGCCTAAGCATTTAAATTGTACATCTTAAACCTTGAAATTTTACTCATATGCATATTTTAGTGTAAAGATGCATAGTCCGATTTCCACTTAGTTAACTTGGCAGATCATGATAACATCAGATCTGAAAAGTCGCAGTTTAAGATAAAAATATGGTTTCATCTTCAAATATTTTGTTTACTCGTTCAAGCCTTACCACAGCTAAAAATTTACTTTATTTTTGAAATTGTGCAAAAATGATGCAGCCTTTTTAGCATTTAATAATAATGATGTTAGCAGTTTTGGGTTATATAAACCCCAGTAAAAATCTTCCATTGTCATTCAGAAGCTAATTCAGAGGCTGAGCACTACCTGTACATTTTAGCAGTAAATTACAGCAAAAGATAGTCTTTATCTTATCCTTCGAGCCTTGCTCTCTTCAGAAGAACTTAGTCATTAAACTTTCCGGATACGCTATAAGAAGATTCCGGAATCTTCAGAAGTTTTAGTAAGTCTACCAGAGTCCTCCGAGCCACTATAGAAGAACTCGGAGAGTAATATAGAAGAAAACTACTACAAGTCACACATCCGTTGCTGCCACCTAACTAGAACCCCCGTCGACTTCGAACCAACCCAGGCCATAGACGGAGGGGTTAACATATATATATATATATATATATATATATATATATATATATATATATATATATATATATAATATATATATATTTCAACTGCAAAGAACACGCAGTATAATTAACGTAAAGAACGACTCTTGTATAGGAGAAAATTCCGCGCAAGATGAGGAGGGAGAACGAACAAATAAAAAAATGAGGTAACCACCCGGGATCTTCCGATTACCGGTCAGATATGATAACCACTACACCATGGTCCTCGCTCGATCAGAAGTCGTAATTCTCCTACATACGCGCAGAACCCAATGCCCGAGAGGGGCACCTCCCGCATGCCGCACCTATATACACACATTTCAACTGCAAAGAACACGCAGTATAATTAACGTAAAAAACGACGCTTGTATAGGAGAACATTCCGCGCAAGATGAGGAGGGAGAACGAACAAATATATAGGTGCGTCATGCGGGAGGTGCCCCTCTCGGGGCATTGGTTTCTGCGCGTATGTAGGAAAATTACGACTTCTGATCGAGTGAGGACCATGGTGTAGTGGTTATCATATCTGACCGGCAATCGGAAGATCCCTGGTTCGATTCCCGGGTGGTTACCTCATTTTTTTCATTTGTTCGTTCTCCCTCCTCATCTTGCGCGGAATGTTCTCCTATACAAGCGTCGTTCTTTACGTTGATATATATATATATATATATATATATATATATATATATATATATATATATTGGCGATTGGTTAGGTTAAGTCGTAGTATTTTCATTAGTTTTAATGTTTTATTTGATGGATTCATTTAAAAAATTCTCCTAAAGATCCTAGTGTAGTTTACTTCCCCAACTTTGACCTAGTGTAGTTTGTGTCCCCTTTTGCGTCATGGAGACGTAAGCTACACTTGTTCTGACAATACAACAAAATATGAAGTTTTAACAAACGCATTCAGATTTAAGTTAATTGAAAGGAACCACTAAGAAAAAAAAGATGAAGTCAGAAATCTATCAAAAGTCTGTCAAAAGAATTTATTACTTATTGTAAGACTAAGTTTGCAATTTAAACGTAAGGTTGGTAACCTTCGTTTTCATTCATTTATTCGTCTTTTAGAACGACAGCTAAGTACAGAAATGATGGTCAGTTAATTCAGCCATAGAAATTAACAGCTCTTTGTGGACAAAACATTTATTTAAAAAACGGTCATTCCAAAAGTCTTAAACCTGTTAATTCACAGTCATAACAACACTATCGAAAAATTGGTTCTTGAAAAAGGTTTAAATTTTGACCTAAAGAAAAAATGTAACTAAGTAAATAAATAAAAAAATTGAAAAAAAGTTTATAATGAATTACAAAAAAATTAAAAACAACGAAATAAACTATTGAAGAAAAGTATGAAATTCTTAAAACCAAACTGAAATGCTTCGGAACCTGTCTACTAGCGTGTAGCGTCATGAGCGATCTGGAGGCACATTTCAGGTTTTGTACAATCAACCTTGCTGATTTCAGAAAAGAAATCAAAAATTTTCTGCAATAAGCAGAACACCTCCTTTTTCGCATGTAAAAAATACAAAATTCTTGTTAATTACAGTTGGCAACACTGATTGACATGGTACTTCTGGCAGCTTTCTAATTATTCTCAGTGAGTCATCCCCTGGAATTTATTAGTTCTACGCTAGCTCGCTTGAGAGAAACAAGTGTTTTTTCTGTGGATGGGGTGTTCAAAAACCCCAAGGTACTAACGAAAGGTGCGTTTTGTGATATATACATTATACACATTTCTTTGTTTTGTTGTGTTTTACATTGTTTATAAGTTTGTTATATGTCTTAGGGTATATATATACCTATGGATATTTATATACATAATACATATGTGTGTGCAGTATATTTTTATATATATATTGGTAAACTTATTGTTTATCAATAAACCAAGCCTTATATATATATACTCATAATCTTATATATTTTTTATTTATACGTTTGTGTTTTTGTTTCAGTGTTCCTGTGTGATACTTGTTGAGTTTTGCTGGTACAATGAGCACGCAAAGAACACGGGGATCTGCCAGCCATATTGTCTTTGGTTCTCCACTATCAGAGCTTCCTCTGTCTGAACTTCCAACCCGTATACAAGTTTCAAGGCATTTCCTCTTCTTGAAGGAGAACAAGTACACCAGCAACAGGGAGATTCTTCCGGAGGTATGCCAAACACTCATTGACCTTTGGAATCGTGCTAACATTCCATCACAGCAATCAAGAATGTGAAGACCAAGCTGCTCCGATTGATGGAAAAAGGCTCACAAGCATCGAAGCAAGGCAAGCAGGCCACAAAAACCAAGAAGTTCGAGGAAAGCCTGAATCAATTGTTTGACATACTGTAGCTGTCTGCCAATGCGATGATCTGTCTGCATGCCACTGTGAAAAAGAAATGAAAGTTCCACGACGAGAGCATGCCTTTCTGATCGACCAGAGAACCACGCGGATCATGCAGATCAGTCGGGTGGATACGAATGTGACTCAGATGATGGAGAGAAGGAAGTCAAGAGAGGATCGGATGCAAGAAAGACAAGAAGAAGAGAATATAAGAAAAACGGAACGGCAAGAGGTAGCATCCTCTGCAGATGTGGTCGAATCAGCTCAAGCAGAAGCAGACTCGTGGTGAAAGTGTTGGTGATGAGTGGATGGGTGATAGTACCCAGGAGGACAGGAACATCACACCGATTCCCACTGTTGCTTTGGAAGCTAACCGGTATGGTGTATCGAACAGGGCTGCTGCAGCTATCAGCACTGCAACATTGGTTGACTATGGCATCATTAGTTCTGATGATCAGATAAACGTAATTGACCACCACAAAGTATGGAGAGCACGGCAGAAGGTACGGAGGGATCTGAAGGAAGCAGTAACTTACCACGATGTGGAAGTCACTGCTTTATTTTTTGATGGGCGGAAAGTCATGACACTTGTCAAAGAGAAAAAGAGGAACAAATGGTATAGCACAAAAAAAGTTGAGGACCACTATGTGCTGGTCGGAGAGCCTGGAACCTTCTATCTAAGCCAGTGGTTCTTAACCTGGGGGGCGCGCCCCCCTAGAAACAGGAATTTCTCTAATTGTATTTGTTATTCTCTTAACGAGAGCATGGGCTAATATTGAGAAGTTATTGAGAATGTTATTTTGATTGAAGGGGGGCGTGGAGGGAAGGACCAATTCCTAGAGGGGGCATGGTAGTAAAAAGGTTAAGAACCACTGATCTAAGCCATCTGACACTGGAACGAGGAACTGGCACTGTCATTGCGGATGGACTTAAAAATGCGATTGAAAAAATGGGTATTGCAGACAAGATAATTGCAGTGGGAGCCGACAGCACAGCCACAAACACAGGGCACAGAAGTGGAGCAATACACCTGCTAGAGTGCCGCCTGGGTTGCCCTTTGCACTGGTTCATCTGTAGTCTGCATTTAAATGAACTCCCACTGCGCCACTTGTGCAAGGAACTCATCGGCCCAACAGAATCTGCAACTCGATAGAAAGGACCAATTGGGAAAGCTTTGGCCACATGTGAAAGTTTGCCACTTTCCTCTAGAGGAATTCAATGTATTGCTGATGGCCACACTCTCCCGGATGTTGACCGTTGACCTTACTGAATTGAGTCGTGACCAAGCCTACCTCTACAGAATGATGAAAGCGATAAGGACTGGTGTCATTAATGAAGATCTTGTACGAGAGAAGCCTAGACCAATCTCCCATGCAAGATGGGTTACAACTGCCAGCAGAATTTGTCGGCTATATGTAGCGATGGCGCAGCCAAGTGATGAACTGTATTCACTCACACAGTTTGTCGTGTGCCACTATGGACCCATGTGGTTTAGCATCAAGTGCCATCCAAGGTGCACAGATGGCCCAAAACATTTCCTGGAGCAAATCAAGCTGCTACGATTACTGCCACCAGCTAGCAAGACTGTTACATGGCCTGTGATCCAAAGAAATGCATATTGGGCTCACCCTGAAAATGTTCTACTGGCAATGCTTGCAGATCAAGCAAACCGGAAATTGGCCATCGATGTAATCAAGACCATTCGACGAGCTCCCAAACCTGCTCAACAGCAAGTCAGAGAATTTCGGCCACCAAAGATCAAACAAAGTGCTCAGAATTTGAAAGATTTACTTCCACCAGTGGAGGAGTGCACAATGGAACCACCACTCACGAAGCAGTTCTCTGTCGAACAACTCGATAAGATCACTGAAGAGCCCCTTGTTGCCCGGATACCATGTCACTCTCAAGGTGTAGAACGCTGTGTTAGGATGGTAACTGAAGCGTCTGGGGCAGTGTATGGAAAGGATTCAAGAGATGGTTACATTAGAGCAGTACTTAAATCCCGTGACTTTATGCCGTCATTCAAAACTAAACAAGATTTTAATGTATCATTTACTAAATAAAACTATCAAGTCTACCTACCTACCTACCTACCTACAGTGTATATGTTTATTCCAAAAATAAATTTTTCTATTTTTCCTGAAAAGCAGTACATTGTAAGAGGTCAAATGATAGCTCAAACCCTAGGAAAGCAAGTGTCCAAAAGTTATGGGTAACTAGCAATTTTCACAATTTTCACATGCGAAAAAGGAGGTGTTGCATTGTCACAAAAAAATTTTGTTTTCGTTTTTGAATTTAGGCAGGTCAATTGTACAAAACCTGAAATATGCCTCTTGATCCGTTACACTTTGCCCAATGACGCTACACGCTGCTATCTACTACCTTGAGGTACCTCTAAATATCCTTCCTTCTTCAAAAGAAGAAATTGAAATTACCTTAAAAAACAAAACAAAAACAAAAATTACTCCATCAACAATTGAGAAGTCGATACTTAAATAGTTATTGAACATCTGAACGAGTGAAACAATTTTTAAATTTAGTTACAACGTATACATAAAGAGTAAAGACGGATGGTGTCTCAGTGGTTTCGCCCTTAGGAGCAATTTTTGCAGACTTGTAGGACTGCATGTATGAAGTTGAAAACAGGATAATACGTGTAAACCACGATTTTAACCTCGGTTTATACTCGTATGTACGATACGTTGACGATAAAACTGAAAAACGTGGAAAATTTTGGTAAACAAAAATTCACTTTCAAAAAGGCAACAAATATTGAATGTCCACTTTTGGATGTTAATTTTTTTTGGAGCAATCCAAGAACAAGCACCCCAAAGTCCCCAATCCAAGAAAAAGCACCCCAGTTAGACCTCACTCCAAATTAAAGGATTTTAACATATAAAATTAAAAATGTAAAATTTATGAAGGATATTGCAATAAAAAAAATTAGAACAACATAATTAAAATAGAAATATTGAAATAAGGTTAATTGAATGCCAGGTTAGGTCAACTATACGCCCTTAACGATTGGTTAGGTTAAGTCGTGATATTTTCGTTAAAACTACCGAAAATATCACGATTTAACCTAACCAATCGTCAAGGGCGTACAATTAACCTGCAAGAATATGTACCCTTGTTCGACCCCAATCCAAGAAAAAGCACCCTAAATTGATTTGGGAGTGCTTATTCATGGATTGCTTCATTTTTTTATTACTGGAAGAGGAATCACTAAAAAAAGTGTATGAATACACATTCCACTTAACTATAAAGCATCGATAATACAGGGTGGCCCAAAAGGTACCTACCAAGTTTAAGCAAAATGTAAGTTAATGTTGGTAGGTACCTTTTGGGCCACCCTGTATAGACTTTAATACAAAGATCATTCCAAGTAACATTTGACTGGAACCTATTCAACATCGAAGTAGAAAGAAAAACAAAAAAATTAATAAATAATTACCGTCTCCACTATTATGTGATAGAGAAAACAACCAACAAATGTTTAAATAAGTTACTGTTAAAAAAAGGAACATGATAATTTATGGTAAATAAATTTATGGTAAGTAAAATGTCTTCGTAATTCTCCACTTCAGAAAAGCTTTCTGATAATAAAATGAGTGACGTCCTGTACCAATGTAACTGTTCTGAAGAAAGATGTAACTCCTCCTATATTGGTTGTAAGCGAATATTCTTCGTTTAAGAATGCAACAACGTAAATGCAAACCAAGCAAGACGTATTAACACATAAAAATTTAATACGGAAAATTACCAACCACTTAAATCTTAAATAATTTAAAAATTCTACAACGAACTGACTGATTTTAGGATCTAAGAATATCTGAATCATTTTTAATTATTATTATTATTAAATATATTATTATTATTAAATATAATAATGAAGTGCTAAATTTCCCAAACGTCTTCCATTAAAATACAAGTTCAGTAATTAAAATCAAACAAGATATTTGTAATTTAAAATTCTATATTCTTACGTAAATGTGATTAGCTTCACACAAACTTAACTCCTTTTATTAAGCTGTACTTAAATAGGTTATTTTTATTTTACTTTTTAAAAAAAGATATACCATTTCCTTGACAATGTCTGAAGTGTGCAAACGAAACGTTGTATTGAAAATGAACAAGGCAGTAACTTTGTTTTATGCAAGAATAGGCCACAACAAGATTTGTTTATTTGAAAGAAATATTTTTCGAACTTTAGAGGACTCAAAAGGCATAAAATAACATTAATAAATTTAACATCAGTGTAATAATGCTCGTAAATTAATTTCGCTTTTCGTATAATTTTTCATGAAATATCGATAATTTTATTTCGCCTATACTATAATAATTCTTAATTAAATAGCGCTGGATAATTTTCAATTTTCATATAATTTTTCATTAAATATCGGTATTTTTCGTGAAATATTAGTAAATTAATTTTATATATCGTATAATTTTCCCTTAAATATCGATGTTATTTTAATTTCTCGTGTAATTTTTCATGAAATATGGGTATATTATTTTTGGATATCGTATAAATTTTCATTGAATATTGTAAACTATTTTCAGTATTGTATAATTATTTCATTAAATATCTATTTCTCACCTCCTGAAGGAATCCATTCCAAAGGGTAAGTCGTAGCAAGATCTTTCATGAGAGCTTCCGTCCTCCCTCGGCTTAATTACTTCCTTATTCCAGTCAAGAAGTCCTCTCTCCTTCTTCGTTCCTGGTAAAACCAACATCGACATAACAAAATAATCCTATTTGCTTAGAGTTATTTGTAATCAAAGTAAACAAAGAATCTATTTTGGCCACGTTACAACACCGCCTCCCGTGAGATCAGCATAATTGGGTGTAAACTATAAATGGATGAATGGCCGTCCTCCGCGTTCAAAAAATATAACAACCCGAAGATGCAAAAGTAAGTTGTAGGTCTCCACTGTCATATGACTTTGACGAGTAGCATGGGAGCAAAAGTGTACATATAACAGTACGGAAAAGTGCTTTTTAAAACCACATAAAATTAATTCTTGTGCCCATTTCTTAATTTCTTTTAATCTTGTACACTATATTTTAAATTTTAACGAGTTGTCAAGTATATTTGGTAAGTTTACAACAACATTTGGTGCTTGATTTATGATTATATAAATATTTAGTGTACTTCACTGGCGAAAAGATATTCAATATAGGTGTTGTCGGAGGTCCCCAAATACGTCATTGTTGGGAAAAGATATTCAATTTAGATGTTGTCGGGAACCCCAAGTACGTCATATATATATATATATTATGCAAATAACTGCAATGACCGCGCAGTATATAAATGAATAGAAACGACATAAGTATTAAGGAACGTTTCTGCACACGAGGAGGAGAGATAACGAAATAATGAAAAATGAGGCGAACCGCCTGGGAATCGAACCCAGGGCCTTCCAATTGCCGGTCGGACGCTCTACCATTATGCTACGGACCTCACTCAATCACAAATCGAAATTCTCCCAAAGGGCAGAAACCAATGCCCTCAGAGAGCACCCTCGCAAATCGTGAATATGCGCAAATAACTGCAATGACCGCGCAGTATATAAATGAATAGAAACGACATAAGTATTAAGGAACGTTCTGCACACGAGGAGGAGAGATAACGAAATAATGAAAAATGAGGCGAACCGCCTGGGAATCGAACCCAGGGCCTTCCAATTGCCGGTCGGACGCTCTACCATTATGCTACGGACCTCACTCAATCACAAATCGAAATTCTCCCAAATAGGGCAGAAACCAATGCCCTCAGAGAGCACCCTCGCAAATCGTGAATATGCGCAAATAACTGCAATGACCGCGCAGTATATAAATGAATAGAAACGACATAAGTATTAAGGAACGTTTCTGCACACGAGGAGGAGAGATAACGAAATAATGAAAAATGAGGCGAACCGCCTGGGAATCGAACCCAGGGCCTTCCAATTGCCGGTCGGACGCTCTACCATTATGCTACGGACCTCACTCGACCGGCAATTGGAAGGCCCTGGGTTCGATTCCCAGGCGGTTCGCCTCATTTTTCATTATTTCGTTATCTCTCCTCCTCGTGTGCAGAAACGTTCCTTAATACTTATGTCGTTTCTATTCATAATATATATATATATATATATATATATAATATATATATATATATCTCTCTCTAAATAGATATGTATAATAGGAGGAGATTGTAGACACCAATCGACCAGGGAAGTACTCGGGAGGGCGGGGAGACATTAGGCAGGAGACAGGGAGTACTGGAACTCCCGTTTCTCCTGTCACTGTCCTCCTTAGCTGATCTTTTTCCGTGTCTCATCTACCCTGTGACCAGTCCAGCATGCTCTCAAACACACGCTTCTTCCTCGATTCTTCACTATACATACATGCATCTTGCACGCGACATAATCTTTTCAAAACTGAAAAAATAAATGGCCGCATTTCAAAAGCCTCAAAGACCTTTATTTCGGCTGTACGCTTTTCTTTCTATGCGGTGGGGGGGGGGGGCGTTTTTGCACACATTCGCCCTTGATCCTTTCTTCCTGTATTTAGTATAGATGCGACCGGAGGTCCACAATGACCAAAGGAGAAAACTGGGGTATCTTTTCTCAGGTGTTTGATGCTAATTGTAAAGATAATCAAACGCTGGACAGATTTTAATAGGTAAATTCTGAGAATATACAGAGAGGGTTTAGGAAAAATACGAGTCATGTGACGGAGGGAACCCGTAGCTTTACGCGGTACCCGAACCGCTAGTTGCTACCCCATCTGGACGCAGAGAACGGCTCCTATCCAACTACAACCCAGACCTAATGTCTCTTAACTTTGCTGAATTTACTTGAAGAGCTGGAACGACGTGGTCATGACGTAGCCACCAAATACCGTTTACCTGGAATAGTGTTGTCTAACATGAGGCCAAGAATTCCTCCCACAAACATGGGCATGCTCAGAAGGACTGTCAATATGTGATCCACAAAAGTTGACCTTGTTTTGATGGCGTCAGGATGGCTGCTTATCCACTGTAAAGTAATTAAGATATAAAATACAAATTGGTTTAGGATACCCTAATTTTTACGAATGATTGCATATATATTCATGAAAACCTAATTTCAGGGCATCTCTTCGGGTACAAAAAACAGGAAGATTCTATACCGTAATTTCAGGGATAGTTATAAGTAGATTAAAATTTGTCGAGTAAAATCAAATAAGGATGAAGTAAATGGCATTTAACTACAGAAGCAAAGAAAAATCATCAACCAAAATTATACAGAGTGTTCAAAAAGAAACGCAACCCATTGGAGAACGCGTATATCATTGTAACCTAGCCCTTTTCTTTCTGTTTCGAGTTGTTTCTTTTCGAACACCCTGTACGTATCGGTCAAATAGGTGCACGGTGACTATTGCATTACAGAAGGCTGATTAAAACTGCCCAATTGCTTGATATAATAAATTCCATGCACAGAATTCATTTCTCTCTTTAGTGGACGATAAAGTAAAATATTTGGTTGCAACAATCAAATTATTTACCAAACAACCCAAATTAGTGATTTAACCATGTTATTATTGCACTAACCGTTTAAGTTAACTTTATTCTATATTTGGTTGGTGTTTAAACCAAGTATATTTCTCTGTGAACATTATGTGATGTATAGGCAAAACAATCTTACTTCTGGGATAGCAATTCCACAGAACAGTGAGAATCCCAGGACGAAGAGATTTCTCGAGGAGTTCAGGTTCACCCCTTGCAGATTCGAGAGTCCGACAGCGCTAATGATCGCGAACATGACGAAGAATACTCCGCCAATCACGGGGTGCGGCAAGGTGACAAACACAGCCCCCAATTTTCCGAACATCCCAAACAGTATCATAATCAAAGCACTAGCTTGGATCACGAGTCGACTGGCGACCTGTGCCAAGCACTTTCAGTTAGGATGATCAACTTGTGGGGGCAATAAGCCTTTTTGAACCTTCTAATGCTAATTCAGGCATTCATTTGTTTAACAAACAAAGAAAAATGTGACTTTAAACTATATTCTTCCTTTCAACTAAAATTTGTTTTAGGTCTATTCATATTTCAGATTTTGAGTCTAGAAAATGTGAAATTTCAGACCTAAAATAGATTTTAAATGTGGTTAAATTTCCTGACCTTTGTAACTCGAATAGCCCCTATGTTTTCGGAGTAGGAGATAGTGCCACTCCCAGTGCCGATGATGCCCGCAATGACACAGCCAATGCCCTCTACTCCGATACCCCTGTTGACAGCATGTTTCGGAGGAGGTTGTGCCCCTGCGGATATTACAAACGTAAGAATCAAGTATGATTTAATGATATACTGTATTTTAATAAATCAAACCTGGAGTCGCTCGGGTCAGTGACATTCCTCAGGCAATAAGGTTCTCATAGGATAAAGTAGAAGGACAAATGGAAGTGGCTATATGATACCTTATGACAGAAAGCAAATTTTACAGCACACTTAAACATTCTTGGTTACATGGTTTACTATTTGTCAGCCAATTCACATAGTTAAATCGTTCATGCTTGAGGAATCCACTAACCATTTAATTTGGTTACAGTGAAAATAAACATGGTTAATTGTGTTGTCGTATGGTTGTATTAACCATTTGGAGTGGAAGTCAGATTTGTGTGACAAAGACTTGAAATAAGTTAAACTGAAAATTATGTAATGGATTTCCTAATGGGGTGAGTGGAACTCAATAGCTTCATTTTCCTACAGCCTAAATTCGACTATGATTCCGTAGTAGGTCAATACCCATTCATTAATTCATTCACTGGGCCAAGACTTATGCAGGAAGTAGGATAGGAGTTTTTAGTATATAATGATTGCGGGTTAAGCAAGCCCCCCTCCCCCAACATCTCCTCTAACCATTTTACTCCTACTTCTACAAGCGCAACTCAGAGATTGGACTTTTCCCACCACGAAAAAGACGAGTTTCCTTAGACGAATTCGTCTAATAATAATAAAAGACCAGTGAAAGGAAAGAGAGAGAGACCTAGATAACAACCTATGACAACTCCAGATCTAAAAATATGTCGGCGAGATGATGCCCTTTAAAATCCTGGTATAGGGCCAGTGTCGGAAAAGATGGTGTTCTTCGTTACACCATCTCCGATGTTTAAGGTATTCTCAATATGTCGCTTCCTTGCGCCGACAATGAAGTTTATACTGCTGATGTCCACCGTTCTTCTTTTTAAAACTTAATCTGACTACGAGTTACAACAATGTTATCCTTCGGTCACTGGCGTCCCCCTCCCCCAGTCCGTTGAGAGAATGGAATGTTTATAAAAATCACGTGGAAGGATAAAGCTGGCGTGTTACTTTTTTCAGTCTTTATTTCACCAGGACAGTTTGGAGGACCAAGATGGAGGCGACTCACCTTAAACAGCGACCCCATATAAAAATGGGATTAATTATGTCGAGGAAGAAGAAGATTTCACTAGGACAGTTTACTTTGAAGATATTAAACGTCTTTTACAATGCAGAGTAAGTGAAAACTCAAATTCTTAACACAACACTCGCTTAGGTGTTGTTAGCGAATAAAGCCCAATTGAGTTGACTGACCGCTAAAAGGGTAAGGCGCGAACTGTCTCCTCGCTATCCCCGGAGGGATTCCCTGGTGCCATAATTACAAAAGATTCTTTAGATTTGCAAAGTTTGTGATATTAGCACATGAATATATACAATTCGGGTTTTATACTTAACGCTTTTATTTGATTTATAATTTAAGATTATAGATTTGGCACCTTTTTGAGAGTGTCGTTAAGTTTATCGTAAAAAGAATGCCAGGCAGTCTATTGGACATTGAGGCATTTTATACAATATTAAAAATGTAAAGATTAATACTTTAATTTACATAAACAGAATAAAATTATTAATATGTTAATTTAGACAAACAGAATGATATTTTTAAATTTTAACAAAAGTTTATTTTCTTTGTGAAAACCTTTTCCACAAATATTTAGTGAACCTTGTGTCTTTTAAAAGAGTGAAATATAAGACATTATTATTATTATTATTATTATTTGCTAAATTTAATATTTATGCTTGTATGTGCTTATCTTGTTTCTATGTATTAACATACTGTCTTAAAAGTTGTTGCAAAAGTCGTGGATATTTTTTAGGATTTCAGGATTTTTGGGAGACACTTCTGAGCAGTTTTCACAGAAATTCGCAGTTTCTGATCCACTTCAGGTTAATGGGATTGTACAGGCCATCGATATCGGATTTAGAATTATTGGGCTGACGTTTGACGTTGTGGACGATATCAACAAACAAACGTGGCGCCACACCGATTGTAGCTCTCACGATACCAGATTTGATTTCCTCGGACGCCATAAAAAATCTCGCTGTGACGATATGCCGTAGCGATTAAAAATATGACTACGACGTTACAACTAACAAACCGGATTTTTACAATTCTCTTTTGAACAAACTATGTTAAATTTACGTTTCCTTTACAAAAATATAACTTTAAAAATGTGATAATAATCCTGAAAAAACCACGACTTTTGCAACACCATTTATTATGTCTAAAATTATTTAATCAATACATGCACTTATATTAATCAATATAGGTAGGCCCATATAAATACATACTTATTTATAAAGCGTAGCCTATGAGTAAAGTCCGGCCCCATAGCGATTTTATATTATTTATTACTTTTTATTCCAGGTAAAGTTGATATTATTAAGTTGATAACGATACACCCCAAGAGAAGGTGGAGCTGGTGTTGTTACACGCTGCGGGCATGAGTCAAAAAAGCCAGAATCAGAGCACCGTATGGTCGGAAAAGTTTTGAACAGGTGAAGAGGGTGAAGGAAACGAAGTCTTCTCGACCGGAAACAAATTGGACGCCCTCACAATAACACATCTGAGGACAGATGCAATTAGTATCCTCGCAAAGGTTCAAGCCAGTCCACATCGTTCGCTGAGAAAGGTTGGAAAAGAAGCTGGTACAAGTTATTCGTCCGTTAGGAGAGTTTTTCAAAGTCATAAGTTTCACCCTTACAAAGTGCCAGCTGTTCAGGAGCTTCATAGTGATGATACGGACGCAATGGAGGAATTTTGTGATTGGGCCAGACACGAAATGTGAGTTCAAACATTGTTGCTACATGACATTATTTTTTTAGTGATAAGGCCTGTTTTCATGTGAACAGGACTGTCAATCGACATAAATTTCGATACTGGGATGACGAAAATCCACAGTGGGTAGAAGAGATGAATGATCGAAATGATGTGGTGCGGTATTTATGAAGAAAACATTATAGGACCATTTTTTTTGTGAAGAGTCTGTCAACAGCGCCACTTTTCTGGTGATGTTATAACAGGTTTTGAAATCCTATCTAGATGAAGTGCCTCTTCAAAGTCGTTCATGACTCTGGTTTCAACAAGATAGTGGACCATCACATTTCGCCCAGACTGTACGAAACTGGCCGAATACAAATCTTCGTGAAAGATGGATTGGACGACGAGAACCTGTGGAGTGGCCTCCTAGAAGTCCTGACTTTTTTCTGCGGGGATTATCTTAAGAGCACTTTGTACAACCCACATCCAAAAACGATAAATGATATGAAAGACAACATACTACTAACGTATGCTAGCATCTCTAAGGAACAATTTGCTAATGTCCTTACGTCCGTACGTGACGGACTCTATATGTGTAAACAGCTGCATGGCATGCAATTTGAACATCTATTGTAGTAACAGAAAAAATTAATAAATAATCATCCCCAATCCCTATGGGGGCCGGACTTTTGAAACATCCTGTATATTACAAACGAAACTTCGCTGACCGACTCAAATAAGCGCCTCTACCCAATAAACGGTTACGAAGCCTTTCACACATTTAAGAGTAATAGGGGTTGGGATGGAGTGTCAATCCTTATCAGGAAAGACTTCGAGACAGGCGAGTCAGTAAATGGGAGCCAACAGAATGAACCTCGATTCAACAGACAACATAGTTTAACCCTTTAGCGGACAGCGCACTTTACCGATTTGGTTCTGGCAAACGCCAGACGATTTTATTCAGTTTCAGAAAGGACCTCCCCCCCCACCAAAGGTTAAAGATACACGGTTACTTTGTAGGGTTGCCAGGTTTTAAGTATCGAGATAAAGGACAGCCTTGGGTTGGACCTTGAAACTTTAGTTACAGTGGGTTTACATCTAAATAACCCGTGAAGTAGTTTTTTCTTTAAGTGTTGTTAAAAATTAGTTAGCTAAAGTTCTTTTTATTGCGTCCCGTATAAGCTTGATACGGGACGCTGTCCGAACACATAAAATACTGGTCATCCCGTATCGTAGGTGACACCTGGCAACCCTATTTACGAGAGTTATGAATATATACCACTTCAAAATTAATGATAATATATACAAAAAATTTATTAACTATGTTGATAAACAGGTTTCACCCTCGCACAAATGAAGCTACGAGAATTGATACCGTTTCAGCATATCCCACTCTTTACTGATCACCAGTGGTGGGCACCGTTAACCAAAAAGTTAACTTCGATAACGATAATCCGTTAACCCCAATTTCTAACTCCGATAACGATAATCCGATAATTTTACTACAAAGTTAACGGAAGTTAACGATAATCCGTTAACGATAACTATTTCTTTACTAACATTTAAAAAAATCAAGGAAAAAAGCTTTAAAACCCATAGAAAATGTTTATTTATGCAAAATCCAACAATAAATAGGTATTTCACTGTATTTTTATCAAGTTTTGCAACTTTTTTGCTTAATAACTTTTTTTTTATTTTTAATAAAAAATGTACTGATTACATGTTTTGAAACCCGTTACCCTTGTAATCATTAACTAAATTTTAATTTACCAGAGAATTATTATGGCGGGAACTGAAAGGTAAAATTAAATTTTGGGCACATTTATTAAAGACTATGACACAATGTGCTGGTTGCCCTTCAGAAAGACCAACTTCTCAAAGTTAGGCCCAACTGCCAGTCTTGACCTCTTGGGCCCAGGATGTCCTTGCCGAGAGAGAAGAGCCGTTCCACTGCGGCAGAGGACGGAATTGGCGTATTGTACTTCAGGAAGAGGTTGATGAAGATCTGCTCCCCATGAAGTCAGAGTCGCCATGTCTACCTTCCCATCAGTGTCCAGCCAAGTGTCGACAAGTCTCTTGGCCTTCTGCTTGACACTGGTACTTGAGCCACCGGCCGTCCACCCAGCGAAGAGGTCGTCAGGCATGCTGCTGTCGCTAGAGCTGGTGGTGCTGTCAACGTTCCGGTTCCTCAGTGCTCTCTCGACCTCGTCCTCCATGGCGGCCCTGACAGAGACAGTTTGGTCGCTGTCGAACCTGCGCAGCCAGTGGAGCCGGAACTTTGGATGTAATTATTTTATCTATAAAATATTTTATCTATGAATTATTTAGTCGATAAAATAAAAATACTTTGTCCATGAATTATTTTGTCTATGTATATATACGCAACTGTTATTTAATTCGACGACAATATTACAATCAGTGAATAAAAACTATTATTCAAATTTTACATACTATATATACTTTTTTAGAGATTTACTAACGCAGTGTAAAAATACTTATTCATTAGTCATTACTATAAATTAATTTTTCTCAACCGTACATTTTACCATACGTATCTCCATACGTATTAATATATATAATATTATAGGACTTTTACTAACGTTAAAAGAACCTTCTTACCTTCAATAAAAAGCGCACAACCTCCCCTTGCGAGATCTGGAAGCAGACTGAAGTTATGGCGGTTTGAATTCATTCGCGGAGCGGTGATCTTCCGTGAATGACTCCTCGCAGTTAACGTGTTAACGGACTTTAACAGACTAAATATCGAGTTATCGGAAGTTAACTGGTCCGATAACGATAAATGGAAATTAACTTCCGTTAATAGTCCGTTAAAAAAAGTTAACTTCGTTAATTAACTGTTATCGGATTAACGCTTTAGTGCCCAACACTGCTGATCACATATGGAGTAATTTCAATCGAAATGAAAATGGTTATTTTAAATTTTATGAAAAGTACAAATGTCGCTAAAGAGAAAAAGAAATAATGATTTATATTTATGGATTTCAGTAAGGACTTTGATGTAATAGACCATAATATTCCACTTAAATTATATGATTATGACTTTAGAGGAGCCAATCAATGATTGGTTAAAAATTATTCGTCAAAAAGGTATCAATATGTATCAGTAAAAAAAAAATTGTCCAACCAAAATGACTATTTAACATGGTGTACCACTAGGTTCAGTCTTGGGTGTACTGCTATTTTTAGTATATATAATTAACCTTCCAAGCTCATCTGATACACTCAACGTCATAATGTTTGCAGATGAACTGTCTTTTTCTTGGAAATATATTAATTCAGCTAAGGAAATAGCACAAACAAATTCCACGATTTTTATAAACAAACGAAATGTGTATTTTGATAAACTAAATGTTGAAGTCGCTGTAAAGGAATGTATTGTAACAGAATTTGTTGGCGTAAGGCTAGAGAAGGACTTACGGTGGACTGACCTTGTAAACTGTATCTCAAAAGATTTCAAGGAGCGTTGCTATAATGTTTAAACTTAAACATATACTATAGTCACTAAACAGGTTTTATTAACTCTGTATCATACTCTTGTTCTTCCTTACATAACGTACTGCACCCTTATATGGGAAGTTCCGCTAACAATGCTTTAAATAGTATCTTTGTCATACAAAAAAGCAATAAGATTATTATCTGATGCTGATTTCCATGATCATTCAAGTGCATTCTTTAGAGCTAAAACTATTGAAAGTCAAAGATGTAATTGAACTGGCACATTTTATTTTTATTTACAAATATAAGAAAGAAATCATTAACTTACACTGGATAAATAAATATTTTGTAACTCATCAAGAAATCCATTCATATCAGACTAGAAATAGATCAAGATTTTATTATTATTATTATTATTATAAAATATAGCTCATGGCTTGGATAACCTTGATAGGCCCAAGTGGCTTTATGTTTTCCAAATGAAATGTAATGTAATGTAATGCAAAGGATGGTTTCCCTCAATTTAGAGTATCTTCATTCCAGAAATTATCCATTTTGGGAATTCACTTACTTTCGGTATGTATGTAGGAAAGTTTCTCGGTTGGTTATGAAGGTTGGTTCAACTGCTTTTTTTTTTTTTAATAAATTTAATAACTTTTATTGATAAAATAAATACAATTTTACAATTTTGTTGTTACAATCATTTGAACATAAATAATTGTGAAATTGGCCTATTTATTTTATTTAATTTGGCAGTAAGGCTTTAGGCATTGCTTTGGTTACCGTCTCATAAATGTGGAAGGCCGATAAAACCTTTCGTGGCTCTTGTATTTTTCTCAAGGATGTATTATCTCTTACCTTTTTACCTTCGTGTAAATTTTGTGTGGTCGAGGGCCTACTTCAATAGTTAACAATGATTCGTTGTGCAGTGGCATCCAAAACGTTCCCCGAATACTGGTGAACCTTGTGAGCCAAACACTTTTTATGACTACAGAGGCAATGGACCTTTTTATACTGATACGGATATCTTTCAAACTCGACAAACGCTTCTCAGAGGTAAGAAGGCGGGTAGGGAAAATGTCCCCTCACCCTTCAGTTTCTTTGGGAAGGAAACCCGCGAAACGTCTTCCTCCCAGTGACCTCAAATGATGTAAAAACAGCAATAAACAGTCTTAAAAACTGCTCCATAGAATCCAAACCAAAAGGAAAATAGAAGTGTCGTGATATTATTTCTGAACCACTTTCTGTCTTTTATAATTCTTATTTTCAGGATTCATACAACGCAACCAATATAACGACTTAGGTACTTTACAAGAAAAAGCAAACATGGAACTCATCCCGATCTATAACTAGCTAAATGCGGATAAATTATGGTTAAGTCTATGAAAGACCTCATAAGCAACTATAAAGAATAAAAACAGAATATAAATTTTAAATAGACCTATACATAAAACTAAAATTATTAGATTATCCCCCAGGGGAATCCGAGACTCTTGAAGTTGATACCATTTTTTCATCTAATACTTTTATCTCTAATAATTGTTAATCAACTTCAAAGTTTCGGATTCCCCTGGAAGAGAACCATAAATGTCCCCACTTCTGGCTCCCCAGCTGCCGATACCGGGAACTCAGACCCGTGCAGCGGGCTGGTTCTGCTGCTGCCCATTCGAGATGTTTTGATCCTCTGACTGATTCACGTTTCATAAACTTCCGCAACACTCGTGGCTTCTCCTCAAATTTTCCATCTGTTGAACACACACCTCCTCCTCTAAACTTCACCTTCTCTTCCTCACTCAAACTCAGGTGTCTGAAATGACTGACAGCAACCCCTTTTCTGTACCCTCCTACTTTTCTATAATCAATTTCATTCCAAAGATGGATCTTCCGTATATGTACGCAACAATCATAATTGCTTTCCTATTCCCAAATTTGAGTCCTCCGAATTCTACACCCTTTAGCTAAGGCTTTCATGCTAACTAATTCTTGTCCTGTTCTTTTTAAGGTTTATTATTATTATGCACACAAAAAGGATTTGCCCTTTTGCAGCAGTAGCGGATTATAATGGAGGCAAAGGGGGCATTTGCCCCCGGCCCCAGATGCTGACCGACCCCAAGAAACTATGTAAACGCTATAATCTACCGTTGAAATAATTGGTCGACCGTGAGGAAGAAAAAAAATTCTAGATTCCGCTTCTACAAAACCTAGTTTAGTATCCCATTTACGTGAACAAAGTATACATTTTCTGTAATCACATCTCTGTTTTTGTTTCGTTTTCTGTTGATCGATCCCAGTCAGCTGATCACATCACTCATGTATGATGTATCAGGTAAAGAATAGAATTGTGTTTTTCTAGTGTTTTTCTAGTGACACCGGCCCGAAAATATTCATTGCCCCCGGCCCTAACAATGCTTAATCTGGCCCTGTTTTGCAGGACTCATTTTTCAGACTATAAAATGTGTATAATGTGTGTAAGTAATTACTGCCATGAAAGTTAACTCGCATTGGGTCATATTTGACAGTTTTTAGATGAAGTACTTAAAATTCCATGGCCTGACTGAAAAAAACTGCTTGTTTTTCCTGTGTACCGTCTTTTGAAAAAATAAAAAAATATTTTTTATTATACATAATAATTATATTATTATATATAATTATAATTATTATATATAATAATAATAATAATAATAATTACCTGAAAGTCTCGCGCATGCGTAGTAACTACCCACACTTTCAACCATCGAGGAAATTACTCCCGCTAGCATCCCAAAGACCCCTGAGACAGATACTGTAGGGATACCCCACTGGAAGGGGTACGGTAGGTAGAACCAGGAGCTCTTAGTTATTAAAGAGAAGTTGGCGTCCGTTCGTCCTTGAGAATCAGGCGGTAGAGCGTCCGTGACTGTGAGAATGGCGCAAATTGCCCACGAAATCGATAGAGCTAAAATTACCTGAGGAAATAATGTATTCTTTATCCGTTGTACATAGAAAATAAAATCCTTGGGTACAACCAGGGTTGGAGTAATTGTATTTGTAAATGAAGCTGAATGTAATTAATTACCAATTTTTTTTAATTGAAATTGTAATTATCGAAAACGTCACGAAGAGTAATTGCAATTTGTAATTTGTAATTGCCAATTTGCCAGGTCTTCATTTTTGCAAGTTGGGGATCTGGCAACAGTGGCAACTTTTCTGTAGCATGTCGTTCCCACTCCATTCACTCGCTTCTCATTGACCCATTAGCGCCCCATTTTTTAACGGCTCCTTTTTCTTATTTTCTGCTAGATTAGGGGGGGCCACTAAACAAAAGTCGAACTATTATATATATTACACAAGGCGTTAATGGATTTCAGTCATTAGTTATTACTCAACCAGTCAATTAGGTATCAATACGCGAAAGCGAGAGACAATATTTGAGTCAAACTTTTGAACTCGTAGAAGATGATGTCAAGTGTCAAAAGTCAACACTCAGTAGCAGACGACAAAGTCTTACACATAATAAGGTGTGTGAATTTAATATTTTAGTTTTAACTTCTAGACATGCCTACACTGTGTAGGTTTTTTTAGTATCTACGTTTTTGGTACTTAATTACTATGTTAAAAATTGTTAAATGTAATTGTACTGGCAATTGTAATTGCCAATTTAGGCTTCAGAGTAATTATAATTGTATTTGTAATTGATGAGACAAGGTGTATGATTCTAACTGTATTTGTAATTGACGTCAGAAACTGTAATTGGTCCAACCCTGGTTAAAGCTAGTGGTGTACTGATTAATTGGCATCGCATCGGCAAAATCGGCCATTTTTTTTGCATCTCTTAGCGATTTTTAAACTTTTAAATTTTCATTACAAAACAAAATCGGAGCAAGTGTAGTTTACGTCCCCCTGACGCAAAAGGGGACACAAACTATACTAGGTCAAAGTTGAGGAACGTAAACTACACTAGGATCTTTAGGAGACATTTTTGAATGAATCCATCAAATCAAACGTTAAAACTAACGAAAATATTACGACTTAACCTGATCAATTGTCAATTTATATATATATATATATATATATATATATATATATAATTATATATATATATTATATATAATTTATAAATTGACGATTGGTTAGGTTTAGTCGTAACCTTTTCCGTGTCCGGTATTTTCGCCGTAGGAAAATTCGCCGTAGGATTTTTCGCCAAAAACATTTTCGCCGCGAAGAAATTCGCCGTAAGAATAAAAAGAGCAGATTAAAAAAATATGATTTAAAGGCAATTAAAAATTGTTTATTGATACGTTAAAAGTAAAGAAATAGGAAAAACATAAAACAATATTTTTAAATTAAAAAGTGTGCAAATTCATAGCTATGATGCGCAAAAAATGCAGTTTTTGCTCTGGATTGTACCTTAGTACTTGATTATGAAGTCGCGTACTAATATTTTTATACGCTTTTTTTCTGGTTGGTTCATCTCCTCGTTCGACGTCGCACTTCTTCTTTTTCGCTAACATATCTTCCTTCATTAAAATAAATATGAGTTTCCAAATACTGGGATGCATATTAATAGCAGAGCTTTGTATTGCGTTGTGAAAGCCTTCTACACTGTTGTTCGTTCGCGGCATAACATTACACGTTCTTTCGTAGACATTCCACAGTTTAATAGGAAATGTGGGTTCCATTCTGCGTCTTCGCGGGCCTCGGCCTCTTTCTCCTCCAATATAGTGTGTTTCAAAATAAGATACCAACTCTTGGGGCAAATCATCGTCATCTGTTAGCTCGATAAATCCGCCAATAACGTCGCTAACTGGGAGAAATGCTAGCGCTGTGAAGCATTTAATTTTTGTTAAATTCAGTTTCAGTTTGATAGCGCAACTTTTGTCCGATATCAATGACTTTGCGGTAAATATTTTTTGCCATGTGAAATAAACATCCGGTTATAGTTGCATTTGGAAATACGTTGGAGAATGCGCTGATACTTGATTTCTCAAAGTCGATCATCAAGGTTTCGGGAGTTAATGATGAACGTAAGCCCTTTAAAATATGAAAAAGTCTGCTGTAAGTCTCTTCAGATTTCCCCGGAAGTAAAGCAAATAGACGAGGAATGCTACTATTTCTTATTACTATGTGCAACGTATATAACTGGTAGTATATATATATCTGGACTACATTTAAATGTTCCATCACATGCCCAATCCTTATGATTCACCAAATCGTCTAAACCAGATTCTGTGCCAAACACTAAAATTCTGTCAGCATCATGTTCTCCACTATCAAATAATAA
The DNA here is from genome assembly GCA_023014485.1 of Bathynomus jamesi. Classification (NCBI taxonomy): domain Eukaryota; kingdom Metazoa; phylum Arthropoda; class Malacostraca; order Isopoda; family Cirolanidae; genus Bathynomus; species Bathynomus jamesi. The sequence goes on along the minus strand of JAJOZX010000696.1, from coordinate 754,866 downwards.
AATTTTTTCACCATTTTCATGAAATTTGTACTCATCAGGAATTACATAACCACTTCTTGCTTTAGGGATGGGGGGAGCTTGTTTATTTTTTTGCCTCCAACTTCTAATATTGCGTGATAAATTTGGCAAAGAGGGCATTAGGGAACAAGCTGTGCTATCTAAATTGGCAGAAGCATCGGCAATTAAAGATCTCGTAGAGAGTTGTGAATTAGTAGCCGCTGATTTTATATTTGCAATAGCTTGGTAAACTTTAGGCTTCGCAGGATGAGAGGGATGGCTGTGCTCACCGAATATTTTGCATATTGATATAGCATCATTTTCAAGTATAGTGTCCACTCTAGTTCTACACTCTTTCATTTCACACTTCCAGTAAGTTTTATCACTGTATTTTCTATCAATTCGGTATACGTAATTCTTATCATCCACTAATTTCTGACCACCACGACTACTCTTTACTGTATAGGCCATTATAAGGGCTTAGATTTGTATAATTTAAAAATAAGAGTAACGAGAGAACTTCCACCAAAAAGACTTACAATCAGACTGCGAACTAAACTGAAAAGCTAAAATAAATTAATTCTGACGAAGGTGGTTGGATTTTTCATTTATTGGTGCTTGTTTTTCATATTTGTTCGTTTTTTTTTATTCTTACGGCGAAAATGTTTTCGGCGAAAAATCCTACGGCGAATTGGATCATATGTAGAATTCGGACCCCAGGTAACCCTAATGGAGAATACAGACCCCAACTTTCCCCTAATGTAGAATCCAGACCCCAACTTTCTCCTAATGTAGAATCCAGACCCCAACTTTCCCCTAATGTATAGATTATAGAAGCCAGACCCCAAACGAATCGTATAAGGACATCAATAAACAATTTAAAGGTTCATAGAAAATTTTATTATTATTATCACAAATAAAAACCATTAAAATCACACAATTGTAAAATCTTATATCAAATGTAGAATTCGGACCCCAGCCTTCTTTAGTTAGCTTTATAAGGCTAACTAACGAAAATATCACAACCTAACCTAACCTAACCAATCGTTAGGTTAACTGTACGCCCTTGACGATTGGTTAGGTTAGGTCATGATATTTTCGTTAGTTAGCCTTAATTTTCTATGAACCTTTAACTGACTCGAATAGTTAAAGCGTAGCTTAAACATGGCCTCGGATGTTAAGGCAAATGTAGAAACTCAAATAGTTAAAGAGTAGCTTAAACAAGCCAAATGGAGAATACAGACCCCAACCTTCCGCTAATGTAGAATTCGGACCCCAACCTTGGTAGGGGTCCGAATTCTACATATGATCCGGCGAATTTTCCTACGGCGAAAGTGTTTACGGCGAAAATACCTAGAACCAATATTTTCGTTAGTTTTAACGTTTTATTTGATTAGGTATACTCGGACAAAGTTGGGGAACGCAAAACTACACTAGGATAAATGTAGGAGAACGTAAACTACACTAGGCACAACAGCGGGACGTAAACTACACTTTCTCCACAAAATCTATAGTATACAAAACTGGGATCACCTGAAGATCGGGGCCCCCAGCCTTCTCTAATTAGCCTTATAAGGCTAACTAACGAAAATATCACGACCTAACCTAACCAATCGTTAGGTCAACTGTACGCTTTTGACGATTGGTTAGATTAGGTCGTGACATTTTCGTTAGTTAGCCTTATAAAATTAACTAAAGAAGGCTGGGGGCCCTGATCTTCAGGTGATCCCAAAACTGAACATAGAAAAACACTTTAGGATAATTTAAACTCATTTCAAAGTGTAAGTGTAGACAAATATTTTACATTCACGTAAAAGACAAAGCTTATTAAGTAAAGTTACCCACAAATTTACATTTTCTCTTACTAGCTAATCTCTAAATATCATAAACTATCGTAATCTCCTACACCAGTGGTCTCCAAAATGGGGTGCGCCTCCCGATCTAGAGGGTGCGCGAAGAAAATTTGATGATTCTGATTTATCATTGTTTTTCGTAGAAAGTTTTCGAATTTCAAGAAGATGACCGAGAAAGAAAATACTCGCTAACACACAGTCATTCCTAGGAATTTGCGAGATAGTATCCGCGATATCGCTTACTCGCGATTAAAATTTAGCAAACTAAATATCACAATTCGAGATCGCCGCATTATTTTGTAAAATAACAGTTGATTGACATCAGGGAAGATACAAGTTTACAAACCGAATTTCAACAGAAAACTGTGCACATTTGGTGGATTGGATTAAAAACTGAGTACCCAGATTTAGTAAGCGCAGCGAACGATGCGCTCCTTCCATTTGGATCTACATATCTGTGTGAGGTGTCTTTTTCTGCTATGATAGGTATTAAAACCAAGAATCGAAATAAACTGAACTTGGAACCGGACCTTCGAATCGCTGTATCACAAAGTGTCAAACCAAGATTTTCAGAAATTATGAAGCACAGTCAGCCACATTGTTTTCATTGGTAAGTACATCTTCAGTTCTTCACCCTATCGTATTTCTGTTGTATACTATTAATAAGATCACGTGTTATTTTGTGATTCTAGTGCATATATATATATATATATATATATATATATATATATATATATATAATATATATATATAATCTTCATGGTCATTAGGGGTGCGTGTTATTTATTTTTGCTGATTAAAGGGTGCGTGATCAAAAAGTTTGGAGACCACTGTCCTACACTATATTAACAATAATTCTCTATCAAGTTGTAGTTTATAATTTTTATATTAAACCATCTTATTATGTTGACTTTATTTTAAGTATGTGATTACTGTGATTTTGTAAACCGAAATTGTATGCCTCTTTTTATATTCAAATAGGCCATCAGGGACTTGAAATTTTACTGAAAAATTTTGCTGTTTACATTGTTGAAGAAAGAAAATACCTTCATCATATGGAAAACCAATTACTTTAAATATTCTTATTCAATTTATGAAACTAAAATAAAATTATTTTATCATTTTACTGAGTAATAAGACTATTTAACATTATTTTAGCTACGATACATAAGTAACGAATTCTGGTATCGTTTATCGTGGAGTGAGTTAAGGAAAAGCATTTCAACGAATTTGAAATTTAAAATTTAAAAATTGAAAGTTTTCACGCGAGATTGGTAAAATTTATGAAAGGAATTGATTTTTTAAAATGTAGGCAAAGAATAAGAATCGGCATCGGCTAAATTTTAGAATCGGTACATCACTAGTTACAACCACCAACTTACACGATGAGGTATTTGACAACCGATATAAAATTCAACCCTACTAGCATACCATACTGATCACTCAAATTGGGTTACCGTGGTGGTTACATTGCAACACCGTTTCCCGTAAGATCATCGAAGTTAAAGCGGCGTTGGATGGGTGACCGTCCACTGCGTCCAGATGATGTAGCGACCCATAGTTTGGATTCCACATTAATCCGTAGGTTCCCTTCTTCATAGAAGTCCCCGTGACTGTTAATAAGGAAGCTTCATCGCGCAGTTAACAACCATCGCTTAACTTTGTTACCCAAAATATAAGTATGATTAACCAAAGTACTTCAACTGATAACCAAACACTTGATCATCATACAAGTTTTTGTTGCAACCAACGGTTTAATTTTTCTGTGAATGCAAATAAATAGTGATTACTTACTGTAATTTGTAATTCTGATTTGTTGTTAAAAACTTCCTAAAAAGAACTTGTTTTATCTTTTAGGCCTATAAACAATGCTTTAAAAAAGATTTAAAATTTAACTTAACAAAAATGAAGAAAAAAATTAACTAAACTTACTGGAAGTAATTTAAAAATTTGTACTTTCGTACAATGGAGTCCTTTTCCCTTTTTATAGACTGGAATGGGGACCGCAACATTGGCGAGGTATTGAGAAAATAAAATCAACAGAAATGAAGTCCTATTGAAAAAAATATATATTTCTTTTCAGTTATACAAAAATATATAAGAAAGGCCTTTCAGTAAAGACATTAGAAGGAATTTTAACTAAAGTAGGCTACGTTACTCTTTTTTTAAAGGCTAATCTCTCTCTCTCTCTCTCTCTCTCTCTCTCTCTCTCTCTGGGACGAGTTTATGGTGCTGTAGTCTGCTGCCATACCCTCAAAACCGGTCACCCCTGCTTTTCAACGCAGCCTAAGTGGTTCAATCGTGACATCGCTTCGGCTATCCGAAATAGAAAAGTAGCGTATAGGAGGGCGAAGGCCAATCGTTCCCATGAGAACACTGAAGCGTATGTCCGCCTGTGTAAGGAAGTGAAGGCGAAGGTTAGGCTAGCGAAACGTAACGAAGAACTACGGGTGGCAAGCCTCTGCAAGGGGAACCCTAAGGAGTTCTTCAGTTATGTTAATAGTAGAAAGCCCATTAGAAGCATGATAGGTCCGTTAAAGGACCGAAGCGGCGTTCTGCGGACCTCCGACGCGGACATCGCCATTGTGCTTAATGAGTACTTTGCGGGAATGTTCACCAGGGAGGACACCCGCATCATCCCCGAGTCAGGCGTGAGGCACGAAGGTGCTGGCCTGGATAGTGTTCGATGTACCGCGACAGTCGTTGCCGATAGAATAGACAAACTGAGCGCGTTTAAGGCTCCTGGGCCAGACCAGTTTCTCCCCAGAGTGTTGCGGGAGGTGCGCGACCAGGTGGCTCCCCACCTGGCTACAGTCTTCAACAAATCGTTGGAGACGGGCCAGGTGCCTGGTGACTGGAGGGAAGCCAACGTGACCCCTATCTTTAAGAAAGGGGATCACGAAAGTCCAGGGAACTATCGTCCCATTAGTCTCACTTCAGTTGTAGGTAAATTATTAGAGGGGATAATAGCGGATAGGATCGTTCACCATTTGGATTCGTACAAGCTTACAAGCTGCTTGGCAGTGATGTAGTCGAGACCACCAAGTCCGAGACTGAGACCGAGACCTGATCCTGTGAGACCAAGATCGAGACCGAGATCAAAGGTTCCAGATCGAGATCTACCTTCCGAGATCGAGACCCTTAAAACTCGAGACCGAGATCGAGACCAAGCTCATGCCCTTTCAATTTGTTTTACACTACTATGGAAATTAGACTATGTTAAGTATATTAATAAACTAATAACTACTTTCTCAGATGTAGTGTGTTGAATGCAAAAAGTGTAGCCTATAAATTAACAAATATATATATATATATATATATATATATATATATATATATATATATATATATATAGATATATATATATATATATATACGTACTTTTTATTTATTTACTTCTTTTATATCTGTTACAGAAGGTTTAATGAACGTACCCACTACCCAGTTTGACTTGTGCATTTATTTAAAGCATGATAGGTGCTCATTACACTTAAGGAACATCAGCATGCTCAGAAGATCTGCTGAAGTTCGACTTCTGTGGGGCCTCATTATTATGCCTCCATGGCTAAATACACGCTCAATTGGAGCACGAGAGGCAGGCACTGTTAAAACAGTCATAGCAATATTGGCCAGTGATGGGAATTTATCCCTTTTCTGGTGCCAAAACTTTATTGGAGAGCAGTTGTCTAAAATATGAGATTCGTCGATCTCTAAGAGGTACCGCCGCAACTGTTCCCTGCGGTTCAAAATCTTCCCAGTTTCAACGTTCTTCTACTTGGATGGGAGGATAATCGTTTTTATCACGCCACAGAGGTTGACACACCGTTTGGCAACACTAAGTGGCCTTATAATATATACTTATATATATATATATAATACATATAATTCTCTATTTAGTGTTTCCATTTTCAATAAAATTAATCTGACAGGGGTGGGGTGGGGGCAAATTTTTTTGTAGCGCTAACCTAAAAAAATCCAGACCCCCCCCCCCCCCCCGCAAGACAAACTTGGCAACTCAAAACAGGGTGACTGATTAGTGAATACCTAGAGTCCCTTACTTCGAGAGGTCTCGAAAGGTCTCGGAGAGAAAAACCGAGACCGCGAGACCGAGACCGAGATCTAAATAGCGGAGACCGAGATCGAGATCTGCAAATTGGGTCTCGAGATCGTCTCGAGACCGATCTCGAGACCTACATCACTGCTGCTTGGGGACTCCCAACATGGGTTTAGACGGCATAGGTCGTGTCTCACTAACTTCCTCGAGTTTTTCCACGTCATGTTGAGTGAGTATGATAAGAGTAGGGCGATTGATATACTTTATCTCGACTTTCAGAAAGCCTTTGATAAGGTACCTCACTGCCGGCTAATGGCGAAAGTGCGCGCGCTGGGTATTGGGGCCGTTTTTGGGCCGCTGTTGTTTATCAGTTACATAAATGATAGAGACGGTGGCATCGTCAGTCGGATCGCCAAATTCGCTGATGACACCAAGCTTGGGGCCAATGTTGGGACGCCGGAGGCGATCGAGCAACTGCGTGCGGACCTAGGTAGGATAGGAGAGTGGCCCGAAAAATGGCAAATGCCGTTTAACTTGGAGTTATATCGAGGCGACTGATTTGGAAAGGGACTTGGGTGTGCTAATTAGCAGCGACCTTAAGTTTACGAAACAGTGCGTAGAGGTTGAAAAGAAAGCCCAGAAGCTGTTGGGTTATATCAGGAGGCAATTTCTGTTTCGGAACAAGGAGACTGTGCTCTCTCTGTACAATTCCCTGGTTCGGCCGCACCTGGAGTATGCTGTGCAGTTCTGGTCGCCCACCCTCAGGAAAGATATTGAGAGGCTGGAGCGAGTGCAGGCGAGAGCCACAAAGTTAATCCCTTCCGTTAGGCATATGGGCTACAATCGACGGTTACGCGCCCTGAACTTGTTTTCGCTGGAAACTCGGAGGCTGCGCGGTCAAGCTCTTACGCGGGTTCAACGATGTCAGTTTTAGAAGCATGTTTAGTTTAAATGATAACCCAACTCACAACAATGGTTGGAAGTTGGATTTGAAACGGTTTAGGACTAGTGTGTGTGGGAATTACTTTACGTATAAGATCTGTGACACGTGGAACAGGTTATCTTCAGAAGTTGTGAACAGTTCCTATGTGGATCACTTCAAGAAAAGGTTAGACCAAATTTTGCACACTATTTGAGTGTGTACAAAATTTTCCCTGGCACCCGTTGCCATTGGTACCTCCTCGGTATGGGCCGCAAGGCCTTTTGAGGTACTTCTTTTCCTTGTAACTCTCTCTCTCTCTCTCTCTCTCTCTCTCTCTCTCTCTCTCTCTCTCTCTCTCTCTCTCTCTCTCTCAACAATGAAAGGTACTGAGTTCAAGCACCGTGAGCGATTTTTGCTGCCCTTATTACTATACTTCAAAATCTTCGTTAAAGGCCCAAATAACACTATTTTTGAATTATCGGCTTTCCTTCGGTATAACAAGAAGTATACAAGTCGGGACCCCATTTGGATACTTACATGGCAGCGATGCCCCACTGCCCAGAAGCCTTCTTTGCAGCAGCTTTGAAAAGCGATAACCCCACGAGGGTAATCGTTGGGACGATAGTCAATGGGGTAATCCAATTAAGAAGGACGCCTATCAAACCTGAATCAGAAAATGAAGCTAGCTTAGAGCCTAATTCCTCTATAGTATTCATTAATATTATTATGACTGATGTTCGCAGTAAAAAATGTTCAAGATTTTCAAAATTTTCAAGAGTACATCAAATCAAACCACTCTCGCGAACTGGTAAAAAAATCACACTGCAGTCCTTAGATTGTCTCCCCAAGTTCAGATATTCGATTTTTTTTAATGTGAACATATTGTCGGGTGAACTTTTATCTGCAAATTGACAAAAGCGTGAATTTTACCAGTAAATCCAATTGCAACTTCGAAAAGCGAGGCTACAATGATGGCGCCTTGAATCTCTCTCATTCTTGTCATCCATATATTATCCTTTTCGATAGTAGTCATATTTGAGAAGTCGTAACTATCGCAGCTGGGAAATGAAGTGGATAGTATGGCTATCGTCGGGAGCAACAAGACTAAATTTCCTCCCTGGACAACCGGTAACCTGATCGAAGAAAAATAATTGGGTATGATTACGAAATGAAATGGCGTTTAGCTTTGTTTGGACACATAGAAGTTGTTGGTTAGAATTATCGAGGTAGATTACAAAGTAAATTCAGATCATCCATCAATTGGGACTCGGTATTTAAGACTACCTTTATAAGGACTGTATTGTCATAAACCAAAATATTTAAGGGAATGTTAAAAGTTTAACTATATACTATTTACTCGTATACCCAAGAATTCTACAGTAGTGTTCCTTATACTCAGACCTCCCTCACCTGAATTTTTATAACTATTTTTCGGTTTATAAACAAAACAAAAAATGAGATGTTATTTGAAAATTGCATTTTTGATGTTTCGTTGACATAAAGCAGAAAATTATAACATGTTGTATTGGAACCGACACCTATTTTATATGACAAATCTGTTCAATTAAGCTAACCTGAATTAACATAATACGCAGACATTTTGCCCATACGATTTTCCTTCAATAAAATGGCGAACGTTTAATCAAAAGAAATATGCTTTATCGATAAATATGCCATTGGATTTGGCTAACCTTGTAGATTCCTGTCATTCCCAAGCTGTATACCCGTCGGGCACAAAACAAAAATGTAGCGAAAAAGAAATTTTGACGAGGTCATACGAAAAAAACTAGCAAGTAAATCAACTGATTTTTCATACCAAAATATTGTGGTTTGAAAGAAGTAAAGGTGTGTACCAATGAAAGTACAGAAAAATATATATATTTTAAATTTTGTGTTGGCCCAATACCCCAACAAAATGGCCAGAAACCTAGTGTATAATTTACCTTTGCAATGTAAGCTAACCTAATCAAACTTGATTAAAACTAACCATACACGCAAAAGTACAAAAATTATTTTCGGCCCCATCTATTCTGAAGAGGGCGGACACAAGGCTTGAGCTTGTCACTGAAAACACGCAAATGAATAACATGCCCAAACGTACAAAGATATCACCACTGGTAGTAAAGTATCACTTTAATCTCCAGGATCGAGCGTTACCTTTCATGACAAACTTTTCACTCCTTCCCGTTTCTCATTAACTTTTGTGACAGTTACATCGATTCCACGTTTGTTCACACATTTACTAATTACATTCTTTCATCTTTTACGCAGTTTTCCTCTATTTCTCACACCTACACACTCACTATTATACGCCTTTTTCCCAGTTTCGTTGCTCTTTATTCTCTCCATATGACCATGCTATCGTAACACACCATCTTCTATTTTCATTTCTAATGAACTTTTCACTCCATAGTTTTCCTGAACATCCTCACATTTCATTTGGTCATTCCGTTTTACATCAGTCATACTTCTTAAATTATTCACCTCAACTGCCCTCACTTTTGACACCAACACACCTTCATGTAAATCTCTTACTGCGTCTACACTTACGCACTTTTTTCTACCAAGTCCTTTGCTCGGCTTGCTTGATTGCCTTGCTTCTCTAAACTCTAAATTTTCAATGTACTTATACCTTAGTTTGTCGATCAAACACACATTCGAGGTACTCAAATTCTTTCGCAACCTCTAAATTTTCTTCTTTCACCACATTATTAAACACCGATTCTCCTTCTCTCACTGATAAGAGCCTTATTTTTATTTACACTCAATACCGTTCCACGTCACCAAATACTTGTCACTACTCTCCTTAATTCATTCTCTGATTCACCTAGAAGCAGACTGGACAGCCGCCACTCATTCTCTTCCAAATTCAGGTTTACTCCTCTCTCCAGCATTCTTGCTTTCGCCAAACCCCATCCATATGCACATTAAACAACCATGGCGAGATTACACAGCCTTGTGGTACTCCAATATTAATACTGAACTAATCGTTCAACTCATCCTTAACACTTGCTCAAAAACTACTACTCACATAAAAATTCTTTACCGACACCATACATACGAAGCACTTGACACAAGGTACACCTATTCATTTTATACGATTTCTCCAAATCCATAAATGCCATATACATTTTTCCTTCCTTCATATCATTTAGTTTTTCAATCAATAAAACTACAAACCTTTAATCAATACACCCTCTTCCTTCTCTAAAGCTACTTTATTCCTATTCAACCAATGGACCGAATTAGTTTTACTTTATCTAATCGTATCTGTGAACTAATCAAAACTTAATTTTTAAGCACCCACAAAAAATGCGTCAATTTCTCCCGTTTCGAAAAAATATCTCTTTTATTGAAGGCCCTCCAAGGAAGAAGTGGCTAAGCGACAAAAGTAAAAAAAAAAAACCGCCAGAAAACGCTTTATAAAGTTATACCAATTTGAAAGTGGAATAACTTTTGCACTTTTGAAGATATTTCGTCGAAATATCTTCAAAATTTATGACAACTTTCAAATCAGATACAACTTTAACTGCGTTTTCGGGCGTTTTTTACTTTTGTCGCTTGGCCACTTCTTCCTCGGAGGGCCTCATTGAACCTGTGGTTGGACAATATTATCCGGGGCAGAGAAAAGTAGGGGAAATGAAAGTAAGAAATTATTTTAGTTTGGGTATGTCATTTTGATGTTTCAAGTGTATAAGTACTAATACCCAGGGTACGATGATTTTTTTCACTGGTATATGTCTCGAAACATGTTTTGTTAATTTTAATGAATCGGCGAATTAGGTAAATTAGTTAGAATATAGGTTAGGGCATAGGACATAGTCAGGGCATAGCTCAACATAAATTAGGTTACTTAAAGTTCACTAAAGTTAATAAGAAGTATCATATACATGAAATTAATTTGAGAAGAATCTCGAAAAATAAACGTGGTATTTGCATATATTTTGATAAACATTAGTGAACAGAGACGCAATCAGGGAGGGGTCTCGGGGTCCGGGGACCCCTTAACAAAGAGGTTTGCTTACACATTAACAAAGTCAACAGAAATGATGTTACAGATTAACAATGCAGAAAACTGCAAAGGCTGTTCATCGTTTTGAGATAGAGAGTTGCTAGATAATTGTGTGAATGGCTTAATACTGTAATTAACACGCTTTGAATCTCCCTTTGTAGGGACTTTTAGTAAGTGGTTTAATATCGGGACCCCCGCCCCCCTCTAGAAAATCCTGGTTGCGCGCTTGTTAGTGAAATTGTTTCCTCAAACTCTGTGTCTTCTTCCTTGAACCTTCTCACCGCACTCCAAAGGTGGTTTGAAGCAGAGTGACAATCCCAGACACGAATAGGATGGTGGAGAAGATTTTTCCTCGTACAGGATCGTCGTCCGCGATGCAGAGCAGAGGCGTCAGGATGAAAGGTATAGTAATAGTTCCTCCAATCATCGTCATATAATGCTGCAAAGGCAGGGTTAGATTAGGGTTGGATTAGGTGACCAAAACCTATCTTTGGCTATAATGTAAAGAGTAAACCCCTATTTTTATAGCTACTGTCTCTCCTATTCTTTGGCACACTGTGAAACCCAGAACGAAACATTCAACTCGATTTTAAGTCCACAACGGTTTAGCACTACATGATTGAATTCACGTTACGAATCCCCATCCTGGTTAATCCTCAAATTCTGATTGGAGTTGCCGTAAAAAAATTTGCGGTATTTAAATTTTGTATATGTATGAAAATGCCGTTTGCATATGGTATCCACAGCAATTTACCGTACAGTATGTAAGCGTTCTAGCGAAACATTTAAAGCTTTGGTTCACTATAAGACAGAATTAGGTTCTAACGTTCCTTCAGACTGCGCTAAAACATGGGTTCAGTGGCCTAATCTGTTAGTCTCACTAAACAACTGCCACAGGCTATGCTGAGCCATTTTGAGAAATGGGGTAACACTAACGACTCCTCTGTTGGTCTTAAATTCTTATATAAAGGCCTCCTTCAGATATTAGGAACGTACTTTTATTACATAGAGTCACTTTTCCGCTTACCTGCATACCAAGAATGATAGAGAGGTACCAAGAAGGAACGTCCTCAATTCCATACAGGATTTCCGATCCAGTTTGATTTTCATCAGACGAAATTTTGTTTCTAAGTTCAAGAGACGACTTATGTTTGCTGATTTCATTGTTCCCGTGTTCGATATCCTAGATAAGATAACTAGATAAGTAATAATAATAATAATAATGAACAGCATGCGGTTCGCTTCGCTCGCTTGTAGGGAACCTTCTGTTAAAGAAATTTGACGTACGACAGAATAAAATTAGAAAACCATTTGCTAACCACCTTTGAGACAATTACATTCACGAAAAAGTGCAAAAGTCTGTAAATACAATGCGTTTTTTAATTCATATAATTAACACTTTCTCATTCCAATGACGCAAATTGCGTCAAAAAAATTTGCGTAAAGGTTCCGATGACGCATTTTGCGTCATTTGGTTAAAAAAAATCTTCTAAAGTCATGTTTTGACACAATTCCTGTCATTTCAAGAGCAGTTATATTTTAGGATGTGTATTTGCGTATGACGGCAAAGGGGCGAAGACTAGGTGTTTATTTAGACATTGTAGGGGAAAGATGTGTTGCTCATATGATTTTTAGGTTTAGCAGCTGTATTTTGCATGTTGTATTCTTTTAAAGTGTTAGCGTTAAATAGTTTTATTACAATTATCCAGGAATGCAAGAAGCAATTCCATCATCTACTTTAGGTTTTATTCAATTTTTCGTAACAAGAGAGTTATCAGAATATTTGTTTACAAAGTTATAATAAATTTCATAAAATTTATTGGTTTGTTTATTTGCCTCTCATAAGTTTTTATGATTCATTATCTATATCATGCAGTTTTCATTAAAGAAATGTAGAGATGTAGTTATAAAACAATACAGTAAAATTAAATATAAAATTATTCAGAGACTGTCAACATGATCAGAGCAGAAACCTATGTGCGAAGCGAACTGATTGCGAGCCTAGAACGGTTAGGGAGTAAGAAATAGGCACTTGCGCGGATGTGAAAGTGTTAAAATTTTAATAACACGTATCTTCAATTATAGTCTTTCAGAAAATGCAAACATACGATGGAAGAACCCTGGTTCTCGCTTCCGCCCAAATTGTTCATTCTGACGAAGGTCAGGCTTGTTGCCCCAGCTTGGGGTTATCTGAGGCCCTCTAACGAAGAAGTGTCTAAGCGACAAAAGTAAAAAACGCCAGAAAACGAGGTTAAAGTTGTACCAAATTTGAAAATTGTCATAACTTTTGAACTTTTGAAGATATTTAGTCAAAATATCTTCAACGTTAAAAAGTTATGAGAACTTTCAAATTGGTACAACTTTAACGGCGTTTTCTGGCGTTTTTTACTTTTGTCGCTTAGCCACTTCTTCCGAGGAAGGCCTCATTTAATACACCCAAAGAAAAAACTTAGGAAACGACGCAAAACTTAACATAGTTCGCCACGACTTTTGGTGATCTCACAAAATTCTTCCACAAACATTCATCAGTTATTGCGCAGTTTCCAACAAACTGTGCAATAAGTGATGACCAACAAACTGTGTAATAAGTGATGACAATGGTACTTAAAACTGTTTTATTTACATTAAATAAAAATAAAAGTATGTTTGAAATGGTTATTCACAGAAAAACATCCTTGGTTACAACAACCAGCTAACTTCATTATAACATGTCAGAATACTTATACAGTTAGCAAGGGCTCTTCCAAGGGGGGGGGGGGGAGACTAGTCACCCCCCTTGCCTTAGTAAATTTACTTTTTACACAATGCTAACTTTTTGTAACGGAAATTTTCATGTAGAAGACAACATTTTGTGTACAAAAGACACATCTTTTGTTCTTTCAAAGCATGGCAAAATGTGGAGCTCATCAATGAGCGAAATAGACACTAGAAAACGTTCTTTAGAAGCTATTTGAGGCACATTTTGATACCATCACCCCTCCTCCCCTTCACCCAAATCCTGGAGGAGCCCCTGGTTAGGATAGAATGTGTAGTGAATTAATGCACAAAACCTGTCAGATGGCAGCATCACTCACATCGGCACGACGCTAAAGAAACATTTTTACCCTGCGGTAATATTGGGTAAAACGTGCATACTCACATTTTCTAAAATATTGCTTTCGAGTCACGAGGTAAGTTTTAAATTAATGTGAAGTTGATGAAATAAATGTAATCAACTGATGGATAACTTAATAGGATTAACCCTTTTGCTCCTGACCGAATGTTAGAAGTTTTCACTCTCCGGCCTGCTGAAAAGTACATATATATATATATATATATATATTAAAAAAAAAGATAGGCGACTTACTTTGTGTAGATCTACGCCTCTCGGCTAGTAGTGTGGCCAAAAAATGGGAGTGCAATTGCAATGTTGCAAATAGTGATAGTTGTTGCATAGGGGCGGGTGGGTAATGTTGCAAAGGGGAGAGGGGTGTTGCAAAATGGGGTATGCAACAAGGAGGTGGGGGTTGCCCCACACAGGTTGCATGAAGGGGGAGCTTTGGGGAGAAGTTGGGACGGTCTCACCCCCCAAAGGGGTATCCTAACCTAAGAAGGTAAGACTTAACCTAAGGAGAGAGAGAGAGAGACTTTCCTTCGCCTCGCACCAGCCAGACGCATAATGCGAGCCCAGGGTAGTTCCCGGTAGTAGCATCTGTTATATAGAAGGTCGGGAGCTGCCAGATAGCGCCATTTATTTATATATGGAGGGGTTGCCAGAGAGCACTATTTTAATTATTTATTTAAGGTAAGAGAAAGATGCTCTCAATGCTTAGAGAGGTTTGCCAGTTATTGAATTTATTTATTTATATATGGAACGTTACCGGTTATTGAATTTATTTATATATGGAGGGTTGCCAGAGCACCATTTATTTTAATTATTTATTTATTAAAACTCGTCGTGTAAATCCATACCATCTGAGAAAAATAAATATATACGAGATAAAATCTAATAACAGACATTGAGTGAAAAACAAATGACAGAAAATAAATATACAAGCAAAAATAATAATACACACTTTAAACGGTATATATATATATATATATATATATATACCAACTAAATTTGTTTAAAAGATACGCGTATTATTTTGCAACACGAATGAAATAAAAAAATTTAGTGATGGATTCCGTACCATATTTCGGATTCCATGTTAAACTGTAGGTCTAAGGTGGTTCAGAAACAGGAATATACATTGCTACTTGACATCTTGTACTTTAGGACGGCTTCCTTTAGCATATAAATACACATGTCAGTACAGTGTTTCACTCAAAAGCCAAACTGATTGTCATAAGTCTAGTCACAATAATACACTGAATATCTTTCTAAACACTTCATTTAATTTGTGCCCCATTCTCTCTCCCTTCATCCATACCACAGAGGATTTCTCATGGAGATGTGTGTAGTAGGTATGTGTGCATGAGAGAGAGAGAGTGAGGCGAAAATTATAGGAGATTGAAGATTGTAGCTTTCACACCTTACATGCCGAATTCTATTACAGAAAGAACAGAATATATATATATATATATAAGTAAATAACATATTTTGAGTCTGCTTTCTGTGATTTGCTAAGTGTACAATTATAATGTAATTAAAAATATATTATTATTATTTAAAACCATGGAAAATAAAATTCTTATATAATAATGGGAAAACTGTTAGTCGCATGAATGTAACTAGACTAACAATATAATTCGAAGGGTTAGTACAAACACACACACACACACACACGCTGAACAATTCCAGGCTCAGAAAGAAGGTGAATTGCCGGAGGCTACTCGAAAGCCAAACAAAGTAGCCTCAAGCAACAACAGCGGACACATGGGAATGCGGATGTATTTTTAAAGTAGATAGCTATCCAATGAATCCCTCCACAACCAATAACATTGGTATTCACAATAAGACCACCGCGTTCTCTCGTAGTTTGCAATTTCACTGTTTTATTCTTCGCAAACACACCGATAAATTTGGAGCGCGTGATTCGTTCACTATTCATTACTCTCTGAAATGTATTCGCGTCCATTTTAAAAGTCAGTGACAGCGCCCCTAAACCTGTCAACTTCTATTAGGCTTGTGACTCGAGGTATACTAGTACACTAATAGGCGCGTCTATCAGCTTGGCGAATGCCAATCTGACTGAGATATTTCCACTCTGTTGTGGACTTAAGTGTGTATTTACACTAACCTATAAGTCAGGTGTGATGTCAAACGGATAAAAGTTAAATTGATCGATGAATTCTTTCTGCGTTACCCCAATCCCGAGCTCATCACAAGCACCTGCAGTATGGGCCAGATTACTATATGCTATCGCACAAAGCGGGAACACAGCGTCTGATGAATAACACTAGGCAACAAAGATTTTGTTACAGAAGACCAAATAGGTGCTCCTAGCTAATTTCGGTATGCTGATTTCAAATCTATAATTAGATTTTTTCTATCACGTCTAGATTTTGTGTAAAATGCAAATCACTTTTAGTAAAATTTTCTACCACGTCCAGATTTTGGTTTTAATCGGCTTAATGCCAGTAATATGAAACTTGCTTTTCAAGGTTAAAGCAATTTTTTTTTGCCAACTATATACAAATTCGAACAATTTTGATAAATAAAATTTATCCCGAGTTGGCAACACTGAGTCAAGAGCATAGTAACGGGCAACGGCCCAACGGTAAGTCGCTACGTGACAGTCAAGCAGAACGGTTGTTGAAGCTCTCTGCTGATGAGCAAGTGACAGGTTGTGGTGACTTGTGTGTTTTATAGCATTTGTTTTGTACTACGGTGTGTATTTCTTTTTATTTTGCACATCGTAATAATTACTTTCTACGTTTTTTCAGATATTGTATGGTAATTCAAAATGGCATCAAATAGACGTGCTTGTGTAAATCACCCAGACAACTTCTGCTTTGTCTGTGGACAATATACACCTAAGCCACAACGTAGAAACATAACAACAAAGATTAAACTTGCCTACAAGTGTTATTTTGACTGTAAGTTAGGAGACCAACAGAGGGACTGGGCACCACATATTTGCTGTGCACAGTGCAATGCAATGTTAATAGCTTGGATGAATGGTAAAAGAAAAGCTATGCCGTTCTCAGTCCCCATGGTTTGGCGTGAGCCGAAAAATCACTTCAATGATTGTTATTTTTGTTTGACAAAGGTTGCTGGTTTCACAAAGAAAAACAAATCAAAGATCACGTACCCAAACTGCGAATCAGCAATGAAACCAGTACCACATGATGAAACAAATCCACCACCAGTTCCACCAGCAACGATAACAGACAGCAGTTCATCTGAAGATTCTGCTAGTGATATAGAAACAGGGAAAGATGGCATATATGTTCCAGATGCAAATATTTCCCCACATTTGTTAAGTCAAGCGGAGTTAAATGACTTAGTGCGCGATTTGGAATTACCAAAAGAAAAGGCAGAGTTGCTTGGTTCAAGACTTCAAGAATTTAATCTTCTCCAACCAAACACCAAAGTTTCCCATTTCCGCCATCGCCATTTGCAGTTTTCATCATTTTACTTACAGGAAGAAAACGTTTGTTTCTGCCACGATATCAGTGGTCTGATGCAAGGGATTGGCTGTCGCTATGATCCAAAAGAATGGAGACTGTTCATTGACTCTAGTAAAGCTAGCATTAAAGCTGTATTACTGCACAACGGCAATGAAAAACCTTCAATACCTGTAGCACATGCCACTGGCCTTAATGAGACATGAATCGATGAAACTGCTGCTAAGACTCATCAAATATAAGGACCACACATGGAATATTTGTGGCGACCTTAAAGTTGTATCATTACTTCTTGGGTTACAGTTGGGCTACACAAAGCATATGTGCTTTTTGTGTCTATGGAACAGCAGAGATGACAAGAACCACTACAAAAAACATGATTGGCCATCTAGAACTGAACATGTTGTTGGTAAATACAATGTGAAACACCCAGCACTTATTGACCCTCAGAAAGTACATCTTCCACCACTTCACATTAAACTTGGCCTTATGAAAAATTTCGTGAAGGCTATGGATCATCAAGGTAGTGGTTTCCAATATTTAAAGGATAAATTCAAAGGAATATTGACAGATGCTAAGCTAGAAGCTGGAGTTTTCACTGGACCACAGATCCGCAGTGTCATCCACGACTCATCGTTTCCATCTAACCTAAATGAGAATGAACTAGGAGCATGGACATCTTTCGTTGAAGTTGTCAAAAATTTTCTTGGAAACCACAAAGCTGAAAACCACCGTAAACTCGTAGAAAACATGCTTAAATCTTATGAAATAATGGGATGCAGAATGTCTTTGAAAATTCATTTTTTACATTCTCATCTTGACTTCTTCCCGGCCAACCTTGGAGCTGTAAGTGACGAGCATGGTGAGCGCTTCCACCAACAGATCTCAGTTATGGAAAACAGATACCAAGGTAATTTCAACCCAAATATGATGGGAGATTATTGTTGGTTCCTGCAGAAGGAGAGCTCGTCATCCTACAAGCGACAAAGGAAGAGGACACACCAAAGTTTCACTTAAGAACAGGAATTTGCCTTTCAGTAGTAACAACAAATTACTAATCCGCTTTGGGTGGATGGTTGGGCGCAGGGGTGGTAACTCCGCCAGCGGAATTCCGCTATCTGTCTTAAGCCAGAATAAAGGAGGAAAGACATCCCTGTTCACTAATTATTTAAGTATGCTTAACATAAAACGTGGCACGGAAAAGTAGCTTAGACGGCTTTCGTAATAGAAGCGGGTGAGAAAAAAAAAGAAAAATAGGGGTTTTCGGTTACACAAAATCTGGACGTGATAGAGAAATTTTGATATCAGATCTGAAATCAGCATCACCGCTTTAGTAGGAATCAGTAGTTCACGTGTCTGTAACAAAAAAAAAGTTGAAATTTGTTGCCTAGTGATAATCTGTATCCATAGCCCCTCTCAACGCAACGCCATTGACGTATAGCGACATATTTTTAAGGCCGAAATTCTCGAATGTAAAGGCGTTCTTTTTATATTTTCCATTCACTAAAGCGTGTTCCTGCATTCCAATTAATACTCATTTTGCTGTGGCATGAAGTAAATTTTTTCAATTTCTATTTATTTAGACGAACTTAATTTCACACGGCGTACGCGAAGGTATGTTTGCATAATATGAATCACAACGGGTTTTGCACCCTCTTCTTGATCAGCCCCCAGATTTAAACAAATCTCAGGATTCGTGTGGGTGAGCTTTATTTTCATATCCACCCCGTTCACAAGCAACTTCTCCTGGAATGTGAAGTCTGTATGCAGGCGTCCAAAACACTTGTATATCTTTTTAGAATTTTTAAATTTGTCCTTTATACTACTTTCGTCTTTAGTCTGATAATTAATAGTAGTCGGCATTTTAAAAGGTATCCTTCGTTTCTTTGGAAAAGTTCAGCACATTTTCCAGACAGGCTCGTAGGTGATAGTACCCCGTTCCTGCCGATAAGTTGACCTGATTTAAATATACATCACACTGGTTGAATATGGAGTGCAGAAAGTTTGTTTCAGGGTATACAGCATATTTGTCATCACAGTCCATTCCATCAGAATGGGCTATACGTAGTTTAGCGTAAATGTGCACACAGTTTGGATAAAAAAGTAAGGGCCTGAGCTTGGTATCACGAATTCTATTGAAGCACGCGGGGAACTAATTGTGTTTAACGGATTAATTGAAATAAAGTCACTGCTCAATAGAAACTTGAGTTGGGGGCATGTCAAAGAGGACAGCTCCGATTTACAACATTGTGAACTACACGGATGGATGAAGCGTGCCATGACGAGTCAGAAATAGTACCACCTCTCTCGACAAATAGTAAACAGTCTATGATTCATGAGTTCAATGTCCTTAGCTTATATCAGTAAAAAAAATGGTCAACCATAGGTTTCAGGCGGTTAGAACACTTCTTTTTATGTCCTTTTACGTTTAACGCCACGTGCTAGTAACCCCTTCCTTCGGACAGGCCTCTTCTTCTTCCCACCACCACGCATTTTTCTCTTTGCATCTTTGATGATTTCGTCCCGTGTATGTTTAAA
This sequence comes from Bathynomus jamesi, assembly GCA_023014485.1. Taxonomy (NCBI): domain Eukaryota; kingdom Metazoa; phylum Arthropoda; class Malacostraca; order Isopoda; family Cirolanidae; genus Bathynomus; species Bathynomus jamesi. The sequence goes on along the minus strand of JAJOZX010000696.1, from coordinate 734,938 downwards.
GTGTTTTTTTAGAGCTTCTTTAGGTTTAGCCCCAGCCATTATGTCTTCTGCCGTGTTAAGACCTGATTGTAGCGCTTTCCTCCCGACATATCTGGCACCCCTCTTCAGCATGTGGACAGCCGTACGTAGTATGGTTGAAAAAATGGACCCAAGCCCACTACTACGGTGGTATCGCACACCTCGATAGACTGTGAAAGGTTTTCTATCCATTATAACTCTGCGTCGAAAGTGCAGCTTCACTGCTAAGCTCCCATCACCGAATGGGAAATTTTTTCCCTCAATCGTTCTTATATATATATTGAAATATTGGTTATTAGATTAGCTACGACATTCACATAATGGGGCCTGTCATATGTAATACTCAAGCTCTTCCCTCTATGGTTGAGGATGTGCGCGATGCGCAACAGGCGTGCCTGGGTATCCCCAACAAACTGGTGCTCCACTATATTGCTGTAAATATAGCACATGTCTCGGGGTGTATAGCCATCACCCAATTTCTCCAATTTCATCTGATACATTAGACTGGACAAGTCATGTTGTACCTCGTGAAAGGTATCTCTCTGGAAGACTGATCGATATCGCCCCTAGGTTATAATTTTGAACAGCCCTTTGTCTTTAATATTTCTGTTAGCCTGTGATTTTAGGATCAGAGTATGTGCAGGGTTTTCTTTGTTTAAGATTTCGTATACTAAATCAGCCGTAAGATTTGAGTTTTTTAAACTAACGTTTAAGTCTCACAACATCCTCAGCCGCACCATGCATCCCCAATCCGGGTGTCCAGCTGAATTCCGCATATCTCCACCTCGTACGAATCACGACCCAATTCAATGGGCCCATAGAGTTCTGTTACAAAGTTGGTCAGGGTGTTGTTAGGATGTACAGACAGAGAAGAAGAGGACAGTAGTGTGATGTAGAAATGGTTAGACTCCATGTTGCATACAATTTAAGCTTCATTATTGCATCAGCTTTTATATAGGTGTTGAAGCTTTCTGGGTACCCTAGCCATTTCACCAGGTACATTTTTCTCTTTCTTGAGCTTTTGCTTCCTTAAATTTTTAAAATTTTAAACACATTTTTTCCTAAATTAAATGTCACTTTCTGCAACTCCTCGCGGTAAAAGCCTCCTGCTATTTCTTCCCCATTCTAATCTTCAATGTAATACAGCATTATCTTGCCTTTTGGCCTCATAGCACTATAAAAATCTCACGTGTCCAACCTTGCTCAAATCCCTTCGCGAATTTATTTCCCGAACGCGACAGCCTTACAGAATCATTGATTTTGAAATGCGCAGTGTGGCGGTGTTCTACGAATATCTCTTCTCACATCAGGCTCTGTGCGCGTACCTCTTTCTAAAATCTCGTTAGGATGTAGCGGTAACCATTGTCATACACTGAATATCTTTGCATGTCTGTTAAATCTGCTTGCCAAATAGAGTCAATCGATGTCGCGGTTGTCTTGGCTGTTTTAAACCTTTTTCTCACCGGCTTATGAAGTGTATAAGCGTCCTGCCCCGGAAAAACTTCTCAAAATCTTTTTTCCCTACTCCATCATTGTAAACACTTCTGTACAGTCTATCAACGCCTCAGTAGGAGGCTGGGCTAGAAATGTCATAATAACGTCTTGTTAATACATTAGCCACTTGCGTATTTTAGAGGCACGTGGATAGGGTTGACCGTTGGTGTTGTTTGACCTCTTCTTTCTCCTCTTCAGAGGTGCTACCGCTGGGGGTGATGCCGTTCGAAGTTGTGGCACATGCGAGGCATGTTCCAAGTCTTTTAACCTGTTCATATTTCCTATCAATGTTTTGGGGACATTTATTTGTTGTAGTCTTGCTTTAATATGCTTCCATCCTGATGGTGAGGGCCTATCCCACTTTCTCACCAGATCATGGACGATGTCTACGATATTCGATCCCTGTATCTTTGCTCCTTCCACAATGATTTCACCTGTATCGGTCCACTGTATGTTGGGATCTTCATTCAATAGATTATAAAGACTTAAACCTTTATTCCTCACTGTACAATATGTGGGAGTTTGCTTTTTAATACATGTTCGATATGTTGTGGGGCCGTCCCGTTATTCTTTGGTTGGTCAGCTCTATCGTCGGGCCCAGGTCCTACGTCACCATACTCAGCGTTGTCTGTGCTGTGCCTAATAACCACGGGGATCTCTGTAGGATTCTTATAATTTTCGTACTCGTGAAGAAATTTCTGCAGAGCTTCTTGGTATAAGATTCTTTTCTCATCAGGTGTTTTTTCACTGTTTAAAAGGGTTAACAATTCGCTTTCCATTCTTTTAAGTCTGCTTTTATGGGGTTCTAAAATCGTGTCTGGATTCTTTGAACTTTGCAGTGAAGCATACACCTCGTGTGGAATCACTACCACTTTCTTCATTATATTAATCTAGTCAGTAAAGGACCCAAAACTGAAAATAAGATGGAGAGGAATGACCCTCCTCTTTGTACAATAATTCGTTTTTTCTTCCCTACAGTGTGACTTTTACGAGCGAGTGTACGTATTATGTTCTTGTAATGGCGTAGGCGAGCCTTCTGAGGGGGTTTCATTGATACATTGCAATTTATAACGTTAAGACAGATTTCACAGATGCATTTTAAAAAGTCGGAGTCGATATTTTCAGCAAACATATGTTGCATTGCCCGGGGCAGTGGATGATAGATTTTTATTAATTCATGGTATTTCTTTAGCCTCTTTGTCATTCTGGAATATACACCGTTTCAGGCTCGTTTGGAAATATATTCGTTCTTAGAAGCACCCTAAACGTGTTTCGCGGATGAAGGTCGCAAAGCAAATATCCGTAACGTTGACTTGTAGCTTCTTTATAAACCTCCAAAAACTCCTTACGCTGATTCGGGAACATTTGATTGGCTAATACCCCAATTTGTGACACATCTCTACGTTGCGTTGCGTATTGTGTATTTAACGACACATCGCGCATATATCTATTTTTGAAAAATAGATTCTGATTGAGAAGAACACGCTTATGTTAAGATGGTGGGAGAACACTGTAAATGTCTCGGCAAACGTTTTATCCATTTCCAACATGAGATCATCAATTACAATAACTATGTTCATTTCCCTTTAACGAATTAACATCATATGCATCTCTGTGGAACAAAATATCATCTTGGTACTCGTTGAACACTTGATTGATACCATATAACTTTATGCATAAATTTTGAGAACATCTCTCCCTTTTCTTTAATGATTTTAAGCATAAATACAGTTTTACCACATCCTGTAGTGCCAGATATAACACATGTGGATGGGCTCGTGAACCTGAATTTTTCTACAGAATACATCTCTAACACGTCACACTCCTAAGTGGGTCATTTTCAAAATATAATAAAAATTTAAGTGGTGTTCCTTTTAGTCTACAGTCTTGTTTTTCCTCTTCTTCCACAGAACCGTGAATGACGATGAGGTACAGCATTATGTCCCCATCATCGATATTACAGACGACCCCGATGACAGTGTAGTTATTGTCACAAACTCCACCCCTGCTAACGAGCCCACACCAGCGACACCTGTAACACCACCACGCGACAATTCAAGGTACTATTGTGGGGGTTGTACCTTTAAACGTAGAGGGTTGGGGCTCTATTACTTGGGGTCTAACACCCGGCGGACTCCTGGCACGCTTTATACTTGACGTGGAAGGCTCATGAAGAGCCTTCCACGTCAGGTATAAAGCGTGCCAGGAGTCCGCCGGGTGTTAGACCCCAAGTAATAGAGCCCCAACCCTCTACGTTTAAAGGTACAACCCCCACAATAGTACCTTCCTCAAATAAAAATGTACCCTCTTATTCCTGTTCAAGTCCGGGTACGTCCTCCACAAGAGCAGCAGCAGCTTCTCGTGCTGTAGAGGAAGGTACAACATTCGAGTTGGTGCGCACCGCCACCCACACACCAGCCCTGACTAGAAATCGGTACGTAGTCAGGGTTATAATGTTTCAGACCAACAAAGACCCTAGGATCCACTCATGGCTGGTCTACCTAACTGTGTTCGTAATTGCGTATTGTGCATGTCCTCCGTGGTGGCGGAGGGGACCTACAATTTTACGTGGGTTCCGAACCACAAAGCCTTAATTTTACTACCTTAAAATATACCCAATCTGTCAACATATGCGTCTAATCGATTTTTAAACATGTTTATAGACGTGCTACTAATTAATTCTACCGGCAAACTATTCCAGCTATTTATTATTCTATGCGTAAAAATGTTTTTGGCAACTGCTGTCTCGAACCTTCTACTTGTCAACTTGCACCCGTTATTTCTAGTCCTATTATATTGAGATATTTCGAAAAAGCTATCTCTATCTACGTTATCGAACTCATTCATAATTTTGAAAACCTGGATTAGATCACCCCTTAGTCTCCTTCTCTTGAGTGTAGTCAATTTTAACTACTTAAGCCTATCCTCGTACGACTTTGACCTAAACGACGGAATCATCTTGGTTGCTCGTCTTTGAACTCTTTCGATTTTGTCTATATCTTTGTGCATATGCGGATTCCAAAATTGGATCGCGTACTCCAAATGGGGTCTAACTAATGATTTATAAAGAGGAACTATAATATCGCGCGATTTGTACTCAAAATTCCGAGCAAGAAAACCCAACACTTTGTTCGCTTTATTGACCGCTGCTGTACTTTGTTTCGCTACTTTTAAGTCACCAGTGACTATAACTCCTAAATCTTCTTCCTGCTCTACGCTTGTTAACTCTTTCCCTGACACACTATACGCAAAATTACCGTTACGCGAACCCATATGTAAAATTTTGCCCTTATCGACGTTAAATCTCATTTGTCATGTGACAGAGGGTGGTCGTTGATGGAGCGGAGTTGTGTTGGGCTAATGTAGCGAGTGGCGTTCCTCAGGGTTCTGTATTGGGCCCCTTGCTTTTTCTTATATATATTAACGATTTAGATGTCGGCCTAGTCAGTACAGTTTCAAAGTTTGCGGATGACACGAAGCTGGGTGGTAGGGCGATTAATGACGAAGATAGAGGTAAAATCCAGGAAGATCTGAATAAAATCAACGATTTTATTCAGATCTTCCTGAATTTTACCTCTATCTTCGTCATTAATCGCCCTACCACCCAGCTTCGTGTCATCCGCAAACTTTGAAACTGTACTGACTAGGCCGCCATCTAAATCGTTAATATATATAAGAAAAAGCAAGGGCCCCAATACAGAACCCTGATGAACGCCACTCGCTACATTAGCCCAACACGACTCCGCTCCATCAACGACCACCCTCTGTTTCCTACCTCGCAACCACTCTTCTATCCAATTTATTACTACAGTACACTCCTGATTCCATGAGCCTTAGTTTTTTCAATGAGTCTTTTGTGCGGTACAGTGTCAAACGCTTTTTGAAAATCTAAATACACTACATCAACAGCCCGATGAGTATCGTAAACGTCAACCACGCTTTGAAAAAATTCTAAAAGATTAGTTAAGCAAGATTTGTTTCGCCTAAAACCGTGCTGCGTATTTCTAACTAAGTTATGCATTTCTAAGTGTTCGACTATACCAGTGATGGCGAACCTTTTCAACCCTGGGTGTCAAAAATTAAAAATTATCGTGATCATATTCAAGTGGCGTGTCACATACATAAACGATCACTGTTATGAAAGGAACATCGCAATTATAATAATAAAACTATCTATTCTAGCTCATTTGAACAATACAGGAAAAATAGAAATAAATGACAATAAAATGTTTTAAAATAAAAACTACAATTTTACCTGTTATTTAGTGACTTCTTCGTTGCTGTACTCTTGAAGAAAGCTCTTTTATAGCAGGTGTGTAATTCGTACATTTTAATGCTACACAAGCAGCACTGACATCATCAACCAATCTGTTTCTCTTGTCCGTTTTGATGTTATTCAAAGTTGAGAAGAAAGTTTCGCAGGAGTAAGTTGACGAAAAAAATTGTCAGTATAGCTTTGGCAAGTCTTTTAAGAGTGTCAAAAGTTTCCGGGATCCAGTTCTACACTTTCAAAATTTCATTGTCAGAATTATTATTCACAGAACCCTGCAAGCGGTCTCGCTCGAGTGTTTCTAACTCAGATCTAAGATCAATAAACTTTTGCTTCCAAATAGAGCTGGATTGGAACTCTGCTAACTGCATTTCAAAGTCATTTAAATCTAACCAGTCAAACAAATCTAACTTCAGATTTGTAAAAACAGTTTTATTAGGATATTTTATAAAATTTATTTTCCTTCTAACTCTCTGAACTGCACAAATCTTGTTGAAAACTGCTCAATTATAGAGTTTAAAATTTCAACAAATTGTTCTCGAGCTTGTTTCAAGTCGTTTCTGTCTTGGCACTTCATTTCATCAAAATGTTTCTTCAACCTATGAAAGTACTTATAACTTCTACTTTCCAAGTCACGTTTAAAAATGTTGAGCTTGCTTTCAAAGCCTTTCATCAAGCCAAACATTACATCAATAGTTTTTCCAAAACCTTGTAATTTAATATTGAGTTCATTCAGATGTAATGACAGATCAGTGAAAAACATAAGTCTCCTGAGCCAAGCCACAACAGTTAATTGAGGAAACTGTTCTATATTTTTCATATTTAAAAATAGCCTGATTTCATTTAAGCATTCTACAAAACGTTCAAGTACCTTACCGCGACTTAACCATCGCACATTATTATACATAAGTAATCCATTATAAACTGAATCAACTTCATTTAACAGTGACATAAATTCTCGTTTGTGCAAAGCCCGTGAAGCTATCAAATTGACTATTTTTGTCACAACTGCCATTACATCATTAACTTCTTTTAAACCTACCTTTGCACACAATACCTCTTGATGTATAATACAGTGAAAGCATACAAGCAGATGACCAACAGCAGTTTCTGTAAAATGTTTCACAAATCCAACATTTCGTCCAACCATATTTGGGGCACCATCTGTCGTAACTGACACTATTTTTGACATATCTCTCTGTTTATCACGAAGCATTCTAACAACAACCTCACATATATCTGCTCCTGTTGTATTCAGAGGCAAACTTTCTAACTTAAGTAATTCCTCATATATTGCATTGCCACTGGGATATCTAGCAATAATAGCTAATCGAGCCGATGACGTAGCATCGGTGGTCTCATCGAGACAAATAGAAAAGAAATCACATGCATTTAAGTCTTTTTTCACTTGATTTTCTATATCAGAGTTCATCTTCATCACTCTGTCTTTAACAGTATTTCTACTAATTAGTAATTCATTAATACGCTGAATAATAGCTGCTTTATTTTGAAAGTCATCAAATAAAAATGGTGCACATTTCATAAAAGCTTCCTTAACGAAATCCCCATCACTAAGTGAGTTTCCATGCTGGACAATAGTATGTGAAATACTGAAGCTTGCAGACACTAAATTTGAAGGCCCACTTACAAATTTAAGTAAATTGTCTGATTGAGACTGTTTATCTTTTAACATTCGCAATATATATTCTTTACGTTCTTGCTCACTTTTTTCTAGAAGCCACTGGTGGTTAGGGTTAGTGTCGAAATGCCTTTTCACATTCCAAGTTCTGCTCACAACTGTTTCACTACACAGGATGCATAGAGCTTTGTCGTTCTTATCAATAACGCCATATTTTTCAGTCCACCAATCTTGGAAACTCCTTCCGCTTCCTTTCTTTGACAATTTTATTTTTTTGTTTACTGATTCCGCCATTATGATAAGGCTGAAATATTAAAAAACAATAGCAATTCAAAATCGTTAACACATATTTAATGTGACAAATTGATGTTAGAACAAGTAAAACGATGAATTAACGTTAGACCTAATTATTTCAACGGTACCACAGTTAATAATGTTAATGGAGATAAATTTTCATTTTCCAACACAATAATATCAATAACACTTAATACTAATAATTAACACCAGCAAACACTTAATATTAATTAATAATGAAACATAACACTACACAACAGTGATTAATAATGACTTAATTAGACTCATTAAATCAAAATGCCCGTGTAAAACGACGCCATGGCTCGACTAAAGACAGAGAAAGAAGAAATCAGGGTTGCCAATTCTGAATTATGAATATATAATTCAGAGTTGCCAGCCAAAATTAATGCTTAATTTTATACTATTTATAATGGTAATTTATTTCAATTCAAATCCAACCACAGTAATATGTAATTAAATAGCCATCAAATATAGAGAATTGAATGTTTATTTACAAAAAATATATATATAATCATTTCCTATTTAATTAGATGAAATTAAAAACGTCTCTTGATTTGATCGATTTTCATTCTTTATAGTTTTTGTTTAACTTTTGGACGATAGAAATGTCAGTTTAGGCGTGTCAACAAAAAAACAGCAACGTGTCACCTTTGACACGCGTGTCATAGGTTCGCCATCACTGGACTATACGATCCCTAATTATTGATTCCAGTAGCTTACCTACAACAGACATTAAACTGATTGGCCTATAATTTCCCGCTGCACCTTTATCGCCTTTCTTAAAGATAGGTGTTACGTTTCCTATCTTGAAATTATCTGGTACGCACCCCTCAGAAATAGACGCATTAAAAATCTTTGTTAGCGGCACAACAATGCTATCTTTTAATTCTTTTAGTTGTATGGGATATATGGAATCCGGCCCCGGTGATTTACGCGTTTTCATTTTATCAATATAGCGGATTACCTTCCCTTCACTAACCACAATATTATCCAAAATATTACCATTATCAAAAGGTATTATGTCTATGACCGTAGGGATATTCGTTACATCTTCTATAGTAAAAACTGACGTAAAAAATTCGTTTAACAAGGTAGCCATTTCCTTGTTTTCAGAAACTAGCTCTCCGTAACATTTTTCAACGGCCCAAAGACACTTTTTACTGGAGTTCTATTGTTGACGTATTGAAAGAATCGCTTGGGGTTTTCTTTACCGTCACGAGCTATGGAGATTTCAAATTCGCGCTTGGACTTTTTTATTACACTTAGCTTCACTCCTTAGACATATGTAGTTCTTTCGTAACCACAAATTGTCTTTATCGCACCTATGTAGCCTATAAGCCCTATCTCTACTCTTTATAATGTCTCCTACTCTAGAAGTAAACCACAAGGGCTTGTTGTTTACTTTCGCACGCTTAATTTTGTACGGTACACATTCCTCGTTTATAGTCCTAAATACTGTTTCAAACGATTCCCACATTATTTTCGCGTTGGAGTTCCCCATTACGTTTTCCCAATTGACGTGTGACAATTTATTTCGAAATTTACAAAAGTCTGCGTGCTGGAAGTTAGGAATTTTAGTCGAGTAAGCTGGTTTCGAGTGACTTACTGAGAGGACAAACTCTACCATATTGTGATCGCTATTGCTTAACGGTTCTATTACTTGAAGATCAGTAATTAGCCTATCATCCGTAGTTATTACTAAATCTAAAATACTGTCCAACCTCGTAGGTTTCCCAACCTTTTGAATAAGAAAGCTATCCTCGAGAAAATTAACTAAACGATTACCTTCCGCGTCTCCCTGCATTGTATCGTAATTCACGTTGGCGCAATTAAAGTCACCCATAACTAAAGCCTGCTCACTACCTATTATTCTCTTTAGTTCACGATATAACGCTTCGTCCGTATCAGCTGTTTGATTAGGGGGCCTATATATAACCGCAACAAGAAGTTTGAAATCGTTCAATTTAAGTTCTGCTATAGTAGAATCTATCGGTTCTGGAATTGTGTGCTTTACTTCTATAACGTTCGCAATATTATTTTTGATATACAACATAACACCGCCTCCTCGCCTACCTATTCTGTTTTTAACAAAAAGTTTATAACCTCTAATTTGATACTCCCCTACAAAGTCACGTGTTTCAGTGCTAAGCCACGATTCATTTATCGCAATTAAATCATAGTCTTTACAAGCAATTAAAGAAAAAAAATTGTTTATTTTATTTCGTAGGCTACGAGCATTTAAGGATAGAACCTTCAAATTGTTTGTAATTGCGACACTTTCGCGAGCACAGGGGAAATTTGTGGAAATTACGCTGGGACCGTTCGAGTTACGGCAGCCTGAAAAGAAGAGACAGTATTATGAAATAGTCTTCCTAAACGCGCAGCTCCAACGTCATTAAGATGAAGTCCATCTCCGAGGAACAAGTCCCTCCTGCCGTAGAAACTGTTCCAAAAATTCGCAAAATGCACTCCTTCCTGTTGGCAAAGAGACTTTAGGTTATTGTTGATATAGGTCGCCTTGCTGTAGAAATCGCTACTTTGGATAGTTCGAGGAAGTATACATGTTAAAACAATCTTATTAGTTTTTTCCTTTAGTCGCTCTAGTAAGTCCCTGTACCTGGCCAGCAGTTCTTCCGATCTAGAATTTAAAGCGTTATTAGCACCGACATGAATAACATACGTTGTGTTCTCCGCGGTAGCGTCTGTAAAATGGTCAACACTATTAGTTATATCCTCCACCCTTGCACCAGGGTAGCAGTAACGGCGCCTACGACGAGGATTTCTCCCACAGAATTCCTCGAGCTGCCCTCGAACAATGGAATCGCCAACGAGTCGTATTTCCGGTTCATCAGCATCTTCGAAACCTAACACATAAAACTTATTGTTTGTTATTACTGGTAGACAAGTCTTAGGTTTTCTCAATAGGGCTCCATTACGCACTCGAACGAAGGGTTGGGAACTAGGGGAAGAGAGAGAGCTATTAGTACTATTTATATTATTAGTAGAAACTGAGGCAGGAGGGTTCGTAACTGGAGTCTCAAGGGATTCTAGTTTTGCCATCAGGAGCATCACGTTTTCTTCAAACCTAACTCTGGCCTCCCTCTCATGTTCTAACTCGTTCCTCAGCACTTCCATACTTGAGCACCACCTGTAAACTGACTGTTCATTATTATTAGCCATTGTAAACGCTTAAGCGGCAAATTTCCCTTCACAGCGACTGCAAGTACTTGACAGGGGTGCCATGCTCTTAATTAGTTAAAAAACAAAAAACAAAAAAACGAGCGTTTGGAAATTAATAAATTACAACGTAGGTCTACCGCGTGCTTATTGCGCCGTCACCTGCGCAAACCCGCAAAAATGTTCCTGAAACGCATAAACAGGTTCTTGTAACACAAATTTATACTAAATGAATATATAATTAAGCTACCGACGAAAGCTTCCCTGTCCGCTATTCGACCGACTGTTTTCTTTCCATTTTTCCTTTTTCCCATGATCGGTGACCACACTCTACTTAATCCCCTGAAGGAAAGGAAAATGAACCTTATGAAAGCACGTTTTCTGATAGATTTGAAAAACAATAAAGGCAAACCAAGGGAATTTCAACCTTATGAAACCTCGGTTAGTAATAGATTCAGGAACCAAACAAAGCAAGCCACGTGCAATAGCCTTGGTTTAATCAAATAATATAGTAATGAATAAAGTCAATAAATGAAATATATTCGTTAATAAATGATTAGTAACACGAAGTAATTTAGTTAAGAATGCACCAAACACTATTTTTTTTTAAACACCAACGAAAACCACTTATTCAAATGGTAACGCTAGACACTCGATAAAACACGTCTGTTCACAAGGAAAGACCCTGGATCCATGTATAGCAATGGTGTTGAACATGGACTACGGTGCCACACCTTATACTCTTAACTTCAATTCCCAGGCTATTTATAGACGGCATATAAACGCCGATCGTGGTTGCGGCTTTATAACATTAGTCTTGGCCCGTATGTTTACTGTGTTAAATACATGGACGCAAAAAATTTGGTTCCCTACCGTTGTGCAGCGTGCCCGTAAACTGGCTTCAGATTGCAAGCTTGAGTTTGATTGTAATATGGGTCCTGAAGAGCTGATAAGGGTAGAGCAGGAAATTAATGTTCGTATAGTTGTATTTGGAATGGTTGATCGTCGTAGGACCGTGTATATTTTTAAAAGCAGTGTGAGAAGTCGTACAAGACCCCTACTTATTTTAGGGCTGTCAGGAACAACATATCTACCCATCCGTAATATAAGGGACCTTTACGCGAGTTATGATAAAAGTAAAAAAATATAGAAGGCATCATGATTTGTATAAGGGGTGTCTCGAATTTGCGGATGATATAGTGAAACATTGTAAGGATTGCCACGTGGTATGTGAGCAGTGTAAATGCTCCAAATGTGAAAGCCGTGTAGTTGAAGCTGAGAAGAGGGATTGTAATGTATGTAGACGTACATTTTTCAATAATAATTGCTTTGAGTTCCATAAGTCAATTGGTACGTGCCGGAAAATGAGAATCTGCGAATGTGGTATGTTTCATATGATGGATAATTGAGGGAAATTCAAGCATAAATGTGATGAAATTCACTGTCCAACATGCCATGAGAAATATAAGGCAGAGGGAGTAAAGCATGTATGCTATATGAAAGACGCTAAGCCTAAAAGTAGACCTTGTATAACTGTGTACTACGATATAGAAACATATACGGTTGCTGAAACCAAAGAGGTTATCCCACATCTACTTGTAAGTCAGACTATCTGCAATGGGTGCATGGAAGTCGAGTGTGATGAGTGTCACAAATGTGGTAAACGGACAAACGTTTTTAAAACCAGTGGCGGCTCGTGACTAAAAATTCTAGGGGTGCTGTCTCTAAGAATGGGTTGAAATAATTACTGAAATAAAAGGATGAGCATTGAGCAATGAATAAAAGTTTCAAAAGTTATTGAAAAAGTTATTCAGTGAGCTCATCCTTATATTGTTCTTGATTATTTCAATTGTAAATAAAAAATTTAGGGGTACTGCAGTTCCGCAGTGCCTACCGACGAGCCGCCACTGTTTAAAACGATTGCACACGACAGTCCCGTGAAACTCTTTGTGTCCTATATTGTCAAGTTAGCGGACAAGTTCAAAAAAATGACTGTGTATATTCTTGCTCATAACGGGGCAAAATTTGACATACAGTTCCTTTATAAGGAACTGCTTGAGCACGAGTCATCGGAGATATTTAAAGGTGATCCCTTGAAAAAAGGAAACAAACTTATACAGATGCAGATAAGAGGTAATGTACAGTTTAAAGACACTTTATTATTCACACCTTGTAAATTAGCCAAGCTACCCAAGGTAATGGGCGTAGCCGTCGAAGTTTCAAAAGGATATTTCCCTGACACATTCCTCAATAACGAAACTTTAAATTACCTAGGACAACCTCCACCCAAACATTACTTTAACTATGAATGTATGAGTACAGGTGAACGTGAAGATTTTGGCCGCTACTACAACAGTTTCAATGAATCTAATCCTTATAATATAGCTGATGAATGTGAGCGTTATTGCGTGAATGATGTGGCGTGCTTAGAGTATATTTCCAGGCCTTTAGAAGGATGTACATAGACCGTTTCAAATGCGATTCGTTGCAAGTCGCAACCACGATCGCCTCATTGTGCTTTACGGTGTTCAAGAACAATTTCATGCATAAAGACACCTTAGCCGTTATTCACAGCTCCCGTAGTTATGGGCACAAGGCTATTTACTGGCTCATACACATATAACAGCAGACAGGTGTATACATAAATCATTCCCGCAACACGGGGGAAGTACCCATTAAGGTTAATGGTCGTGTATTTTGGGTTGATGGTTAAGCGAAAACCGTGCCACTGATGAGAAGACTGTGTACTCCTTTAACGGCTGTTGGTGCCACTGATGCCCCCGTCCTGAGTGCGGGATCGTAGGAGATATCCACGGTAGATCTCCTGCCGACAGTCTTGCATGGACCCACACCAGAGATCAGCTTATAAGCACCCAGTTCACTCACAAGATCTTGTGGCAGCGTGAGTATGATGCACGGATGGAGACAGATGGACAGTACTGTGAAGAGAAAACACGATCAAGCGTTCAATGGTGCTGGATTCTCTCAAATGCGGTGATAGCTTGTTCGGAGAGCGTACAAATCCCTTCAAGCTATACTTTCCGCCTACTAAAGGCGTGAAACTCCATTACTACGACTTCTGCTCTTTATATCCCAACGTGATGAAGAACAATTCGTACCCCGTAAGTGCACCTGAAAAACTGGTAGGACCAGCCCTGCCCACCATCGAGGAGTTCTCAAATTTGAACAAGAACTATTTCGGTATTTTCTTTCGTAGATGTGCTCCCCCCTCGCGATTTATGGATGCCAATCTTTCCCGTCGTTATAGAGCACAAGCTCATGTTTCCCCTGTGCGTGAAGTGAGCAGAAGAGAACAATGGGACTTGTAATCACACAACCAGCCAGCGTAAGATCAGAGGCGTATATACAAGCCCTGACCTGTCCCTAGACGTTCGCCATGGCTACAGAATATCGAAGATATATGAGGTGTGGAGGTTTCAGAAGTTACCCAACCTTTTCACGTCATATATAAACACTTTTTTGAAGGATAAGGAAGAAGCATCAAGGTATCCGCGAGGAGTTGATACCGAAGATGAGAAATCGGCTTATATTCAGCGTTACCGTGACCGTGAAGGGATACAATTTGACCGTTCCCAAATTGTAAAGAACCCAGGGAGGCGCTTTAGTGCAAAGTTGTGTCTAAATAGTCTTTGGCGAAAATTTGCACAGAATAGAGGCAAGGGGAACGTTCACCTAGCCCAAAGTTATAACGAGGTGTGGGATTATGCCAATGCTTCCGATAAAGAGGTCATGGGGATCGTGAATGTAGGTAATATGTACATAATAAAGTACAACATTACCGAATTGGCCACAGACACATCGCGTGTTACAAACATACCTGTAGCCAGCTTCACAACGGCATACGCACGCATCAAACTTTGGGGGTCTATTGCATTCTCTTGGGCGGAGGGTTCTGTACGCCGGCACAGATAGTGTGATATTCACAGCGAGGGAGGGTGAATACATGCCGCCTATTGGTGAATTCCTCGGAGAGTTGACTGATGAGATCAAGGATGAGTATGGAGATATCGCATACGCCGACTCTTTTGTCTCAACAGGTCCAAAAACTTATGGGGTATGGGTGAGGGTCGGGGAGGATATGAAATATTTCGTGAAGGTTAAGGGTATCACGCTTAACCAGGCGCAGAAGTTGGGGGGTGCGTGAAGGAACTTAGGGGTACGAAGGTGTGCCGTAACACTTACAGGAAACGTTACCAGGTGACTGGTACCTATGATACCGTACCCTTTGGATACCATAATCCTTGATTGTTGTTGTTGATTGTTATATATATGTGTGTGTGTGTCTATTTACTTGTTAACGATATGTTTATTTTATTTATTACACGTATTTGTAAATATATATACCTTGAATAATTCGATATGTTTATTAAATAAATCGTGTTTCATTTAGCGTTTCATTTTCGCCTTTGTGTGTGTGTGTGTGTGTGTGTGCAGAAAAAGTCCTAAGCTCCGCCCCATGTATGATCGATCAATGGTCACGTGACTCCTGCTACTCCCTGGGCATATCTCTACCCTGCGTGTTTAGTTAACCGCTGCAAGCCCTGAAGCTCAGACGTGTATTTGACGAAATCTCATGTAGACGAAAAATAGTGATGGCCACCTTTAATATTGCGTGCTCGAGTTTTATGAAGTGGTGTTCGAGAAAGTGTGAAGATATGGTGGATACTGAAAGACTTCCTATCCCTCCCTCCTTTGATACTTTTAAGGCTACACTGACCGTGCGAATCTTGAGGAACAAAAGGTTCAAATACTCTACGGCTATTCTGGCGAGAGCATTGCAGGGATTTCTTGTTACAAACGATGTATTGAACTATGTTGTAGGACTAAACTTTATAAAAGCTTACATATACCGTGAAGGGGAAGAAACAACACATGCAGAAGAGAAGCAACTGTTATAGTTAGTGAGTCTTGTTGATGAGTGATGTGAGAAGAGGTATTATGCCATGTTGCATCATACCGAGTAAATCTTGTCATAATGGAGAATCTTAATTATTTTTACCATTACATTAATATATATTATGAAGAGGTTTGTAGTGAGGTTGTGGCTAAAGGCTTGCGTGAGTTTTTAATAGAATTAGGGTCTTCGTGGAAGTTGAGAAGTGGAGTGAGGATTGCTATAAAATACCTGCAGGTGTAGGTACAAGAAGAGAGCAGATTAGTGATACTCCCTCATATGCCATTGTTTGTACGTTGTATATAAATAACGATCAGCCATGCATTGATATACTGCTGATGTGGAAAAATGCATCTGATAATAACGTTCTTGTCCCTACGCGAAACCGATTCATCCTCGACAGAATGTTTGAAATCGTCGGTTTCCACAAGCTGAAGCCTATATTAGACGCGCGTGTTACGGATATGCTTTATTTTGATACGGTTCTTGAATACGCACACACCGCTCTGCTCGACGGATTTATCGAGTGTAGGACTGAACAAGACGAGAATGGTCTGGAACTGGATACTTATTTGAAAGGTTTAGACTCTTCGAAATATCATGAACTTTGGTACAAAGGACTTGAGCGGTACAGGGCTGACCTCATCTACACCGGTCAACCTGATGAATTGTTTCTTTACATAATGAGCAGCTGTCGTTACGACTTAGAAGATTATTTCAACTGCCGCTATGCAATGTGAAGATTAGTTCACGATTGAAAAGCTCGGATCGGTAAGAATAAACCCTCGATTGGAAAGGAGTGTTTATAAACTTGAATTTAATAATGATGTTGTGGCTAACGATGCCCTCTTTGTGCGTGCTTTTGATTGTATTCTGTCCGTGTTTGAAGATAACTTGCCAACCGGATGTAAAGTGGGCACAAAAATAGTTTTGAACGAATTGAAGGCCCTTTACATCGAGTAGGCATCCCTATAACTTCAGCGGTGAAATAATGTTAAATCGTATTTATTGCATAGTGCAAAGCAACAATGATGTAACTGTAGACTCGAGGGGGAGGGGGAAGGGGGTCTTGCAACAAGGGGGAAGGGGTGGATTTTACAACATTGATCACCATTTGCAACATTACAATTGCAAATGCACTCTCCCATTTTGCGGCCATGCTACTCCGGCCGTTCGGCAGGTTTTTTATGGACGTATATCTACGTCACTCGGAGTTAAAGGGTTAAAAAGAGTGTTTGTAACAATAAATAGGCTATAGGCTAAGTGAGTAGTGAAATTTGGTAGGCTACGGCTTACATTATCCTGAATAAGGCTCAATAATAGGAACCAAACGTAACTAATAAACACTAAGACTACACAAATGTCTATTATTTAAAACTATATGGAGCACCTACGACAACCTGGGTAAGAATCAGAAATAGGCCATGATCTTGTAATTACCATAAAAATTGGACCTACACAAATATTTAATATGTCAAAATATAAACAAATTTTGAGAGAGTAGGCCTAAGTAATCAAAGAAAATTGAGGTTCATCAGATAGGCTGAGGTGCAGAATTATAAATTTAGATAGCAAATAGCACATAGCATTTGAGGATATTGAGGCCCAAATTGAGAAGTTTAGCAGAAATTTACCAGAGCTGATGCGTCACATTTCAAGTGAAATTACTAGTTTAAGATCTTTTGCAAGTTAGTTACTTTTGGATTAATAATGCTATTAAATGAAGCAGTTGCGTCACGTGTCCAGTTCTCCATAAGATTTGGAGACCCTTCACTTTTTTTGAGTCTGTGCCAAATTTCTCATACTGATTGGAGCCAAGTGATAAGGGACCGTTCAAAAATTACGTAACGCTAGTTTTGCTAAAACTTGACACCCCCACCCCCTTATAACGTTCCGTAACGCTAGCCCAGACACCCCTTATTAGGGGTTACATAACATCTTAGCGGTATCTGGTCTAGCGTTACGGAATGTTACAAAGGGTGGGGGTGTCAAGTTTCAGCAAAAATAGCGTTACGTAATTTTTGAACGGCCCCCTAAGGCAGCGATTCTCAACAGGGGGTCCGTCAGTTGTGTTTAAGGGGTCCTTGAGTTCACTAGATTATATTAGTATGATAAAACAATTTTGTTCCCCTTTTTTTGTGGTGGCTAATTTTGATCTCTAACCGATAACATTTTCAGTTACTTGAAACTTTAAAGTTTCTATAAATGTTTTTTTACGACCATCTTATGTTTCCAATTCATGAACTGAGTTTTTAGCACAACTGAGCCACTTCCCTGTTTTTATGCTGTTTTTTTTATGTAAACAGAACAGCAGTAAATTTTATGCATTTTTATTAAATTTTTTATACCAACCTTGAAGTATAAATCAAGACTAAAAAACTATACTAATCTGGATACCTCAATTTGTCTATATGCTACTTAATCATATGCAAAATATAATTTTGGGGGAGGAAGCCCCAAAAATATCAAGATTTTGATAAGGGGTCCGCAGTAAAAAAAAAGGTTGAGGAACGCTGCCCTAAGGCATAAATTGAATCATTGGGTAGACCCAGACCAATTGAATAGGTATTTAAGGTTGGACTTATAAGAATGTAGTTATGTAGATTTGAGGTAGCTGGGAAAATAAATCGAAGGGTAGAATAGGTGTTACAGGGTTCACTGTATTTACAAATACCAGTTTTATTTAAGAGTACGATCAGTGAACACACTGGACAACTAGTGGCTCTGCCAGTAAATCCAGTTTGACGGTTATAGGTATACACCCGCTGACCCGCAGCCAAATGAAAGAGAGAAATTGCCAATCAGGTAGCACTTGTAGGCCTACTGTGCAAAGGCTGCAAAGTGGCACAAATATGAGTCGAGTGTGAAGGACAACAAAGACTTCTCTGGAGTATGTGCAAGTAGAACAATTTACCTGAAATTTATTATGCAGCAGCTATAATTATGGTGATAGTTACCGAGTGAAATATAATTATATTGTTTGAAGCCATATTAACCCAGGTCATATACAAACATGACTATGACCAAGGAAGGGCATTTAATGTACAGAAATAGCCAGAACTAAATTAGTGTCTACATTCCGCACTGGAATTACACCTGAGACGTTGATAAGTGAAATTAATGTCAGGTGTGCAAAAGGTGTTTCACTAAGTGAGAATAGATGATACTTACATTTTGTATTGACTATTTGTATGGCAGGAGTGATAATAGGCTAAGAATAAAGTGATAAAGATACCGTGTAGTGTGTTCCAATGTATAGTTAATTTTGATGATGAAACAAAATGAAAATTCATGAAAATTGTATTTTGGGCTTATTTCATTGGTTTATATGACTACTGACAAATAAGTAAGCATAACTCCTACATAGTGTACAAGGTGCAAGATCAACCTATTCGAAATTAGAAGGTGAGATTTTTTATGTAAGGAGAGGCCAAGAGCGAATATCAGCAAAACGTCCCACCTCCATAGAGGAAGAAGAGAACCAAAATCAAGGGCCAGGGTTTTCGAGATTCCTGTACACTCTGTGTCCAAAGAGAAAGATGGATTAAGGAAAGTTGTTCCAGAGTTCACCGGTTGAGTAGATGAAAGATTGAAAATACTGATTAACCCTTGCGTTAGAGAACTAGACAGAAAAGTAATAAGAATGTGTAGAAAGTCTCGTACTGCGTGCTCTCCTTAAAGGAGGAGACACGCAATTAGAGAGTGAGGCAACATTGCGGCGAAGAGAGAAGGATTGAAGACAGTCAGTAAGAGACGGAGAATTGATGAGACGCAAAGCCTTTGATCCACCCGGTCACGTAGAGCTGTGTGGGTTGATCCACCTCCGTAAGTGAGAATACACAAAGGAAGAATCACTAATTTGGGAAAAGGGTTTCCTCATTTCTGTAAGTATGCTATTCCTATTCCCATTCACGGTGGATGCCCGAAGTAAGAATGGGTAATATTTTCTAACCTAACTAAACAACCAAGCCTAGCCTTACATTAGCCTACCCTGACCTAACCTAACCTAATATTAGCCTACCCTGACCTAACCTAACATTAGCCTACCCTGACCTAACCTAATATTAACCTATCCTGACCTAACCTAACATTAGCCTACCCTGACCTAACCTAACCTAACATTAGCCTGACTTAACAAAACTTAACCTAACCCGTGGATGAAAGTGAGAATAACATGACGTGGAAATAGATCTATTTGAGAATTTCCTCCTTTGAGCGATTCTCATTTCTTTGGTGAAGAACGAAATTAACGAGTTAACTTAAGTATGAATGCTGATAAGTATGATTTCGTGTATGACGCCTGAATATTTTCGAAAACAGTCTTTTTAGTTCACTTAAGCATGCATGTTGTCACTCTGATTTTGAGTATGAAATACCTCATTTCGCTCGAATGCAGGATTTTCACGACCTTTCCTCGACATCTGAAAATAGAAACACTATTTATTTTTGGTAAATTTAAAATAACATATATATATATATATATATATATATATAAGCAAAGAACCACAGGGAAAGGGAAAAGGAAACACGAAGTCCGAGGACTTTCGTGATATATTCACATCTTCAGGGACAAGAGAGAAATAGTCCTATTTCTCTCTTGTCCCTGAAGATGTGAATATATCACGAAACCGCTCGGACTTCGTGTTTCCTTTTCCGCTTCCCTGTGGTTCTTTGCTTATTAAAAAGATCACGTTGCTTTGTGATTTATTTATATATATATGTAAAAATGAACCATAAATAATTCCCATATTCCTATATTATCTTATTCTTCATGTAATTCTTGTATTCATTTATATAGTTCTTGTATCCATTTTAAGAAAAAGTATCCATTTTAAGAAAAGTATCCATTTTAAAAATTCATGTGTTATATGGTTCATGTATTTATATAATCCTGTATATTCTTATATATTTAACTTTATATAATGCCTATACTCATATGTATGTAGTGTGTGTATTCATTTTTACATAAGGACCAAAATCGCCCAACGCGAGTTTGGATAAAATTTTTGATTTGCTTTCTACTTTGCTAAATAATTGGTGACCTGTTGTTTTTTTAAAATATCATAATCATTTTTTTAGATTTCGCTTAATAAGGAATCCTGCTTAAGCTTTGCAATGTTCATATTTTGTATACATTCTCTTTCGTTATAAAAGATGAGATCATGTCTTGCCTAAGCATTAAAATTGTACATCTTAAACCTTAAAATTTTACTCATATGCATATTTTAGTGTAAAGATGCATAGTCCGATTTCCACTTTTAGTTAACTTGGCAGATCATGATAACATCAGATCTGAAAAGTCGCGGTTTAAGATAAAAATATGGTTTCGTCTTCAAATATTTTGTTTACTCGTTCAAGCCTTACCACAGCTGAAAATTTACTTTATTTTCGAATATTGTACAAAAATAATACAGCCTTTTTAGCATTTAATAATAATGATGTTAGCAGTTTTTGGGTATATAAACCCCAGTAAAAATCTTCCATTGTCATTCAGAAGCTAATTCAGAGGCTGAGCACTACCTGTACACTTTAGCAGTAAATTACAGTAAAAGATAGTTTTTATCTTATCCTTCGAGCCTTGCTCTCTTCAGAAGAACTTAGTCATTAAACTTTCCGGATACGCTATAAGAAGAGTCCGAAACCTTCAGCATTTTTAGTAAGTCTATCAGAGTCCTCGGAGCCACTATAGAAGAACTCGGAGAGTAATATAGAAGAAAACTACTGCAAGTCACACATCCGTTGCTGCCACCTAACTAGGACCCCCGTCAACTTCGAACCAACCCGGGCCATAGACGGAGGGGTTAACATATATATATATATATATATATATATATATATATATATATATATACACCGGGTGTCCGAGAATTATCTGTACAATTTTTGGCTGTTATTAAAAGTCAACCATGAAGTGTAGAAATTCCAGTGTTGTCCCATTTTACAGAGAATCTCATTAAGTTTTTTCTGATACCACATTTTGACAAGTTTTTTAGAAATGTACGCGGGTGACAGACATTGATGATTTAAAATCAAGAATCACAGCTGCTATTAAGCGAATTGATGTGGATATGCTGCAGCATACATGGCAACATTTGGAGTATCGATTGGATGTTTTGCGAATCACTGATGGTGCACATATCGAATGTTTGTAACAACGTTACTTTAATAAAAGAAACTTTTGAAAATACAGATTCTAAATAATCTTGTTTAAGAATTTTACGTGTGTTATCAAGAATTTTATTAAAAGATGAAATTGTACAGATAATGTTCGGACACACTGGAATTTCTAAAAAACTTGTCAAAACTTGGTATCAGAAAAAACTTAATGAGATTCTCTGTAAAATGGGACAACACTGGAAAGTCTACACTTCATGGTTGACTTTTAATAACAGCCACAAATTGTACAGATAATTCTCGGACACCCTGTATATTTTAACTGCAAACACACAGTATAATTAACGTAAAGAACGACGCTTGTATAGGAGAATATTCCGCGCAAGATGAAGAGGGAGAACAAAACAAATGAAAAAATGAAGTAACCACCCGGGAATCGAACCCGGGATCTTCCGATTGCCGGTCAGATATGGTAACCATTACACCATGGGCCTCACTCGATCAAATGCCGTAATTCTCCTACATACGCGCAGAAACCAATACCCCAAGGGGGCACCTCCCGCATGCCGTACATTATATACATTTTAACTGCAAACACGCAGTATTATTAACGTAAAGAACGACGCTTGTATAGGAGAATATTCCGCGCAAGATGAGGGAGAACGAAACAAATGAAAAAAATGAGGTAACTACCCGGGAATCGAACCCGGGATCTTCCGATTGCCGGTCAGATATGATAACCATTTCGTTCTCCCTCCTCATCTTGCGCGGAATATTCTCCTATACAAGCGTCGTTCTTTACGTTTTATATATATATATATATATATATATATATATATATGAGAGAATAGAATAGAAATTTGTTTTACTGGTATTTAGGAAGAGTTTATTGGTGGTCAACCATTTCATTACACTGATGAATTCTGAATTAAATATATTCTTATTTGTATTAACATCTTTGCAAGAAAAAGAGACAGTTGTATCATCCGCAAACATTATGAAGTTCAGTATATCAGATGAACGTGGAAGGTCATTTATATATAATAAAAATAACAGTGGACCCAGAACTGAGCCTTGTGGCACACCATGTTTGACGAGCGCATTAATTGGGCAAACGTTATTTACTGATACAAAATGAGGGTGTGTGTATATATATATATATATAATGCAAATCCACAAGGAAAAAGGAAAATGATTCCAAGGCCTTTCGTGTATTCAGAAGTACACCTCGTCATTCCCTGACGAGGTGTACTTCTGAATACACGAAAGGCCTTGGAATCATTTATTTTTTCCTTGTGGGTTTGTATCATTCATTCATTTCACGTGTTTTCTGAAATCATCTATATATATATATATATATATATATATATATATATATATATATATATATATATATGTTAACCCCTCCGTCTATGGCCTTGGGCGGTTCGAAGTTGACGGGGGTTCTGCTTAGGTGGCAGCAACGGATTTGTTACTCTGGAGTATCTGGTACTGAATAGGAAATCGCAGAAGTTTCTTTTATACTACTCTCCGATTTCTTCTTGTAGTGAATCGGTGGATTCTGTGGAGCTTACTAAATTCTCTGAAGGTTCCCCGATTCTTCTTGTAACGTATCGGGAAATTATTTTTCTCTATTTCTCGTAATATTATACGTATTAATAAAATATCTTTCGTAATAAACTCCTTTCTCGTAACATTATTAAATACTAGTTTCATCTTAGTAGAGTTTACCCAAAGTTAATAAAGTTTTCTTTACAGAAAAAATCGAATTTAAGGCTTAACTTAACTGTTTTTCTCCTTTAGAGTGCATATCAAATTTCCAGCCTGGAATTATTTTGCAAATAAAAAAGTTTAATTTTAAATATTTGTTTAATTAAACATTTTTATTAAAACCATGGAAACCTAATTACTTAGCATAGTCTAAGTTAGCCCAGTTACGCCTAACTTAACTCAATTAAATATAACGTCATACGAGTAAATTTAGCCTAATCACTTCTACGATAAACGTAGTAGTCTGACCTTTTAAGCTAGGTTAGATTAAGTTTTGATATTTTTCAGTTCCGAGAAAAAATGAATTTCCTCGCAATCTCTCTACTTTTGTGCCCATATATATATATATATATATATATATATATATATATATATATATATATATATAACGATGGGGCTGTTTAACCTGCTCCGCAACATCTAGGTATGACGGAGGGGACCTAAAGCTTTACATAGGTCAATAGAGTATTTAACACCGAGAAACTTCAACTCTTGAGATATGGTAGAAATGAAGAAATTAGACTGCATATTAGACCAGATGAGCCAGGTGCACTTGACTATGTGCGGTGGAGAGCGCGAGAGAGCAACTCGCTCCTCCACCAAGCGGTCATGTGTGGCGGAGAGCGCAAGAGAGCAACTCACTCCGACACCAAACTGGGCCTAGAGTGGGTGCCACCTGCTTGATCCCGGTGTGAAGAGGGGGACAAAAGAAGACAGCAATAGGGTGTTTAACACGGAGAAACATCAACTCTTGAGATATGGTAGAAATGAAGAAATTAGACCAGATGAGCCGGGTGTACATGACTATGTGCGGTGGAGAGCGCAAGAGCAACTTGCTCCTCCACCAAGCGGTCATGTCTGGCGGAGAGCGCGAGAGCAAATCACTCCTACATAAAACCCGGCCTAGAGGCGGTGCCACCTGCTTGATCCCGGTGTGAAGAGGGAGACAACAGAAGACAGCAATAGGGTGTTTAACACGGAGAAACTTCAACTCTTGAGATATGGTAGAAATGAAGAAATTAGACTGCATATTTGACCAGATGAGCCGGGTGTACATGATTATGTGCAGTGGAGAGCGCGAGAGAGCAACTCGCTCCACCAAGCGGTCAGGTGTGGCGGAGAGCGCAAGAGAACGGCTCACTCCTTCGCCAAGCCAATCCTAGAGGCAGAGACCACCAGCTTCGATCTTCGTGTGAAGAGAGACCGACAAGCGGAAGCGCGTCGTGGCATACACACACACACACACACACATTTTATTCATTCAGTTAGCCGTGATTCACTGTCGTCAATTGAGTTAACATGACCTACTAATTGTCACCATCATGCACTTATCCGTGATCGTGGCTTGGAGCTAACCCCGACTTGGAGGTGTTTACATTCGCCGGTCCCCACCGTACCGACACCCTGCGGTTCAGTCAGTGTCAGCGCGCCCAAAGTCAATATTACGAACGAAATTATCAAAGACGCAAAGAGAAAAATAGGCGAGTGGTACCAAACCTCAAACTAAACCAATAACCATACACACTAACAACACCTAGTGACGCGCGCTCATTAGTTTCGGGACTATTTACCGAACTTTTTGATCACATCTCGTATATGTAAGATCTACTAAGTCCTTTTTCAACCGGTAGTTAAAAGAACACATTCCTTTTCACCTGTTCAGTCTCAATTGTTTAAGGTTCAAAATTGAGTGTCAAACGCGATGCAAGAGAGCAATTCCCCCTTATACCAAGCAGTCATGTGTGGCGGAGTGACCGTTAATTTTTATAGAAAACGGAGTAAATAATTTTTTTTACATTAAATTGTCTTCGCATCCACGTTATTTACGTGAGACGAGAAGGAAAGGGCGCAGGTACATCGGTATGTTTTCCCGAGATAGCAGCGAGGGATTACCCAGGGTGCCTCAGTGCCTCACTCTGCTGCTCCTTACATTCGTTCTTTGATTTAAAATCACAATAAACACTATAATTGTTCTGTGTTCAGTAAAGTTTTTGAAAAAATTGTAAAAAGTAGAATGCAGCGATATTTAGAATCCTACAATTTATTATCTCCAAATCAATATGGCTTCCGTAATAATAGAACAACGGAAATGGCTATTTTAAATCTTATGGAAAACGTAAATATAGCTAAGGAGAACAAAGAAATAATGATATCAATATTTATGGATTTGAGTAAGGCGTTTGATGTAATAGACCATAATATTCTACTTAATAAATTGTATTGTTACGGCTTTAGAGGGGCAATCAGTGATTGGTTTAAAAGTTATTTGTCCGATAGATATAATTTTGTATCAGTAAATAAGGTTTGCTCCACTAAAGCGCTTGCCAAACATGGTGTGCCACAGGGCTCAGTGCTGGGTCCACTGTTATTTTTATTATATATAAATGACCTTCCACGTTCATCTGATATAGTGAACTTCATAATGTTTGCAGATGATACAACTCTCTTTTTCTTGCAAAGATGTTAATACAGCTAAGAATATATTTCATTCAGAATTCATCAGTGTAATGAAATGGTTGACCACCAATAAACTCTTCCTAAATACCAGTAAAACAAATTTCATGATTTTTACTAATAAAAGAAATGTATGTCTTGATGAACTTAATGCTAATGAAATCGCCAAAAAGGAGTATACTGTAACAAAATTTCTTGGAGTGATCATGTAAATTATATCGCGAAAAAGATTTCAAGGAGCGTTGCTATAATGTTTAAACTTAGAAATGTAGTCCCTAAACAAGTTTTATTGACTTTTTATCATACTCTTGTTCTTCCTTATATAACATACTGCACCCTTGTTTGAGGAAACTCCGCTAACAACGCATTAAATGGTATCTTTGTCATCCATAAACGAGCAATAAGGTTATTATCTGATGCTGATTTCCTTGATCACTCTAGTGCATTATTTAAAGAGCTAAACCTACTAAAGCTCAACGATATAACCAAACTGGCACATTTTATTTTTATTTACAAGTGAAAGAACAAAATCATTAATTTGCAATGGGTAAATAGATATTTCGTAACTCATCAAGAAATCCACTCGTATCAGACCAGAAATAGATCAAAGCTTGTTTTACCTCAATTTAGATTGTCTTCATCTCAAAAACTACCCATTTTCATTGGATTGAAACTATGGAATGACTTGCATGTCGATATAAAAAATATTGTGAATGTAAATTTGTTTAAAACCAAGTTGAAATCCCGATTAATAATGGGATACTAACAAAAATCTAGGATTAATGTCCACTAATAATGTTTAATATTGTCCATTAATATTGTTTAATATTGTAATGCATGTTTTCACTATTAATAATACTTATTCACTGATTTATTTATTATTATTAATTTATAACAACTAGCTGCTTATTTTAAATAAGAGCCCAGTAAAGCCTAAAACTTAAGGGCCAAATTAAATAAAATAAATAGTCGAGCTTCACAATTATTCATGTCATTGTAAATTGAAAAAATTTATTTATTTTATTATTATTAATAAAGGTTATTTTATTCTATTCTATGTACTACCTTAACAACCTAGTTGGTAAGATCCCCAAATTAACTTAACTAGTTAATCTTGAAAGTTAATTGGCCCATCCCTAATACCTGATGTTGAAACCCGGTGTAATTAAATTTAGCGCGCTTATGCAAGTGTGCAGAAATATTGCTTTACGAAGATAGTATTTTAATACACTGGGTTTTGGCAGTTCTTAAATTAAGCTGATAACACAGGACGAGTCAACACTATTTTAAGGAATTAGTAAATTCTCAGAAAATTGTTTGAAAAAGTGTAATACAAGTTTTTCTAAATATTTAGCTACTTTGAGTAGTGAAATTGTTTAAAATGAGCGAAACTGTAGCAGACGATGCAATAAAATTAAGAAAAAAATTAACATTTGTGGGTTTTCAGGCTAAAACAATAAAATTAAGTATCAAAGAGTCGAGGAGTTTAATAAGAAAGAGTTGGGCAGGTTCTTGAGAAAATACAGTAAAGGAAGAGGATTCTCTCACAGCCAAGTACTAGATTCACATATTTACAATACATCTCCTTCATTCATCGAAGTAGCCAATTTTCCTCAAACCTAACTAAGGAGGTACTATTTAACAAATCATATAGAGAGAAAGTGTTTTGTACTTCCAGTCTTCAGCAAATTGAGCGACTACATATATTTTTGAGTACTGTTGTTTAAAAATATGTTCTAAATTAATTTCACATGCTATATCTAAGTTCTAAACTTACATTATTTGCATTTGTATGAGTCTAACATATCTTTTCATGGACCATCCGTGAATATTACAGAGTTCTCATGTTCAATTTAATACCTCATAAAGACTCAATTTTATTTCTTCTGTAACTTGATATAATTACTGCAACTATATTCTCAAACATAGCAACTAAATCTTACCCTTATCTCTATGGTGATGAAGTGAATCTTGCACATACTTAACTGTTGGAAACACACAAGAGACATCTTGGGTTTACATCAGTATGATAATTTATTTGATCATACCCGAGCTACCAGAAATACTTTTTTAAACCATCGAGTAGATGAATTATACAGTTTTAGATGCTTTCACATATGATGAAAAGCTATAAATTGTGTAAACAGTGCCATGTCATGCAGGACACTTTTGGAGTTGATATAATTGCGCTAAAAGAGATAAGTAGGTCTGGTGTAACTTGTAACATGATGTGGTAAATAGTAACTACTGAGTTACTTTTAAGAAAAAGATAGGCTCTTTCATGAATGTGACCTTATGCATGACATTTTGATGACATAAATTATATACATTTTTTTAAATCATGATTGTTCATAGACTACAAAGAGAAAAAAATAAAGGAGAACTTTATTCATTTGAATCAAATATAAAACTATTATTTCCATTAGTAACTTGTATCGTAATTTCTTGACCAAATACTGCGCTGTTTAAAGCTTATACAAGTTGAGATGTGAGACTTTTTTATGTGGCTTATTTTTATTAAGGAAACTAACCATACAAAATATCACTCGGGAGCGGAATAAGACGGTTTACCGAGAATAACAGAATCACCTTCTGAAAATAATATTTATCATTTACTACAGAAATGCTCACTCCGTCGTAGGTCAAGCTTTTCACCCCGTCCTAGACCTACAGTTTAACGGGGGATACTACTACAATAGATCTAGTTGGCCTGGAGAAGTAGTGGGTTGACTTCTTTTACTCTCCATCCCTCAGGTACACCCGGATCATCTGGGATCTTTTTTTCTATTTCATGGAATTTTAGAGCCTCCCCTTTTCCGTACCGTAACAGTTGAATTTTATCAGTGTTAAACTTCATATAAAAACTATGCAACATCGCTTAAAACTTACTAGATCATTACCCCTACCCCGTCCTTCATGCATTAAAAAAGTTCTACTTTATCGGCAATCTTTGTTTAGCATCCCCCATGATTGCTCATCCCGGCGAAGGTCAAGCGTGTCACTCCACCTTAGACTTACAGTTTAACGTTGAATCCGAACCACGTCTAAAATAAAACGTTAAAACAATCCTTAACACAATAAAATCTAAATTTCAGAATAAAAAAATTATAAACAGCCTAATCATACAAAACATCACTCGGAATTCAACTGAAAATGAAAGAAAGAAAAAATAAACAACAACAATCATTTCACCTACAAAAATATAAAAATTGATGAATATATATGTATATGTATTCATCAATTTTTATATATTAAATATATATATATATACGTGTATATATATATATATATATATATATATATATATATATATATATATATATATATAAGTAAAAACAAATTAATTTATCAAAAGAATTTACGAAAATAATTTCTCTATTTCAATTAAACAAATTTTTTGTTTTTATAACAAATATTGCTTATTTTGAAGTCTCACAATTTATATACGGCAAGCATAATAAACTTAAAAAGTCCGAATTTGATCGAGAATAAGTTAGTCTTTAACGATTATTTTTAGACTTTAAACCTTTAAATTAACTTAAAATTATAAAGCGAACTAAAACTACAAAGCGATGCCTGTAAATCCATT
Organism: Bathynomus jamesi; assembly: GCA_023014485.1. Taxonomy (NCBI): domain Eukaryota; kingdom Metazoa; phylum Arthropoda; class Malacostraca; order Isopoda; family Cirolanidae; genus Bathynomus; species Bathynomus jamesi. The sequence continues at coordinate 705,183 of JAJOZX010000696.1, read as the reverse complement.
ATTTATATCGTCAAAAAATAATCTTAAACACTCGAATAGATTCTGGAAAATTTTGCTACTTCTTTATTGAATCTCTTAGAATGCTATATATATATATATATATATTTTTTTTTTATTACCTAAAAATGCGTCACTATACACTCAAACATTTTAAACCTTGCCGTATAAAAATCAACGCGAAAAAGAAACAAACAACTCTCGAATTTCGACTCTAATTTTGACTCCACATTATTACGGCTTCGACAAGACGACTCAGATAAATTTTGTGTCAAAGCGGTTTGGAAATCTAGACTCCAACGAGAAGAGGAAAAAAATTTTGACCTCGAAAATTAACGAAAATGCTCGCTATGAGAAGAAATTTTGAAAATGATGGGCGCCATCTTGAAAAACAGTTACAATGATTGTTAAGGAATGAGAATCGAAATTTGCTTGCAAATGGGATAACACAATGCATCTTGCTATTTAAATAATCGAACCAGAATATTTATTAATGCTATAATACGGGTAGCAACAATTTTGCCCGAAATATATGGCGACGTGAGAAAGCCCTTATACTTATATAAAGGAGCACCTCGTAGCCACCAAAATGTTTTGTTTAATTTCTTTAAGGGGCCATTCCTTCATTATTATATTTCATTATTTACTCTAATTTCTATTCATTTTCTCTCTCTTTCATTTATCGTTCTCTTTACTCTCGTTTCGCTGTGCTTTATAAACACTGGTAGCACGTGGCCGAGTTGAGACACCATTATGATTCGAACAATGCAAAGGAGACCGGGGGATTGATTATACACTAATTACACTTTACTAACTTTTATTTATGCCGATACGCTTTTAGATAAGCGGGGTAATGCGATGGGGTGGGGGAAGTAACGTTAACATTTTAAGTCGGACAGAGACGTAATACTATTCTAAATTTACAACTACATTGTAACACACGAAAAAAGCTTAAGCCCAAGGCCGACCGATGACTGAAGGGCATTTATGCCCAGACAAACGTTTTCACGAGCTAAACATTTTTATTCACACCGTCTAATTCTGCGTATTGTCAAAAACATTTAAAAACGTAGAAGATTAGGATCAATCCAACATTAAAGAATTATGAAATGCTTCGATATATATATATATATATATATATATATATATATATATAGCTCTACTAAGTCCTTTTTAATCCGGTAGTTAAAAGAATACATTCATTTTCACCTGTTCAGTCTCATTTGTTTAAGGTTCAAAATTGAGTGTCAAACGAGTTGCAAGAAAGCACTTTCCTCCTCTACCAAGCGGTCATGTGTGGCGGAGAGCGCAAGAGAGCAACTCATTCCTCCACCAAGACAGATCTAGAGGCGGGACCACCTGCTTGACCACGGTGTGAAGAGATCACAGCAGAGGGGGACACTAACAAAGGGTCAGAAGACAGCAATAGGGTATTTAACACCGAGATATTTCAACTTCTTTAGATATGGTAGAAATGAAGAAATTAGACTGCATATTAGGCCAGATGAGCCGGGTGTACATGACTATGTGCGGTGGAGAGGGCGAGAGAGTAACTCGCTCCTCCACCAAGACAGGTCTAGAGGCGGGACCACCTGCTTGAACCCCGTTTGAAGAGAGGACAGCAGAGGTGGACACTAACAAAAGGTCAGAAGACAACAATAGGGTATTTAACACCGAGAAATTTCAACTCTTGAGATATGGTAGAAATTAAGAAATTAGACTGCATATTAGGCCAGATGAGCCGGGTGTACATGACTAGGTGCGGTGGAGAGCGCGAAAGAGTAACTCGCTCCTCCACCAAGAGGTCATGTGTGGCGGAGAGCGCAACAGAACGGCTCACTCCTTCACCAAGCCAATCCTAGAGGCAGGGACCACCACCTTCGACATTCGTGTGAAGAGATACCGACACGCGGAAACGCATCGTGCTATACACACACACACACACACACATTTTATTCATGCAGTTAACCGTGATTCACTGTCGTCAATTGAGTTAACATGACCTACTAATTGTTACCATCATGCCCTTATCCGTGGTCGTGGCATGGAGCTAACCGCAACTTGGAGTTGTTTACATTCGCGGGTCCCCCCGCCATACTGCCACAATGCGACTCAGTAAGTGTCTCTCAGCGCGACCGAAGGCAATATTACGAACGAAATTATCAAAGACGCAAAGAGAAAAATCGGCGAGTGGTACCAAATCTCAAATTAAACCCAATAACCATTCACACTGACATTACCTAGTGACACGTTCATTAGTTGCGGTACTATTTACCAAATTTTTTTATCACACCTCGTGTATATATAAGATCTACTAAGTCCTTTTTGAACCGGTAGATAAAAGAACAAATTCATTTTCACCTGTTCAGTCTCAATTGTTTAAGGTTCAAAATTGAGTGTCAAACGCGTTGCAAGAAAGCATTTCCCTCCTCTACGAGGCGTCATGTGTGTCGGAGAGCGCAAGAGAGCAACTCGTTCCTCCACCAAGACATCTAGAGGCGGGACCACCTGCTTGACCACGGTGTGAAGAGAGGACAACAGAGGGGGACACTAACAAAGGGTCAGAACACAGCAATAGGGTATGTAACACCGAGAAATTTCAACTTCTTTAGATATGGTAGAAATGAAGAAATTAGACTGCATATTAGGCCAGATGAGCCGGGTGTACATGACTATGTGCAGTGGAGAGGGCGAGAGAGTAACTCGCTCCTCCACCAAGCGGTCATGTGTGGCGGGGAGCGCAAGAGAGCAACTCGCTCCTCCACCTGCTTGAACCCCGTTTGAAGAGAGGACAGCAGAGGTGGACACTAACAAAGGGTCAGAAGACAACAATAGGGTATTTAACACTGAGAAATTTCAACTCTTGAGATATGGTAGAAATGAAGAAATTAGATTGTATATTTGGTCAGATGAGGCGGGTGTACATGACTATGTGCCGTGGAGAGCGCGAGAGAGCAACTAGCTCCTCCACCAAGCGGTCATGTGTGGCGGAGAGCGCAAGAGAGCAACTCCTTCCTCCACCAAGACAGGGCTAGAGGCGGGACCACCTGCTTGAACCCCGTGTGAAGAGAGGACAGCAGAGGGGGACACTAACAAGGGGTCAGAAGACAGCAATAGGGTATTTAACAACGAGAAATTTCAACTCTTGAGATATGGTAGAAATGAAGAAATTAGACTGCATATTAGGCCAGATGAGCCGGGTGTACATGACTATGTGCGGTGGAGAGCGCGAAAGAGTAACTCGCTCCTCCACCAAGACAGGTCTAGAGGCGGGACCACCTGCTTGAACCCCGTTTGAAGAGAGGACAGCAGAGGTGGACACTAACAAAAGGTCAGAAGACAACAATAGGGTATATTTAACACCGAGAAATTTCAACTTTTGAGATATGGTAGAAATGAAGAAATTAGACTGCATATTAGGCCAGATGAGCCGGGTGTACATGACTGTGCGGTGGAGAGCGCGAAAGAGCAACTCGCTCCTCCCCCAAGCGGTCATGTGTGGCGGAGAGCGCAACAGAACGGCTCACTCCTTCACCAAGCCAATCCTAGAGGCAGGGAACCCCACCTTCGACATTCGTGTGAAGAGAGACCGACACCCGGAAACGCATCGTGCTACACACACACACACACACACACACATTTTATTCATGCAGTTAACCGTGATTTACTGACGTCAATTGAGTTAACATGACCTACTAATTGTTATCATCATGCACTTATCCGTGGTCGTGGCATGGAGCTAACCGCGACTTGGAGTTGTTTACATTCGCGGGTCCCCCCGCCATACCGCCACGATGCGACTCAGTAAGTGTCTCTCAGCGCGACCAAAGGCAATATTACGAACGAAATTATCAAAGACGCAAAGAGAAAAATCGGCGAGTGGTACAAGTCAAACGCGGTGCAAGAGAGCAATTCCCTCCTACACCAAGCGGTCGTGTGTGGCGGAGAGTGACTGTTAATTTTTATAGAAAACAGAGTAAATACATTTTTACATTAAATTGTCTTCGCATCCACGTTATTTTACGTGAGACGAGAAGGAAAGGGCGCAGGTACATGAAAGGGTACTATCGGAATGTTTGACCTATATAGCAGCTAAATGTTCTATGTCACAGGGGTGCTCAGACTTCGGAGACCTTAGGGCAAAATTTGCTAACTATTATCTTTGGCGGGCACAACCAAAATTTTCCCCTAATTTATGAACTAATATCAGAGGCTGAACTTTTACCACTTGAAACTTCAAAATCGGACACGCTGCCGGTCGAAATGATGCTAAACTTTTAATACTAAATGTGAAAACGTCAAATTACGTAAAAAACGACTTAAAAATAGACAAATTTCAAATTCGCATCCACACACAAGATGACACGAACGGGTGAACGGTCGACATGATGCTAAACTTTTAATACTAAATGTGAAAACGTCAAATTACGTAATAAACGACTAAAAAATAGACACATTTCATGTTCGCATCCACACACAAGGTCACGCGGACAGGTCAAACGCGGAACTAAATATCGATCCGCCCACTCATCTTTATAAAATCAATAAAAATTCGAAAAGACACAGAAAGCCTAGCGAGTCGTTTCTAAAATGCCTTCTGATTGGTTGTATTTTCACGAAACACCCAATCAGCCAACTCGATTCATTATATCCGTTGAAATAGAATCGTCGCTTTAAGCGACACAGAAATTGGCGGAGCAAAGCATGGTTTCAGACATGTTTTAAACATGTATGTGAGCGCTCTGCTCGCATGTAAAAATTCATTTCTAGTAATTTTTATATTGCCAGTTAAGATTTCATTTAGGCCGGCTATTCCAAAATAAACCAGCGGGCACATTCAAATCCATGGCGGGCACACGTGTGCCCGCGGGCACGGGTGTGAGCACCCCTGTAATCTATGAGATTAATATTTTATTTTTCACCCTATAAACATCATCATAAACGGTAGACATGATCTACCTTAAAGCTTAAACATAACTTCTTATCAATTCATGTTTTCAGCTTCATTAAACATCGATAACCCCCATCCCCCCCACCCATCCCACACACATTGGGAGTACTCAACAATTGGAGTTGAATGATATATATATAATATATATATATATATACAGTAAAAAACTGAAGACGGCACACACACAGACACACATTAGTGATTTGAAATCGCTGTTAAAAATTATAATTATCAGAAAACTCGCAAGACAAACTCGCTCTTCCACCAAGCCAGGAAGACCTCAACTTTGACTGTAGTGGATGTCCTGAGATACGTTCATTTAAGTCTCTGACAATATCTCAGGATGTATCATAACTCCCGGTTAGTGTTACTATTTGCAGCAGTATTACAGCCTTCCGCTCAACCCGAGCGCATAGTGCCGAACTGAGGTACCATGCCTTTCACACCCCTCATAGTTTTTAGGAATCATAAAATCGGGGATCTTTCTTGTCAATACTTTAAAACTTGCTGCATCAAGTTTTAAAGTATCGCTAATAAAGGTCCCTTTTGTGATTCTTAGAAGTTGTGAAGTGTATGGGAAACGCACGGGTAACTCAGGTCGGCACTATGCGCTCGGGTTCTGGCGGAAAGCTGTAATACTGCTGCAAAATAGTAACACTAGCCGGGCGTCTTGATACATCCTGGGATATTGTCAAAGACTTAAATGAACGTATCTCAGGACATCCACTACAGACAAAGTTGAGGTCTTCTGGCTTGGTGGAAGAGCGAGTTGCTCTTGCGAATTTTCTGATAATTATAATTTTTAACAGCGATTTCAAATCACTAATATGTGTGTGTGTGTGTGTGCCGTCTTCAGTTTTTTACTGTGTATATGTATATATATATATATATATATCATTCAACTCCAATTGTTGAGTACTCCCAATGTGTGTGGGATGGGTAGGGTGGGGATGGGGGATTATCGATGTTTAATGAAGCTGAAAACATGAATTGATAAGAAGTTATGTTTTAGCTTTAAGGTAGATCATGTCTACCGTTTATGATGATGTTTATAGGGTGAAAAATAAAATATTAGTCTCATAGAACATTTATATTGTTGATTGTGATTTTAAATCAAAGAACGAATGTAAGGAGAAGCAGAGTGAGACATCATGGGTATTCTCTCGCTGCTCTATAGGTCAAACATGCCGATGGTACCCTTTCATGTACCTGCGTCCTTTCCTTCTCGTCTCACGTAAAATAACGTGGATGCGAAGACAATTTAATGTAAAAATGTATTTACTCTGTTTTCTATAAAAATTAACAGTCACTCTCCGCCACACACGACCGCTTGGTGTAGGAGGGAATTGCTCTCTTGCACCGCGTTTGACACTCAATTTTGAACCTTAAACAATTGAGACTGAACAGGTGAAAATGAATGTTCTTTTAACTACCGGTTGAATGACTTAGTAGATTTTATATATACGAGGTGTGATCAAAAAATTCGGTAAATAGTACCGCAACTAATGAACGCGTATCACTAGGTGATGTCAGTGTGAATGGTTATTGGGTTTAGTTTGAGGTTTGGTACCACTCGCCGATTTTTCTCTTTGTGTCTTTGATAATTTCGTTCGTAATATTGCCTTTGGTCGCGCTGAGAGACACTGAGTCGCATTGTGGCGGTACGGCGGGGGGACCCGCGAATGTAAACACCTCAAAGTTGCGGTTAGGTCCATGCCACGATCACGGATAAGTGCATGATGGTAACAATTAGTAGGTCATGTTAACTCAATTGACGACAGTGAATCACGGTTAACTGCATGAATAAAATGTGTGTGTGTGTGTGTGTGTGTATAGCACGATGCGTTTCCGCGTGTCGGTCTCCACACGAATGTCGAAACTGGTGGTCCCTGCCTCTAGGATTGGCTTGGTGAAGGAGTGAGCTGTTCTCTTGCATTCTCCGCCACACATGACCGCTTGGGGGAGGAGGGAGTTGCTCTCGCCCTCTCCACCGCACATAGTCATGTACACCCGGCTCATCTGGCCTAATATGCAGTCTAATTTCTTCATTTCTACCATATCTAAAGAGTTGAAATTTCTCGGTGTTAAATACCCTATTGCTGTCTTCTGACCCTTTGTTAGTGTCCCACTCTGCTGTCCTCTCTTCACACCGTGGCCAAGCAGGTGGCCCCCGCCTCTAGACCTGTCTTGGTGGAGGAACGAGTTGCTCTCGCGCTCTCCGACACACATGACCGCCTGGTAGAGGAGGAAAATGCTCTCTTGCAACGCGTTTGACAGTCAATTTTGAACCTTAAACAAATGAGACTGAATAGGTGAAAATTAATGTATTCTTTTAACTACCGGATTAAAAAGGACGTAGTAGATCTTATATATATATATATATATATATGACGAATAAAACCACGAAGGAAAGGAAACACAAAATGGTGCTCAAGCGCTTTCGTCTAATGACATCCTCAGGAACACTGAAGTACATAAACGGTTACGGCCTATATATAGGTTACAGAAAGAAAAGAAAAAATAAATAAATAACATACATACATATATATACATATATACATACATATCCACACACATATATATATATATATATATATATATATATATATATATATATGCAATAAACGGAGAAGTAAAAATAAAAATTAAAGGATTAACAGAGAGGCATACATATTTGTAAGGAAAAATATCGATTTTTAGCACAAGATCAAATGAATTATAAAAATACAAATTTATACTGGAAATATGCCCGGGTTTTAACACTTTGCCTTTTATAGTCAAGTTTCGATATATATAAAAATAAAATTAAAATTAAAAGTTAATAAAGTAGCATACAAGTTTACCAAAGATTTAGCGCCCTACCCTTCGTATCTAAATCTGTTTTGAAGGAATTCAAAACAACAGGATCGAGTTGAAAAAGACCTTTGCTTATGTTGAAGTTATTTGAAAGTTGGATAATGGCAGACTCAAGAATATTTCTATTAACAATGTTGCTAGAGTGGAATAAAACTGAAGCATTATTCCAATCAATACAGTGGGATAACTCTGACAAATGGACAAAAAGAGCACTGGACAACTGTCCTGTTCTAACGGAATATTGATGCTGTTTTATACGTGTGTGCAAATCCTTTCCCGTCTGACCTATGTAAAAGGAATCACATTGTTTACACCCAATTTTATAGATAATGCCTGAATTATTGGTAGGGCTATTTTTTACTATGATATTTTTCACAATATTGTTATATGAAAATACTACATTAATATCCAAAAGTTTAAGTACATTAGCAATGCCTAAAAAGCCCGGGAAAAATGGAGGTACTAAAATATTTTTTTACAAAGTGCGAGTGTTATTATTGACACGATAGAAAGTTCGTTTTGCCCTGTTGAGACAACTCGATCCTGTTGTTTTGAATTCCTTCAAAACAGATTTAGATAAGAAGGGTAGGGCGCTAAATCTTTGGTAAACTTGTATGCTACTTTATTAACTTTTAATTTTCATTTTATTTTTATATATATCGAAACTTGACTATAAAAGGCAAAGTGTTAAAACCCGGGCATATTTCCAGTATAAATTTGTATTTTTATAATTCATTGATCTTGTGCTAAAAATCGATATTTTTCCTTACAAATCTGTATGCCTCTCTGTTAATCCTTTAATTTTTAATTTTATTTTTACTTCTCCGTTTATTGCATATATATATATATATATATATATATATATATATATGTGTGTAGATATGTATGTATATGTATATATGTATGTATGTATGTATGCTATTTATTTTTTTTTTTTTCTTTCTGTAACCTATATATAGGCCGTAACCCTTTATGTACTTCAGTGTTCTGAGGATGTCATTAGACGAAAGCGCTTGAGCACCATTTTGTGTTTCCTTTCCTTCGTGGTTTTATTCATCATAAATATTTTTCACGTGTTACTTTCGTGAAATAATTTTCATATATATATATATCGAAACAACATTTCATAATTCTTTATTGTTGGATTGATCGCACTCTTCTTCGTTTTTAAATGTTTTTGACAATACGCAAAATTAGACGGAGTGTGAATAAAAATGTGTTTAGCTCGTGAAAACGTTTGCCTGGGCAGAAATGCCCTTCAGTCATCGGTCGGCCTTGGGCTTAAGAAGCTGTTTTTGTGTGTTACGATGTAGTCGTAAATTTAGAATAGTACTACGTCTCTCTCCGACTTAAAATGTTAACGTTACTTCCCCACCCCCTCGCATTACCCCGCTTATCTAAAAACGTATCGGCATAAATAAAAGTTCGTAAAGTGTAATCAGTGTATAATCAATCCCCCGGTCTCCTTTGCATTGTTCGAATCATAATGGCGTCTCAACTCGGCCACGTGCTACCTGTATTTCTAAAGCAGCGAAATGAGAGTAAAGAGAACGATAAATGAAAGATAGAGAGAAAATGAATAGAAAGTAGGGATCTTTTCCGTTTGACACACATGGTTCGATTTTATTTTAAATTTCTACACAGACGTAGTTTTGCATGCCGATTACGAAAATCAGAACCATTTTTTGGAGAAATTAATAATAAAAAAGTTACAACCCTTTAAATTATTTTATTAATATTAGTGACAAAAATCAACACAAATTAATATTTTCGATTAAATGTTGCGATGCACTGTAGGATTTTTTGGAACTGGTCGCAGTTTTCGTGTCTGCGTCGCCAAATAAACTCGCAGAGGTAGGAATCGATCATCGAACGATGAGTGCCGCAACGTCGTTTATTAGAGCGTTTAAGGCAGTTCCATGTGCTTTCAACTTGTTGCGTGTGGGTCCCGTCTTCTGAGTTGACGAACTCAACACTGTGGTTCACTGTTTGATGGTGAAACTTATAGCCTGGTATCTGTGGGATGTGGGAATAGGCTCGCCACAGGTCACTGTAGATTGTCGTTTCTGGCAGAATCGATGCCCGGATACACTCTTCAAGTGTCTCACGGTTGCGACATGGGACAGCATAGAGGAACACCTGCCGAGTCTCGCGACACACACCGCCGAAAACCCACTGCTCCGGTAGCACTCTTCCTCGATTGTACTTTCGTACTTATCTTTACTTAACCTAACCTAACCTAAAAATTCAATCTTTAAAGGGTTGTAACTTTTTTATTATTAATTTCTCCACAAAATGGTTCTGATTTTTGTAATCGGCATGCAAAACTACGTATATGTAGAAATTTAAAATAAAATCGAACCATGTGTGTCAAACGGAAAAGACCCGAAAGTAGAGTAAATAATGAAATATAATAATGAAGGAATGGCCCCTTAAAGAAATTAAACAAAACATTTTGGTGGCTACACGGTGTTCCTTTATATAAATGTAAGGGCTTTCCCATGTCGCCTTATATTTCGGGCAAAATTGTTGCTACCCGTATTATAGCATTAATAAATATTCTGGTTCGATTATTTAAATAGCAAGATGCATCGTGTTATCCCATTTGCAAGCAAATTTCGATTCTCATTCCTTAACAATCATTGTAACTGTTTTTCAAGATGGCGCCCATCATTTGCAAAATTTCTTCTCATAGCGAGTATTTTCGTAATTTTCGCGGTCAAAAAATTTTTTTTTTCTTCTCGTTAGAGTCGATTTCCAAACCGCTTTGACTCAAAATTTATCTGAGTCGTTTTGTCGAAACCGTAATAATGTGGAGTCAAATTAGAGTCGGAATTCGAGTTGTTTTTTTCCTTTTCGCGTTGATTTTTATACGGCAAGGTTTAAAATGTTTGAATATATGGTGACGCATTTTTAGGTAAAATATATATATATATATATATATATATATATATATATATATATATATATATATATATATATTAGTAGAGCATTGTAAGAGATTCAATAAAGAAGTAGCAAAATTTTCCAGAATCTATTCGAGTGTTTAAGATTATTTTTTGACGATGTAAATAATGGATTTATAAGCATCGCTTTGTAGTTTTAGTTCGCTTTATAATTTTAAGTTAATTTAAAGGTTTAAAGTCGAAAAATAATCGTTAAAGACACTAATTTATACTGGGTCAAATTCGGACTGTTTAAATTTATTATGCTTGCCGTATATAAATTGTGTGAGACTTCAAAATAAGCAATATTTGTTACAAAAACAAAAAAAATTGTTTAATTGAAATAGTGAAATTGTTTTCGTAAATTCTTTTGATAAATTAATTTTTTTTTACTTTATATATATATATGTACACACACACACATATATATATATATATATATATATATATATATTCATCAATTTTTATATTTTTATAGGTGAACTGATTGTTGTTTATTTTTTCTTTCTTTCATTTTCAGGACAATCCCGAGTGATGTTTTGTATGGTTAGGCTGTTTAATTTTTTTCCTGAAATTAGATTTTATTGTGTTAAGGAGTGTTTTAACGTTTTATTTTAGACGTGGTTCGGATTCAACGTTAAACTGTAGGTCTAAGGTGGAGTGACACGCTTGACCTTCGCCAGGATGAGCAATCAGGGGGAATGCTAAACAAAGATTGCCGATAAAGTAGAACTTTTTTAATGCATGAAGGACGGAGTATGGGTAATGATGTAGTAAGTTTTAGGCGATGTTGCATAGTTTTTATATGAAGTTTAACACTGATAAAATTCAACTGTTACGGTACGGAAAAGAGGAGCCTCTAAAATTCCATGGAATAGAAAAAAGATCCCCCGATGATCCGGGTGTACCTGAGATGGAGAGTAAAAGTCAACTCACTATTTCACCAGGCTAGATCTATTGTAGTAGTATCCCCGTTAAACTGTAGGTCTAGGACGGGGTAAAAAGCTTGACCTACGACGGAGTGAGCATTTCTGTAGTAAATGATATTATTTTCAGGTGATTCTGTTATTCTCGGTAAACCGTCTTATTCCGCTCCCAAGTGATATTTTGTATGGTTAGTCTGTTTAAATTTTTTTATTCTGAAATCAGATTTTATTGTGTTAAAGTGTTTTAACATTTTATTTTAGACGTGGTTCGGATTCAATGTTAAACTGTAGGTCTAAGGTGGAGTGACACGCTTGACCTTCGTTAGAATGAACAATTTGGATAGGTCCGGGTTTGTATATTATTATTATTTTTTATTATATATATACACTCCTTGTTCGTAGTTCTTATGCTATTATTATTTTTGATTGCATATATTCCTTCGCTTGTATAGGAATGTGTATTTATTTTCAATATATTTCGTGAAATTGGATCCAATAATTTGTCTAAATAAGCAGTGATGTGATGGTGTTTTATTTAATTCTTTTGGATATGTATATACTATAAACGTTATTATTATTATTTAATTATACCAAATGGCTGGTTAGGCCTTCTATGCCAACTGGCGGTTTAATCCATCTGACGGGGACAAACGCATACAAATGCTCGTACACCTCCGACTAGGATTATGCCAGTCCAATAATTCGTCTAAATAAACTGAGTGATGTGGTGGTGTTTTATTTAATTCTTTTGGTTGTATATATAAATGTTATTACTATTATTTAATTATACCAAATGGCTGGTTAGACCTTCTAAACCGACTGGCGGGTTAAGTCAGAATATGTGCTTTAATTGAATAAATAGCGCAAACTGGCAACTCAGCCAGATAAGCCAACTAGCTGATTAGGAACATATTAAGACAACTGCCGCTCGGCTGAAGTCTTAATATGTGCTTGGCTCCTGCCAGGCGAACACCTCTCTCTCTCTCTCTCTCTCTCTCTCTTGGGGGATAACTCCGCCTCCAAGTTGCATAACCCCTTGTTGCTCTTGCAACATTCACCCTTCCCCATTTGTTGCATAACATCTTGTAACATTCCCTTGATGCATAGCAACTTGCAACATTCCCCTCCCCCTTTTTGCCTGACTTGCAACATCTCCCCCTTTTGCTTACCTTATGCAACATCTCCCCCTTGTTGCATAACGTGTGCAACATTTGCAATTGCATTGCACTCGTCCATTTTGCGCCCATACTACTTGTGATCATGGTATAATAGCACATAAAATGAAATATATGGGAACAACAGGCAAATTGGGAAAAATGGATCTACAATTTCCTCAGAGAACGTCTACAGGTCGTAAAAATTCACGGTATATCTTCATCAGAATCGAAAATACGCAGCTTAATACCACAAGGTACAGTATTGGCCCCACTCCTATTCATTTATCATGCTAACAGATATAGACAGTGAAGTAAACAGCAACAGTATATTAATATTCTTTGCAGACGCTACAAAGATGAGCAGAAAAATCAGCGATGCAAAAGAGGTGGCGGTATTACAGAGGGACACGAACAGAATATACAAATGGTCTGAAGAGAACATGACATTTAACACCGAGAAATTTCAGCTTTGAGATATGGTAGAAATGAGGAACTTAAACAGACACCATATTATGCCACAAATAGACAGGAAATTCAGAGAAGCACGAAAACGATAGATTTGGTGGTTATAACGACCGATGATGCGAAATTCGAAACACAAAATCAGATAGCGATAAACAAAGCAAAAACAGCCGCCGGACAGGTACTAAGAACCTTTAAAAGAAAGGGACAAGACAGTAATGATTCCCCTGCTGAAAACAGTGATCATACCAAAACTTGAATACGGCTCAGTCTTGACGTCCCCATGTAAAATGGAAGAAATTAATAAACTAGAAGAAACGCAAAGACATTTCACAGCCATGATTGATGGCTGCAAAGAACTCAACTACTGGGAAAGACTACGTAAACTAAATTTGTACTCCCTGGAAAGAAGAAGAGAGAGGTACACCATAATCTACATGTGGAAAATGATCGAAAAACTAGTATCAAACGTCAAACTAAACACAGTTACCATCCAAACAACGCTGGAAAATAGGAAAGGCAAAATGTGGTGTTCCCAAATTAAAGGCCCGACAAGGGACCTCTTCAACACTGAAGGAAAATAGCTTGGTTGTCAGGGGGACAAGACTTTTTAACCAGCTTCCGAAGAACCTCAGGAACGTCACATGTCAAAGTTGAAGTCTTCAAAAGAAGACTAGATACCTGGCTCAGAACGGTACCAGATGAGCCGGGTGTACTTGGCTACATGCGGTGGAGAGCGCAAAAAAGCAACTCGTTCCTCCACCAAGCCAGGTCTTGAGGCGGAGCCACCAGCTTGACCTTCGTATGAAGAGACCAACGCAGGGAACTTCAACGAAGTTACGAGGTATATATATATATATATATATATATATATATATATATATATATATATATGCTGGCGTATAAGACGATATTTGAAGCTTAAAAAAAATCCCCCAAAACTAGGGGTCGTCTTATACACTAGGTATAAAATGTGAACCTTAAATCCTGTGGTGTACGGTAAGTTGTTAACATGGGTGATGGTTCATGGAGTGTGTACGGTAGGCTAACCCCCGCCTCGGTAACTCCTGCCACAAATATTTTCTACTGAAACTCAACTTAATTCAAGTTATTATAATAAAATAATAAAAGTGCAGTGGAATGAAAGTTGTCTAACCTTAAATAATATGTGGTATGATTGCATGACGACAATAAAATGCAAATGTCAGCTTACAGTAGCTGATCGTGTTATCGTTAAGTGTAGATTGTGGTAGTTAATTGACAATATCTTGCCATAAAAAGAAGGAACTTGGCCTTGTATCAAATAATCAAAGCTATACCATAATACACTTCGCACTGACACTAAATAAATATATATTTTTGTAGTTTCCATTAGCTTAGGTAGACTGTGTTGCTTATCAGCACTGCTCCGCTGGTCAGTGACTAGTGGTAGGCCTAGTGAACGAAAGGACTATTAGAGCAGTAATTCCTCACTGGCTCATTTGGTTCCCCGAATCAAGTGCACGATTAGGGGGGTCGTCTTATATGGCGAGTATAGCCCAAAACCTACATTTTAACTTGAAAATTTGTGGGTCGTCTTATACGCCCAGTCGCCTTGTACGCCGCGATATACTATATATATATATATATATATATATATATATATATGTGTGTGTGTGTAAAAATGAACAATGAATAATCCATATTCATTTTTACATGAGAAACCAAAATCGCCTAAGCGAGTTTTGGATAGAATTTCGATTTGTACTTCTTACTCATTAATACCCACTCTTTGTCTCTAATTCGTTCTTGTAAATCTTCCTAATAATGATTTGTACTATACGTACAAATTCAATAACTATGACGTCACATTTTTCCGTCATTAATTTCCCTTCATCATATCTCCAGTATTCAATGTATGAAAATTCTTTAACATCATAATAAAAAGTGTACACTCTAGAGAAGTCATTATTTATATGCTATGTAGTATAAATATTATTATTCAACCCTATTCAACTATACGTCCATATCTTAACTTGACCATTACCCTATATAAATTTTATTAAATATTCATTTTTACTCGTGTCAGTCTATGAAAAGCAAAACTTTAGGCATTCGTTCGAAAACGCACAAATACGTTCTCGTATTAATATTTTTATTATTTTTTATTATATCACCTCCCGCATTGAACTCGAAAATGCTTAGTTAAGTTATCAAATTCCGCTAACTATGGCAAAATTGAACGCTTCAAAGATAAAAATCTCCTTTCGCTCTGATTCGAATTTATAACATTATCATGTGTTATGTTATATTATGTGTGTCATGTCTCATGTACTTGTGTTGTACTAATAACCATATATAATAACCATATATTATAACCATATATTATAACCATATATAAATATATAAAAACACTGTAAGAATGGTAAACAACGTAATGTACAGTGCTTACAATAAGTCTCGCGCCTCTGTCTCGTCCCAAGCTAGTCTGTTAGGTATAAAATGGGCGGTTCTTATGGCAGCGGAGGTGTGTTCGGATTGGTGCACACAATTGCTCTAACCCCATCAATGACGTCCATTATTACGTCACTTCTGCTACATTTTAGTGTTTAAAATACAAATGATTAAGAAGCTGAATGACCAAGTTTCGGGATGTTGGGATAGTTATGGAGCAATCCTAGTCATCATAATATTAGCTGGGTATTACATTATACCGTCTCAATATATACTGTAGACTATAGAGAACGACTAATTCAGCAAATATCCCAAATCATGGCATGATACCTAAGTTATTTTGACGCAGGTCTAAATTATTTGCTCAAATGCAATGATTGATATTAAGTAATTGTTGTCAATATTGTTGTTTGTGATACATATCCTACGTGAAGAATCTAATGACCAAATTTCTCAGTGAACCTCTCACGCGCTCGCATTTCGAGGAAGTCACGGTCGTCTCACTAATACAGTAGATAGTTTATCCATTGTTTTAAGTGGTAACCTATTCCATCTTATGAAAGTCATTAGTCTAAAGCAAGACTGGTGGGCCGTGAATCAGAGAAATTTGCATTTGATTTGTTCATCGTAATTATTACGTAATATAGTATACTGTATGTAGTAGTATATAAGAGTTTAGTGATAGCATATCATATGACAATTCCCATAAACATGTGATGGCCTCGATGTTGCCAGTTTTTATTTTTTTCCTGAAACTATTACCTTCTCATAGTTTGTTTCAACAATGCATATATTATCATCTCCACGAGCGTAGACATTGCAAGAAAAGATTCTAACTAAGGATAAGTAAAGTTCTTTCATGGTCACAATATATACTTTTATAGATGTCAAACATAAAAATATAATAAAATTCTATATTAACATAAATATATATTCAATACACATTTACGTCATGGCTTTAACATCAGTATTTCGTATAGCTTCCTCCGGCATCAATAATTTCTTGCAATCGTTGCGGCATAGAAGAGGCCAGATTGTAGGGAATGTTTGGTGTTCGACGTAAGCTCTCCCAACTATTCCTCGTGTGAGCTAAAAGTGCTTCAGATGTTCTTTCATTGCATTGCTCCCATTCGTTAATCATTATTGCCCAAAGGTTTTCAATCGGATTCATATCAGGAGAACGTGGTGGCAGAATTAGATTAATAATCTCTGGCTCCCTTTCCTCCTCCCTTCGTAATTCCCCACCCAACCTCGTTTCCTTCGACATAGCAACGCTTACCTCCATCCTCATTCCACTTCCTTCATTAAACCTATTATCGCTTTTACTGTCCCTTCCTTCCATCCTTCAATGCCAGCGTTCTTAAACCTAGCACATAAATTATATAATATGAAGTCTAACACTTTAGATCTCTGCGCATTCATGTTACTTGAAGACGCCTGTGTCTTTGGGGAATCTAAGTGTTGAGAGTGGGTTTCAGGGGTAGTCTATAGATTATTACAGATGACCTTGAACGCTCCAACTATTTAAAAATGATTATTTATTACGCACATCATATGGCATAATACGCACATGAATTTAAGTATCTTACACTATAGGAATGGAATTGAATCCTACCAGAGTTAAAACGTCGCAAAATATGATAGATTAGTTTGTATTAAGAGGTTACTAAGAGAAAAGGATTTGGGATTGAGCGGAAGGCAGAGAGTATATTTTCTCGAGTTTCGGTTATTATTAACGATATACAGATACATTGCCATGCGGAGAGAGAGAGAGAGAGAGAGAGAGAGAGAGAGAGAGAGAGAGAGAGAGAGAGAGAGAGAGAGAGAGAGTTACAAGGACAAGGAGTTACAAGGACAAGAGGAAGCCTCAAAGACCTTTCGGTCCACTCTGGGAGGTTCCTGTTATTAAAAGTTTATTTTTCTTTCAACTATCCTAGCAGTAGTAGAAAACTGGATAGAAAAGTAGAAGGCTCTCTCCCCACCCTCCGCTCCCTCCCTGCCAGAGGCAGGTACGGGAAAAGGTTGAAGAAAATACTTTGACCCTGGAAAAGTAGCCAAGGAAATTTTACAGGAAAGTGGAGAATATATAAATAGCTCTATATTTAGCTTGCTCACAGAGACACCGTGCAAGCGAACTCCTGCAGAGTTTTATGTTTTAATCTTAAACTATGAGAGTATTCAGTACTTTGTCTAGCCTATTTTTAAACACATTTACACTTTGACTGGAAACAACCTCTGAGGGAAGTTGGTTCCAGATATTAACTATTTTATAGGAAAAGAAATTTCCGCAGACAGAGGTCCTAAATGTCTTTAGTTCCAGTTTAAACCCATTATTTCTTGTCGGATTGGCATTAAGTGAGAATAAGTTTCTGTAATCTACCCTGTCTATTCCTTTGAGCATCTTGAAGACTTGAATAAGCTGACCCCGCAACCTCCTCGTCTCTAAGGTAAACAGATTTAGGCGCTCCAATCTCCGTTGGTAGCTTTGCATTCTCATTGAAGGGATCAATTTTGTAGCCCTTGCTTGTACTCTTTCTAACCTTTCTATATCCTTCCTGAGGGATGGAGACCAAAACTACGCACAGTATTCCAGTTGAGGTCTGACTAGAGAATTATAAAGAGACATTACAGTCTCCTTGTTCCGAAACTGGAACTGTCTTTTAATATAACCTAATAATTTTAAGGCCCTCTTTTCGACTTCTGCACAGTGCTTCGACGGTTTCAGATCGTTGCTGATATAGACTCCCAAGTCTTTCTCTAGATCGGTCTCAGTCAAGTTCCTTCCCAAAAGAGAGTAATCGGTCTTTGGGTTTTTATAACCTATGTGCATTACCTTACATTTGTCCAAGTTGAATGGCATCTGCCAAGTAGCAGACCATTCGCCCAACCTGTCAAGATCATTCTGAAGCGTTCTTACGCCCTCCTCAGTACCTACACTACTTCCTAATTTCGTATCGTCTGCAAATTTTGAGATTGCACTTACAAGCCCGACGTCTATATCGTTAATATAGATGATAAAAAGTAAAGGACCCAGAACGGAACCCTGTGGGACACCACTGGTGACGGGCGCCCACTCCGAAGCCACTCCATTTATTACCACTCTCTGCTTTCTATCTTTTAACCAATCCTCAATCCAGTTGGAAACGAGCCCGGTGATTCCTAGTCCTTTGACTTTAGCTATCAATCTAGCGTGAGGGACTTTGTCAAAGGCTTTTTGAAAGTCGAGATACACTATATCTATTGCCCTACTTGCATCGTACAGTGTATGCATATTATGGAAAAACTCTAACAGGTTTGTCAGACAGGATCTATGTCGCCTAAATCCATGTTGAGAATAAAAAATTAGATTGTTAGATTCAAGGTGATACACAATACGTTTTGTAATGATGGATTCCAACAGTTTGCCGACAACTGATGTTAAACTGATCGGGCGATAATTACAAGGATTTTCCCTATCACCCTTTTTAAAGATAGGTGTTACATTTGCTAACTTCCAGTCGATTGGAACTTTCCCTAACTCGATTGATTGTTTGAATATGGTTACTAAGTCGTCAACAACATTGTGGCTAACCTCTTTTAATACCCTTGGAAGAAATAAGTCGGGGCCAGGTGATTTGTATTTGTTCATCTTATCAATTAATTGCTGTACCTCATTTCTCGTAAAACTTATGGTATCTACGGGATGGTCACCGTCATATGTAATCCGAGGACTTAGCACTTCTATTGTGTCTTCCTCCGTGAAGACTGTGATGAACTCGTTTAACGTATTAGCTATATCTTTATCACCGAATTTCAGTACGCCATTTCTATCTTTTAAGGGGCCTACAGAATTTAATTTTTAATTGGCTTTCTGCTATTAACATGGGCAAAAAATTCTTTAGGGTTAACTTTACAGAGTGAGGCAACTCTAGCTTCTTCATCACGTTTGGCTGATCTAATTAAGGACTTAACCCTCCTACGTAGGTTTATATAGTTTTCTGAATTAGTCTGGTTGAAATGCGACTTAAGTAGTTTGTAGGCTCTATTTCTTCCCGTAATAGCACTGCTAATTTCGTTGTTAAACCATTTCGGTGACTTTGTTGACAAGGAAACCATTTTAGTGGGTATAAAAGTGTTCTGTAATATTCTAAATTGATCCCTATATGAGCTCCAGGTGACATTGACATCCTCACTTATTAGAACTTCAAGTGTGTCTAAACTACTTCGGAAGCTTTCAAAATTTGCTCTCGAGAAATCCAGTCTTTCACGAGTCTTTTCGCGTGTATTAACTGGAACCCTGAGGTCAAACCTAATCAAATTATGATCGCTGTTACTTAAATTTTCACCAATAGTCAGGTTAGAGACTAGGTCATCTTCGTTCGTGAATATGAGGTCTAGTTTATTATTACCCCTAGTAGGCCCGTCAACCCATTAACTTAATAAGTTATCATCGGCAAATTCCAACAGCACTGTACAGTGCTTACAAGAAGTCTCGCGCCTCTGTCTCGTCCCAAGCTAGTCTGTTAGGTATAAAATGGGCGATCCTCATGACAGCGGAGGTGTGTTCGGATTGGTGCACATAAGTGCTCTAACCCCATCAATGACGTCCACATTATCATTGTGTTGATATCACTATCTATTTATATATAGACATACTGTATATAGATATATATAGAGTATGCAGGGGATAACGTGTCTCAGTCCCAGCTATGGTAGTTGTCTTGCAATTAACAGTCCCAAGTGCAAGTTACGTTAACACCTCCACATAAACTACCCTGGACTAAAATAACATACGTGAAGCCCTTACCCACAAACCATTTAAAAGGTGTGATTTAAAAGCTCTCTCTCTCTCTCTCTCTCTCTCTCTCTCTCTCTCTCTCTCTCTCTCTCTGATCACACCGCATGGCAAATGGCAATGTATCCATATAACATTAATAATAACCGAAACTCGAGAAAATATACTCTCTGCCTTCCGCTCAATCCCAAATCCTTTTCTCTTAGTGACCTCTTAATACAAACTAATCTATCATATTTTGCGACTTTTTAACTCTGGTAGGATTCAATTCCATTCCTATAGTGTAAGAGATACTTAAATTCATGTGTGTATTATGCCATATGATGTGCGTAATAAATAATCATTTTTAAATAGATGGAGCGTTCAAGGTCATCTGTAATAATCTATAGACTACCCCTCAAGCCCACTCTCAACACTTAGATTCCCCCAAGACACAGGCGTCTTCAAGTAACATGAATGCGTAGAGATCTAAGGTGTTAGATTCCATATATAATTTATGTGCTAGGTTTAAGAACGCTGGCATTGAAGGAAGGGACAGTAAAAGCGATAATAGGTTTAATGAAGGAAGTGGAATGAGGATGGAGGTAAGCGTTGCTATGTCGAAGGAAACGAGGTTGGGTGGGGAATTACGAAGGGAGGAAATGCTAAACACAAACTCAAATATTTATTTTAATGCCCTAGACCAGGGGTGGGCAACCTTTTTAAGTGAGCGTGCCAAAATCGTCAAATCTTTGATGCAAAAGTTAATCGTTACCATTTTTTAGCAGAAAACATTAAGTTAAAATATAAAACTCAGCGAAGAATTTGGATATTTATTTATTTTAATTTTTTTTAAGGTGAGCCCGGGGAATCGCGTGCCGGAAAAAGTCGTTGGCGTGCCACGTTTGGCACGCGTGCCAAGGGCTGCCCACGCCTGCCCTAGACCTAGAAAGACAGAGCAAAATACCTTAAACTAACAATGAATTGACAGAAAAAGAAGAGTCTGGTCTTAGACGCACTGATAGGTTTAACGTATGTGGCTAGAGGCCGCCACTCAGAATTACCACTACCTAAGTCATAATAAGGTTATTTACTATGACAGAGTAGTCATGAGTAGTTATGGAAATAAAATATGATTATACTGTTGATGGCTGACTATATTCAGTTGGGATATAAACTATTGCTGACAATCTTTGGATCCTTGGCTTTTAAGACGAATTTTTTATGCATATGTTCAACAAAATAGGAAATTGGCTGATTATTATTACCATTCGAAGGGTTGGTACCCTTCACAACCGCAATCAATTTCAGAAGGGGTGCATGGTATCCTCATTTCCTTTATCGTCCCAGCACGCTTCACATAAGCCATTTACACAAAGATGGAAAGGCCGTCTGTGCACCACGAGACGACCCAGGCAATGCGGGGTGCAATGGTGACATTGCATGAATATGGTGTGCCAATAAGAGAAATATTAAGACGACTCGACGTTCATCGAAGCACTGCGGAACGGTGGATTCATCGGTATGAAGCAGAAAACTCAATCGCTACTTTGCCGAGGTCTGGTCCTCCGCGTTCAACATCTCAAGAGGAAGATGCTGCGATTGTTAATCATGCCAGAGAGCATCCGTTTGTTCCAGCGACGCATATTTACAGACACCTGAATCTTCGTTGTAGCGCAAATACAGTGAACAACAGACTTCACGAGGCAGGGTATTTTTCTCGCCGTCCAGCTATAAAACCTGCATTGACGATTGAGCATAAAGAGGCGCGGATGGGATTTGCCTTGCAATACTTGCAGCAGGAGGAAGAATTCTGGAGAAAAGTTGTGTACTGTGACGAAAAAACATTTTCAACAGATAGTCATAGTTCCCTGCATTGTTGGAGGCAGCGCGGAAAACGCTATGAAGAAGGAAATGTTTTCCAGAGCAAACGTAGTGGTCACATCAATCTCGGGTGTTTGGGGCTGGATGTCTGGCTATGGTGTCGGAGAATTGACTCAAGTAGATGGACGCTTTACTGGACAGCAATATTGCCAGATACTGGAAGAGGTGCTGCTACCCAGTGTTCGTGCGTATCTGGTTCCAGCACCGGAACCATTTTACTTAATGGAAGATAACAGTCCCATTCAAAGGAGTAACGTTGTGAGAGCGTGGTACGAAGATCACCCAGAGATTATTAATCTAATTCTGCCACCGTTCTCCTGATTTGAATCCGATTGAAAACCTTTGGGCAATAATGATTAACGAATGGGAGCAACGCAATGAAAGAACATTTGAAACACTTTTAGCTCACACGAGGAATAGTTGGGAGAGCTTACGCCGAACACAAAACATTCCCTACAATCTGGCCTCTTCTATGCCACAACGATTGCAAGAAATTATTGATGCCGGAGGAAGCTACACGAAATACTGATGTTAAAGCCATGACGTAAATGTGTATCGAATATATATTTATGTTAATATAGAATTTTATTATATTTTTATGTTTGACATCTATAAAAGTATATATGTGACCATGAAAGAACTTTACTTATGCTTAGTTAGAATCTTTTCTTGCAATGTCTACGCTCGTGGAGATGATAATATATGCATTGTTGAAACAAACTATGAGAAGGTAATAGTTTCAGGAAAAAAATAAAAACTGGCAACATCGAGGTCATCACATGTTTATGGGAATTGTCATATGATATGCTACCAATAAACTCTTATATACTACTACATACAGTATACTATATTACGTAATAATTACGATGAACAAATCAAATGCAAATTTCTCTGACTCACGGCCCACCAGTCTTGCGTCAAAATAACTTAGGTATCATGCCATGATTTGGGATATTTGCTGAATTAGTCGTTCTACAGTATAGTCTACAGTATATATTGAGACGGTATAATGTAATGCCCAGCTAATATTATGACTGGGATTGCTCCATAACCATCCCAACATCCCGAAACTTGCTCCATTCTGCTTCTTAGTCATTTTTATTTTAAACACTAAAATGTAGCAGAAGTGACGTAATAATGGACGTCATTGATTGTGTTAGAGCAGTTATGTGCACCAATCCGAACACACCTCCGCTGCCATAAGGACCGCCCATTTTATACCTAACAGACTAGCTTGGGACGAGACAGAAGCGTGAGACTTCTTGTAAGCACTGTACTTCAATGAAACTGTAATTAAATGTAATGATTTAATATATAATGTAAGAATGTACTTTAATAGAAGTGTAATTAAACAATAATAAGTGAATATGAATTAATTGGTAATTGTAATCGTAATTAACCAAAATTAATACATACTCAGTCGTGTACTTAATTTGTACTTATGTACTATTACGAAATGATATCGCCTTCAGAAATGAAGATTCGGCAAAAATATACGATTAGTTTTTTATTTTTTTAAATTTTTATTTGGAATCTTTCAAACATCTGATCATGTGTTTAAAAGGGGGGAACTTAACCTTCAACTGCCATCCCCCAACATTTAGGTTTATATTATACATGTATTTGTAAAATGAATTGCACTTTATTACGAGACTCTTCTTTGGTCACTGCTACGAGCCTCCCTTGTTAGCAGCCTTGCTGCGAGGAGGGGGCAGAGGCCCCTTGCCTCCTTAACTTTTTAGATTCCGGCCTGAGCTATGGTCGAAAGAGGTCGAACCTCTACCCCTGTAAATTCAGAGCACTACCTGTACATTTTTAGAAGTAAACTACAGTAAGAGAAACTTTTTATTTTTCCCTTCGAGCCGTGCTCTCTTCAGAAGAACTTAGTCAGTAAAGTCGATAAGTTATAAAAGAAAAGTCGATAATTTTAGTATCAGAGTATTATAAAAAGAGAAGAATTAACAACTGGCGACCCTTTGCCCAAATTAAGAAAGAGACAACCCAAGCACCATAGAAGATATTGGCATAACAGTCTGGCGAGTCTGTAGCCAAGAGTTTAACAAGTGGCGACCCACCATTTGACCGGCGGAAAAGAATTAGAGTGTTATAGAAGAAATATCCGTTGCTGCCTCCTAACTAGAACCCCCGTCGATCCGAACCACCCCAGGGCCATAGACGGAGGGGTTAACATATATATATATATATATATATGAGATAGGGTTCCTCATAAGGAGACGTAGTTTAATATTCAAGATGAAGATAAAGTCGTAGAATACTGAATTAAACATGCCTTCAATATTCTATGTCTTTACCTTCATCTTGAATATATATATACTCAGGCCCTCTCAGAGGTCCACAGAAGCCTGGGCCACTTCCAGCTTTTGAGGCCCATAGCTAAACCCAATTAGTACTGTCACTGCAAAATATTATATTCAAACCTGAAAGTTTCTAAATTTGAGGCCCCCCCTTAAGATTGAAGCTCAGGCCAAATGGTCCTCCTAGCCCCCCTCTGATAGGCCCTGTATATACTGTGTGTGTGTGTGTGTGTGTGTATATATATATATATATATATATATATATATATAATACAAACAGACAGTGCATGGAACAAGGAACTCTTGTAGGAAAATTAAATCCACTATAGTTCGAATAAGTAATGGTAAATGACAAACACTATAGTTTTTCTTTTTCATGAAGTTACCCCTTTTTCTTTGATGTATTCAATCCAACGCGAATACAACGAGTCTTTTGCTTATATTGAGGTTCTGGATATAGTAGGCTAGGTGTAGCTGTAACCCCTAGATCCTGTCTCAAAGTCATATTTTTGGGGTCTCTTTGCGAGTGACCCGTTGCCCACGTCGGTCTAACATCATGAAAAAGAAAAATCTGTAGTGTTTGTCATTTACCATTACATATTCGGACTATAGTAGATTTAATTTTTCCAGAAGAGTTCCTTGTTCCATGCACGGTCTGTGTGTATCATGAAAAAACCGCGGGAAGGGCTCGGATTTCAGCTGTTTTATTCAACTATATTCATGATTGATACCGTAAGTCTCTTGTCGGAGGGCCGCAGGAAGAGAAGTGAAAATAAAATTATCAAATCGGTTCGTGAACCCAAGGTTGGGAAGCCCTGGTTTAGGCTATATCTTACGCAAGTCAACTTTATGAGGAAATTTCGCATACATGTTGTTGCAAATTCTGAGATTTGCATACCCTTTCAATTTTTTTATGGAATGATGGTATTGTTCTTGCTAGATATACATATTATGCATCATTTTAATGAGAAAGAAATGTACTTTAATATTATGTTAATTAAATTTTCCTAAAATAATTATATAAAACCAAAGTAATGGTCTGAAGTTGGAAGAAAAAAAAAGTAAACAGAGGTTTAAGTTTTGAAGGCCTCTTAACAATTTTAGCTTCAAATTTTATGGGTAACTTGCATATCTGAAAAGAAAACGAGTTTCACTGTCCATTTGTTCGATAAATAAGTGGTTTCAGAGATAGCGCTCACTGATGGCCTATTCCGGCTATTCGCCCTGTTGGTACGGTCTACACTCAAGACACTAGCATCATTACTCACGATGTCAGTATCACTTTCACCTCAAGATATTATTGTATGGAAATAAAGTAAAATTAAATGTTACCACAAGAAATAAAAGAAGTACCCACAAACAAATCTGTAGCGAAAGAACAAAAAACAAGCAAGACAGACTGCATGACCCTGAACCAATTATATTAGCGGTCAGTTTTTTTAGAATCTACTGACTGCACGACCCTGAACCAATTGGCGGTCAGTTTTCTTAGAATCTACTAATCTCAGCTGATTAATTTTTACTTACAATTGGTCAGAAATGGTGGAAGACACGCCCACATATTGAAAATTGACCATTCATGACATAATTTATAAATTACGTGTTAATGATGTCACGCAATGCTTCTAGAGTCGCGAAGATCTCTGGAAAGACCGAAGCGACGCTTGGAGAAACGCGAGTACTAGATGGGTTTATTAAATATTACAGTGGAATAAAATTGAATCTCAAAATATTCCCGAATAAGATAAACTTCTATACACACATACTATAAGGTCTAGCCCTGAATAAAGCCTACGTGCGTAAGGTCTACCCGTCACAAAACTAACCTCCATGAAGTCACACTTTGCAAAAAGTCTACTTGCATAAGGCCGAGGGCGATCTCATGAGATTCTGTTCACTTCTGTTAGTCATTACCGTATTTGGCTAATATTAAACCAGATTACACTGAGTGATCGTTTTTGATTGGTTGGTTATTTCACACGTGACCAATTTTCGTCAACCGCGATATTAGTCGAAAAAATGGTTTCCGCCAAAACAATATTTACCAAATATTTAATTATTAAAGTCATTATCCAATAAAGTTTCATATTAAATTAATCTTTTCCAGGTTCAAACAGAACTGAATATGTCATTAAAAATTTCTAAACTTGTCTTAGGCTTTGGCTATGTTTACAGGTAATCAGGGCCGCCGAGAGGACGAGGAAGCCGGGTTAAATCTTTTGGGCCCGGACCTCTAGGCAGTCTAGGGGGCCGGAAAGAGTGGGGATAAAATCTAAACATTAATAAAGCAATTGATTAAATAACAGAGAGGAAATATAGTCAATGAACATACATTTTATAGAGATTATCATAGTCAAACTGAAACAGATAAAATATCTGCGGTCCACCAATGCCCAAGACCGACTGACAGATCTGGGAACCATTGTAATTGAAAGCCAGTTAGTCCGTACTTTAAATTTCATCAGAATCATTTACCATTTTGCTAGAGAGAAGGCAAAGAAAGTACACTTCTAATTATGAAAATCTTGCGGTAAACAATTGTCTTGCCTGCATGGACTGGTACTGCATTTGTAAATTGTATGGTGATACAATTAATATAATTGATTCGAAAAATAAAATGGTCATTTTCTTCCGAATTGTTTATTCATATTGTATGTTTTGAATAGTGACTCGGACATATAATCAGTTTGCTTGTTACATACACAAAAAACATTCATAATAAAATACTGAGTAAGCAAGGGGGCCTATATACCAATCTTTCCCCAGGGCCCGTGGCAGCTCTCGCCGGCCCTGCAGGTAATAAAAAAAAAAGCCTGTAATGCAGATTACCAATAACTGTACAAAATTACGTACTTACTTTTTGCGTAAACCGTTCCTTGTTAATGCAAGTAAGAAAATCTGATTAAAAAAACACACACCTGAGCAAAAGGTAACATAAAGGTATAAAATTAGCTAGAACAACACAACTACTCTCACAGGAAGCAACCGGAATATTGATTCTTTTCTTGTCCAGATCTGAATTTTCAAATTCCAAAATGAGTCTCCTTTGAACCTTAAACATGTGACTATGCTAAATTATCAGCAATAACAACGTAATTATAATGTAAAATGTTAATAAAAAAATTAAATTAAGAATAATATATAAAAATTAATATAATTATATATATATATATAATATATATATATATATATATATATATATATATATATATATATATATTAAGAATAATATATATATATAAAAATTAATATAAATTAATATATATATATATCGAAATTAAATTAAAGACCTACATATTGACTAATTATACTATCGATATAATACAGGGTGATAAAAAAAAGGCTTCCCCCAAAAAAAAAAATTACTGTACAGGACATTACGAAATGTGTAACAATTTTTTAATTCTCTCTCTCTCTCTCTCTCTCTCTCTCTCTCTCTCTCTCTATATATATATATATATATATATATATATATATACAGGGCGTCCCAAAAAAATGTGTATACACACTTTAACAGCTGATAGCTCAATTGATGTTTCTTTCTTTCCAAGTTAAACCCATTAGAATTAATAATGGCAGTCAGACTAAGCTTTGAACAAAGGAAATTCATTCTAAAATGCTACTGGAAGTGTGAAAACGCAGTTGAAGTGCAAAGACAGTTTAGGAGGGAGTTTCAAACAGATCCACCAACGCGACTTACCATCACTCGAATTAGAGATAAGTTTGAAGCCGATGGAACTGTTCAGAATGTCCACATGAAGCGTTCCGGAAGACCACGGACATCGACAAGCCCCACAAAGCAAGAAAGAGTACTGGAAACGTATCACCAAAGTCCAAGAAAATCTGTGCGGCAAGCGAGTCGTGAGGTAGGAATTTCAGAATCGTCTGTCCAACGCATTTTGAAGCGCTGTCAATGGAAAAGTTACATTCCAAGATTAGTCCATGCTATTAATGAAGATGATGATCCGGACCGAAGAGTGGAGTATTGCGAGTGGTACTTGGCACGATGTGGATGTGGATTGGACGAAGGGGTTTCGTAGAATACCCTCCGCGTTCACCAGACCTCACACCACTAGACTTTTTTTTATGGGGATACTTAAAAGACAAAGTCTACGCTATAAAACCTGCAACAGTCGCTGAATTGAGAGCAGCCATTGAACGAGAATGCACACAAATACCAAACGAAATGTTTCGTGATGTTTGCGATTCCATTGCTTCGCGTTATCAGCAGTGCCTGGACCAGAACGGACGTCAGTTTGAAAACAGGCGTTGACAAAACAATTAAATAATGTCTGTAGATTCTATTACATTTTGAAAATGAAATGTATTTTAATAAACACTGCCTTTATAAGTATTTAAAGTGTGTATACATTTTTTTGGGACGCCCTGTATATATATATATATATATATATATATATATATATATATATATATATATATGATGAATTTCACAATTAAACACGTGAAATGAATGAATGATGCAAACCCACAAGGAAAAAGAAAATGATTCCAAGGTCTTTCATGTATTCAGAAGTACACCTCGTCAGGGAATGAAGGGAGAAGGCGAGATGACAAAAATATATACATAGGTACAACGGGACAGAAAAATAAAAAGATTAACACATGATTAACAAGAGTTAATGAGTTAATTAGAGGCAAAAGGTATTTTAACAGGATAGTGTCAATTTTAGACATTCCCGCACTGTTATTGAAATTATTCTTAAAATGGATAAATGCACATTCTGGAATATTCCTTTCAATTACATCTGTTTTTAATGAGCGCTTTAGAACTATCCCACTTAATGCTATGATTACATCTATACATATGGTTAAACAATGCATTAGAATTATTTGCTGTTCTACACGCATATTTATGCTGTTTTACCCTAATATCTAACGTTTTACTCGTTTGGCCGATATATATATATATACTAAGTCACATTGTGTACATACGATCGAATACACACAACCAACCACATTATCCATTATCCAGGCTATTCTTTATTAGGCGTGATTTAACACTATTATTAAATACTATATTATTAAAAGCAGACACGTCAACTCTCACCGATTTTCCGTGAGAGACTCACGGATTTTAAGTTAATAATAATAATATAATAATAATAATAATAAATAATAATAAAAAATTGGGGACAATGAGAAATGTCACGGATTTTCATACTTCAAGGTTTGGTCTCCGTAAAAGTTTTACTAAAAGTATTATTAAAAGTGAATACACGAAAATGCCTTGGAATCATTTTTCTTTTTCTTCCGGGTTTGTCGTGTTGTGCATAAATTGGAAATATATATATATATATATATATATATATGCTGCAAACCGACAAGGAAAAAGAAAAACGATTCCAAGGCCTTTCGTGTATTCAAATATATATATATATATTACCAATTTATGCACAACACGACATACCAAGAACGCAATAGGTAAGAATAATCGCGTCGATTGGTCTAAAGTTAATATGCAACAGAGAATAGAATACAAAGACAGAACAGGTCACCTCTTTAATATCATAATTTAGAAAGTTTGCATCTTGCCTATAATAATAATCCTTGCTCAAATGATTCGCGCTGTAAACTCATAGATAGGTATTATAGTAAGATAGTATCCCTGTTAAGCGAAGCAGGAAACCTCCTGATTAAATCTTACAACAATCACACTAAGATTTTTCCTGGATGGAATGATTTTATTGCCTCCCCTGAAGAGGGAATCGAAAGATGTCTACGAATTGTGGTGCTTTCATGGTGGATCCAGATTAGGACCAGTATACATGAATGTGTGTAGAAGTAGGGGTCAGTATAAGGCGGCCATAGGGCGACGTAAACGGGAAGAAGAGTCTATTCGAGCATCAAAAGCCCGTGAAGCTCGCATAAATAACGATAATAACAAATTTTGGAAATTTTTTAAGCAACAAACGGGTGTCAAAAGTGTCCTCCCTCCGACAATCGATGGGGTGTCCGGGGAGGATGAAATTGCAAAGCTATGGGTAAATCACTACTCAAACATTCTTAACAGTATGAGTAGGGATAATCGTAAGATAGATTGTAGCGAAACGCCCGTGGGAGAGACAAGGGAAAATACTTTGATATCAGTTCCTGAAGTAAAGAGGTCAATTAAAGAGTTAAAGACTGGTTATACGTCAGGGGTAGATGACCTATCGAATGAGCACTTAAAATATGCTAATGACGTGGTATGTCTGCATATATCATTGCTCTTATCAGCCATGCTTGCTCATAGCTATATGCCTGCAGAGTTCATGAGGGTATATATCTTGCCCCTGGTCAAAAATAAGTATGGAGACATTCTGTCCAGCAATAATTACAGGCCTATTGCTGTCGCTTCCTGCTTCTCGAAACTAATAGAAAAACTCTCGTTGCTCAGATTAAATGATTTTTTATGGACATCTAACCAGTTTGGTTTTAAAAGGTCCCACTCAACTGACCTGTGTATCTATGTACTTAAAGAAATAATATCTAAATACACTGACAGTAATTCAACTATTTATAGCTGTTGCCTAGATATAAGTAAGGCATATGATAGAGTGAACCACAATATTTTATTTAAAAAAACTAAAAGACAGGAAGGTTCCCATGTACATATTAAATTTATTGAAATTTTGGTGTTCCCACCAATCTTTTACTGTTAGGTGGGGCAGTGTACTATTTGAATGTTTTGGCTCCTCTTGTGGGGTGAGACAAGGCTCCTTGCTCTCCCCTATGTTGTTTCATGTGTATGTTGACGGATTAATTGCTTCACTTAATGAGGCAACAGTGAGATGTTGTATAGATAACATAAGGATAAATAACTTAGTTTATGCCGATGATATGGTGTTAATAAGTCCCTCTGTTAAAGGTCTAGATCGGCTACTAAAAGTCTGCGAAGTGTATTTGCAGAAACATGATATTCTTTTTAATGTTACAAAAACTAAGGTTATGTATTTTCATCCTAAAAGCTGTAATCAGCCACCTGATATTAGGTTTAAAATGAAAGGTGAAGTAATTGAAGAAGTATAATAGTTTAAGTATTTGGGTCAAACCATTACCAGCTCCTTGAGTGATGACTCGGATATAAGAAAACAATCTCGAAGCCTTTGTGCTAAAGCGAATATGACTATAAGGAACTTTCGGTTCTGTACAAGTGAAGCTAAAGACACTCACTTTCGTACTTTCTGCAGTAATATATACGGACAGCAACTCTGGGTGAATTATAAAAAAGGTTCAGGCAGAACCTTAAATTTGTTGTACAACAGTTCTTCTGGACTCTTACATAAATTACCCCCGAGATGCTCAGCTTCGCAAATGTTTGCTACCCGCAATGTCCCGAACTTCCCGGAGGTAACAAGACGTGCTCAATACAGTCTAATGCAAAGAATTAAAAAATCAACCAACCCGATTATCCAAGCTATCCATGAGTGTCACTCCTGCCGTTTATCCTCTAAGTCTAAGCTATGAAATTCTTGGTACGAAAACGTCTGTCTGCAGCTCCACTTAACTTTGACATTACTGTATTATTTCTAATCAACTGTATATATTAGTATGTGAACTGTCATTGTATTAATAATATTTGTCATATGGACTATAGTCCGCCAAAAACCTTTTCATATACACTCTTATACTCACTGACCTACTTACTAACGACAGGCATTTCGTAACTGCAGACTTCTTGTACTTCTATACAGTGCAGACCCCAACCTTTAGGGGGCCGTACACGCAAATATCTTTGGGGCCCCTAATATATATATATATATATATATATATATATATATATATATATATGTGTGTGAAAACTATTTCACGAAAGTAACACGTGAAAAATATTTATGATGAATAAAACCACGAAGGAAAGGAAACAGAATGGTGCTCAAGCACTTTCGTCAGTGTGTTCCTGAGAATGTCATTAGATGAAAGCGCTTGAGCACCATTCTAATTCTGTTTCCTTTCCTTCGTGGTTTTTATATTTATGGTGTAGTGGTTATCATATCTGACCGGCAATCGGAAGATCCCGGGTTCGATTCCCGGGTGGTTACCTCATTTTTTCATTTGTTTCGTTCTCTCTCTCATCTTGCGCGGGATATCTCCTATACAAGCGTCGTTCTTTACATATATATATATTAATAAAACCACTTTCGTCTAATGATATCCTCAGGAACAAGAAGTAAATAAAGAGTTCAAGACTATATATAGGTTACAAAAAAAAAAAAAATATATATATATATATATATAAAATATAGAAGTAAAAATTGTGGGGGGAGCATACAAATTTGTAAGGAAAACTACCAATTTTAGCACTTTGCCCGAATTCAACACAAGATCAAATGAATTGTTTATTACCAATTTTATAGATAATGCCTGAATTATATATAGGTAAAAAAAATAAGAAATAAAAATAAATTGAAAAATAAAAATTGTAAGAGGAGCATACAAATTTATAAAGGAAAATTACCAAAGTTTTAGCACTCTGCCCTTCTTGTCTAAATCCCTTCTGAACGAATTCAAAACAACGGGATCGAGTTGAAAAAGACCTTTGCTCATGTTAAAGTTATTTGTAAGTTGGATAATAGCAGACTCAAGAATATTTCTATTAACAATGTTGCTAGAGTGAAACAAAACAAGCATTATTCCAATCAATACAATGGGATAACTCTGACAAATGGACAAAAAGGGCACTGGACGACTGTCCCGTTCTAAGGAAATATTGATGCTGTTTTACACGCGTGTGCAAATCCTTTCCCGTCTGACCAATGTAAAAGGAATCACATTGTTTACAACCAATTTTATAGATAATGCCTGAATTATTGGTAGGGCTATTTTTCACTATGATATTTTTCACAATATTGTTATATGAAAATACTACATTAATATCCAAAAGTTTAAGTACATTAGCAATGCCTAAAAAGCCCGGGAAAAAGGGAAGTACTAAATTATTCTTTAACAAAGTGCGAGTGTTATTATTCACACGATAGAAGGTTCGTTTTGCCTTGTTAAGACAAGATTCCATAAACGCAGGTGGGTAGCACATATCACTTTCAATACCGTTGATTTTTTCCAATTCGGCATCGATGTATTCCGGACTGGCGATCCAAAGAACGTGGAGAAACATTGAAGAAAATATGACCTTCTTAATGGGGGTGTCATGTCCAGAGTAAAAGTGTACGTAGGACAAACTGTTTGTTTTTTCCGATAGATACTAAACTTAAAACCTGGGCTTTCCGTATGTACACGCAAATCCAAAAACGGGATTGAGTTGTCTTGTTCCATTTCTAAAGTAAACTTAATGGAGGGGACTTGATCATTTAACTGAAGGAGGAAGTCATCCAGGTCACGATTCATGGGCAAGATACACAAAATATCGTCGACGTACCGCAACCATGGGATGCCAACCCCCAGGATTCTCGGAATGTAAGTAATTTCGAAAAACTCCATATAAATATTGGAGAGGAGGGGCGACAAGGGGTTGCCCATGGCCATTCCAAAAACCTGTTGATAATACTCGCTATTGAAAGTGAATTTACAGTCTTTCATGCAAAGCTCGTGTATCTGGCCCATGAATCGTGACCTGGATGACTTCCTCCTTCAGTTAAATGATCAAGTCCCCTCCATTAAGTTTACTTTAGAAATGGAACAAGACAACTCAATCCTGTTTTTGGATGTGCGTGTACATAGGGAAAGCCCAGGTTTTAAGTTTAGTATCTATCGGAAAAAACCAAACAATTTGTCCTACGTACACTTTTACTCTGGATATGACACCCCCATTAAGAAGGCCATATTTTCTTCAATGTTTCTCCGCGCTCTTAGGATCGCCAGTCCGGAATACATCGATGACGAAATGGAAAAAATCAACGGTATTGGAAGTGATCTGTGCTACCCACCTGCGTTTATGGAATCTTGTCTTAACAAGGCAAAACGAACCTTCTATCGTGTGAATAATAACACTCGCACTTTGTCAAAGAATATTTTAGTACTTCCATTTTTCCCGGGCTTTTTAGGCATTGCTAATGTACTTCAACTTTTGGATATTTATGTAGTATTTTCATATAACAATATTGTAAAAAATATCAGTAAAAAATAGCCCTACCAATAATTCAGGCATTATCTATAAAATTGGTTGTAAACAATGTGATTCCTTTTACATTGGTCAGACAGGAAAGGATTTGCACACGCGTGTAAAACAACATCAATATTTCGTTAGAACGGGACAGTCGTCCAGTGCCCTTTTTGTCCATTTGTCAGAGTTATCCCATTGTATTGATTAGAATAATGCTTCAGTTTTGTTTCACTCTAGCAACATTGTTAATAGAAATATTCTTGAGTCTGCTATTATCCAACTTACAAATAACTTTAACATGAGCAAAGGTCTTTTTCAACTCGATCCCGTTGTTTTGAACTCGTTCAGAAGGGATTTAGACAAGAAGGGCAGAGTGCTAAAACTTTGGTAATTTTCCTTTATAAATTTGTATGCTCCTCTTACAATTTTTATTTTTCTATTTATTTTTATTTTTTATTTTTATTTTTTTTACCTATATATCATTCAAGCATTATCTATAAAATTGGTTGTAAACAATCCATTTGATCTTGTGTTGAATTCGGACAAAGTGCTAAAATTGGTAGTTTTCCTTACAAATTTGTATGCTCTTCCCACAATTTTTATTTCTTTATAAAGGATTTACATTTAATTTCCAATATTCTGAATAGTTTTTTATTTTCAGTGCTGAGTTTCTTAATAATATTTCTAGATAAGAATTTGCAGTATGCTAAGAATACTGTCTTCATTTTTTCTTCTGCTGACGCGTTTCGTTCATATACTTTGAACATCTTCAGAGCTTCATACATAATTTTAAAGTAAAATGGGTTATATATATATATATATATTATATATATATATAATATATATATATATATATTCTGATTGTAAATTTGATACAATTTCAAATTAATTTAAGAATATTCGAAAGTTCATTAAATTTTATATTAATTTTCGGTTTTTTCATTTTAATGTAAAAGCGCTT
This sequence comes from Bathynomus jamesi, assembly GCA_023014485.1. Classification (NCBI taxonomy): domain Eukaryota; kingdom Metazoa; phylum Arthropoda; class Malacostraca; order Isopoda; family Cirolanidae; genus Bathynomus; species Bathynomus jamesi. The sequence continues at coordinate 669,483 of JAJOZX010000696.1, read as the reverse complement.
CGGCAGTTTTTAGTTTTTGTACGTTATGTGATGAGTATAAGATTTGAAAGTTTTGGGAGATATTTTTTAAATTTAATATTTTATGATCTACTCTGTGATGTTCGTTAATTTTACTTGGACGATATTTATGTTGGTATGCTCTCTCTTTAATGTGGTTTGTGGTGTAACCAATGTAAGTCGACGTACAGTCAACTACAGGACACGTAAATTGGTACACCGCATGATGTTGTTTATCAGGGTTTTTGTTACGTGTCGAATAATGGCTTGATAACTTTTTGTTTTTATAGTATATGTTAACATTGATAGTTTTTTCTTTATCCATTGGTTTTATGTGTCTCTTTAATATATTGTTTAGACATTTTTCTTCATGTTTTATTCTTGTTGGGTTTCTTGTTTCGAAGTAAAATTTTATACCTGCATTTTTATTTTTATTGTCATCAGCTTCCTTATTTTTGTTACATAAATTTGTTAGAGTTTGGTTTATGATATTATCGACTAAAAATAGCGGAAAATCACTGTTTATTAGATTTTGCTTTATTCTCTCAATTTCTTGATTAAATAGTTGCCAACTTGAGCATATACTGAAAGCTCTGTGCACGAGTGTTTTAATTATTGATAGTTTATATTTTTCTGGTGGGTATGAATTATAATTTCAATACGTTACTTTGTCTGTTGGTTTAACACGTACACCAGTCGTTAAACATCCATTTTGACCAATGAATATATTAATGTCGAGAAAAGAGTGTATTATTCAAGGAAGGTTCAAATGTGAATTTTAATTTACTTAGTTCATGAAGTCTTCGAATAAATAAAGGAATGTGGTTATTGTTTATAAATAGCATCAAGGTATCGTCGACATATCTCATATACAGTTTTGGGTTGTAGAAGTTGTTTTCTTTCATTATTTTATTTTCTAAGTTTGACATATAAAAGTCTGCGAAGGTGGTTGTTGTTGTTTAGCCGATCAGCCCACCCTGATCGAGCAAGCCGGCGGCACGCAGGTAACCGATTGCCCTCTCCGGAGTGGACCAGAGGTTCAGCGCACTAGTGATGTTGTGTTGTGTTCGTTGTTGTGCTAGAGCGGTACAGTCTGTCATAATGTGTTCAATTGTTTGTGGTGTGTCCTGGCACAGGTGGCAGGTGTCGTCTGTGGAGTTGTCTAGTCTGTGTTTATATGTCCGTAAGTTGGGGTGATGTCCACATCGGAATCGTGCTAAGTTAACTCGATCCGATCTGCTCAGGCTGATCTCTGACCTGTTAGTGGGTGGCGGCTTCGCACCTAGGACCGCATTCGGACCGATTCGTGTCAGTGCTCTGTGGGTTAGGTGTGTGTGTATGTGTTTTCTATACTGTGTGATGTCTGTGGGGCGTGGTATGGAATGGAGTATTTGGTTATAATGTCTCTCTGGTGTTACCTTAATGGTGCGAGGTGTCGGTGCATGATTGTACATGTAGTGGCAAGGTTGTTGTGGGTTAGTTGTCGCTGCTGCCATGAATTGTGTTCCCCTCATGTCTAAATGTTCCCTAACTTTCAGTATTTTTGTTTCTGTGTGCAGGTGTTCTATTGGTGTTGTTTGAATGCATCCTGTAATGATACGAAGTGCCTTGTTTTGTATTGTCTGTAAGGTGTTTATGTGTGTGTTTGAGATAATGGGTGCCCAGCATGGGCTAGCATAGTCCATAACTGAGTGAATATATTGTTTGTATATGAGTTATGTTGTTTCCCGCTGGTGTCCAAAGTTTGTGCCTGTTAGTACTCTAAGCGTGTTAAGTTTTGACGTACATTTGTTTTTTATGTCCTGAATGTGGTTTGCAAAAGATAATGATGTGTTGTATGTGACCCCAAGTATTTTGGTCCTGTGAGTGTGTGGAATGTTGATGTTGTTTAGTGTAATCTGTGGAGTTACCTGGTGTTCTTTTGTGTTGCTTGTTAGCAAGGTGATGGTTGATTTTGTGGGCGCTACTTTGAGTCTATTGTGTGTGAGCCAGTCTTATATACTGTTTATGTATGTTTGTAGGTTATTTGTAGCGGTGTCGATGTTATGGGTGGATGTTAGAGTGATGTCATCTGCATATGATGATAAGGTAAGCTTGTTATCTATGGGTGTTGGGATGTCATGCATGTATAAGTTGAAGAGTGTTGGTGAGAGAACAGAGCCTTGAGGGAGCCCGTTCGGAAAAAGCTTGTTTTTGGATGACTTGCCATTAAATGTGACATGTGAGTATCTTCCTGAAAGATAGTTAGTTGCTCAGCCACCTTTTGGTGTTATTGTGCATGTTTGTGTTGAGTATTTTGTTTATGAGAGGAAAGCGTGGGATAGCATCAAAGCTTTACTAATGTCTAGTGTTGCTAATAGTGTACGTTGAGCTGGTCGTCTGGAGTTGATGCCATCCATGATGTGCTGCGTGAGGTTAGTGAGTAATGTCGTGGTTGAGTGGTGAGGTTTGAATCCATGTTGAGTAGGTGATAGTCAGTGGCGGCTCGTCGGTAGGCACTGCGGAACTGCAGCACCCCTAAATTTTTTATTTACAATTGAAATAATCAAGAACAATATAAGGATGAGCTCACTGAATAACTTTTTCAATAACTTTTGAAACTTTTATTCATTGCTCAATGCTCATCCTTTTATTTCAGTAATTATTTCAACCCATTCTTAGAGACAGCACCCCTAGAATTTTTAGTCACGAGCCGCCACTGGACTGATAGTGGTATGTGTGGGTTGGTGATTTGTAAGATTAGTCTTTCTGTTACTTTGGAAGATGTGCATAGTAAAGTAATGGGTATATAGGAAGCTGGTTCTGTTGGATTTTTGTTTGGTTTGAGGTGTGTAATAATTTTACCTTGTTTCCATATGTCAGGAATAATACAGTGTTGGTATGAATATGTGCTGATATTTGTGAGAGCTAGTATTCCTTGTGGGCCCAAGTGTTTAAGGTGTATGTTAGATATGTTGTCTGGTCCAGTAGCCTTCGAATTCTTAATGTTTTTGATGATCTTGGTGATCTGGTCTGTATTGAATGGTGTAATGGTCGTGTCGAGTCTGTAGGTTTTCTTGTGTCTGGCTGTTTGTCTGTCTGCGTGTTTCTGGTTGTTGTTTCTGTTTAAGTGACTTATCTTTGCGTAGTGATTAACTAGAATACAAGCTTGTGTGTATGTTGGGATATTATTTTGGCTGCGACAGATAGCCGCGTGTGAGGTGTGAATGCCGCTGTTAGAGTGGGTAATGCTGTTTATAGTCTTGTATAGCCTGGATGTATTTGTGGAGTGGTTTAGTGTTGTTATGAATTCCCTGAATGTTTCTGTTTGTTTTTCTTTGAGTTTGTTGTTTATTTCTGTGTTGAGCTGTTGTATCTGCTGTTTTATGGCTTCTGTGTGTCGTGTTTGTGTGTTATGTTTGAGGTTGTTACGTTGCCTTATGCAACGTTATTGCCTTATATCTGCGAAGGTAGGTCCTAATGGTGTGCCCATAGCAACACCATCTATCTCTATGTAGGTTTCATCACAGAATCTAAACGGAGTTTTTGTACAACACAAAATAAGAAATTGTTTCATATCTTCTTTTTTTAAGGTTGGTGCAATTAAATTTGATTATTGTAAACATTGTCCAAAATTATTTCTATGGTTTCCATGATTGGTACATTTGTAAAAAGTGACTCCACGTCAAGAGAAACAAGTTGTTCAGCGTTGGTTATTTTTAAGTTAGTTAATTTAGTTAGTGTTTCGGTTATAGAATTTACAATAAAATTTTTAAGATACGGTCTTATTATCTTATTTAAAAACTGAACGATATCATGTGTGACAGTTCCGCTCATTGAGATGACAGGGCGTAATGGTGGATTAGTAGAGTTTTTATGAATCTTAGGTAGTCCATAAAGATGACCATCATTTTAACTTCTTGATCGTTTTAGTAATTTGGAGATGTTTACATCATTTATTGAATTAGCAATTTTATTTATTTCATTTTTTGTTTTAAATGTTGTGTTAATATTACGCGTCAGCAGAAGAAAAAATGAAGACAGTATTCTTCGCATACTGCAAATTCTTATCTAGAATTATTATTAAGAAACTCAGTACAGAAAATAAAAAACTATTCAGAATATTGGAAATTGAATGTAAATCTTTTAAAAAGACATAGGCTGATATCGACTTTCTAAAATTTTGCCTCAATAATCAGCTGTTTACAAATTTTGTGAACATAAGACTTTACGACAAAACAGCTCACAAAGAAAAGTCTACAGAAAACTTCAAAACGCAACTTCTCAAACGCGAAATTGTGAAACAGAAAGATAAATTAATCGACCTTAAAAAAGATTCCATTAAAAATGTTTTACTTTTCAGAAAAGAAACCGGAAATCTACATTTCTATTCTTCTATCTTATTCTTAAATAGAAGCTTAAGAGAATTCAAAGATGACATTGAGTTTAAACACTTAAATAAATTACACAAACTTTATGGAGGAATAATTATGCAGAAAAACAAAGAATCAATAGTGACTAATTTATCAAATTATGAACCTAATGAACACGAATCTAGTATACTTGACAAAGGATTAAATTTTGGGCTTAGGAAACCATCTCAAAAGATAGAAAAACAAATTGAAACCGAAAGATTTTATGAAAAAATTAAATACAATGAACATAATGGTAAAATAAACGTGATTAATGATGATGAACTTAAAACGAAATTAAAAACCTTTTCAATCTCATTTATTGAAAATAATAATCATGGAAAATTAACAAAAAATAAATATGACGCGATATCATCTCTTAGAAACAATGATGAAATCATAATAAAAAAAATTTGATAAAGGTAATAGTACTGTTATATTGAACAAGAATGAATATAATGATAAATTAAGAGATATTGTCAGCAATAATAGTAAATTTTCGAAATGTAATATTAATACAACACTTAAAACAAAAATGAAATAAATAAAATTGCTAATTCAATAAATGACGTAAACATCTGCAAATTACTGAAACGATCAGGAAGTTATAATGATGGTCATCTTTATGGACTACCTAAGGTTCATAAAAACTCTACTGATCCACCATTACGCCCTGTCATCTCAATGAGCGGAACTGTTACACATGATATCGTTCAGTTTTTAAATAAGATAATAAGACCGTAGCTTAACAAAAATTTTATTGTAAATTCTACAACCGAAACACTAGCTAAATTAACTAATTTAAAAATAGCCAACGCTGAACAACTTGTTTCTCTTGATGTGGAATCACTTTTTACAAATGTACCAGTCATGGAAACCATAGAAATAATTTTGGACAATGTTTACAATAATCAAATTTAATTGCACCAACGTTAAAAAAAGAAGATATGAAACAATTACTTATTTTGTGTTGTACAAAAACTCCGTTTAGATTCTGTGATGAAACCTACATAGAGATAGATGGTGTTGCTATGGGCAGCCAAAATAATATCCCAACATACACACAACAAGCTAACATTCTAGTTAATCACTACGCAAAGATAAGTCACTTAAACAGAGACGACAACCAGAAACACGCAGACAGACAAACAGCCAGACACAAGGAAACCTACAGACTCGACATGACCATTACACCCTTCAATACAGACCAGACCACCAAGATCATCAAAAACATTAAGAATTCGAAGGCTACTGGACCAGACAACATATCTAACATACACCTTAAACACTTGGGCCCACAAGGAATAATAGCTCTCACAAATATCAGCACATATTCATACCAACACTGTATTATTCCTGACATATGGAAACAAGGTAAAATTATTACACTACTCAAACCAAACAAAAATCCAACAGAACCAGCTTCCTATGACCCATTACTTTACTATGCACACCTTCCAAAGTAACAGAAAGACTAATCTTACAAATCACCAACCCACACATTCCACTATCGCCTACTCAACATGGATTCAGACCTCACCACTCAACCACGACATTACTAACTAACCTCACGCAGCACATCATGGATGGCATCAACTCCAGACGACCAGCTCAACGTACACTATTAGCAACAATAGACATTAGTAAAGCATTTGATGCTATCCCACGCTTCCCTCTCATAAACAAAATACTCAACACAAACATGCACAATAACACCAAAAGGTGGCTGAGCAACTATCTTTCAGGAAGATACTCACATGTCATTTAATGGCAAGTCATCCAAAAACAAGCTTTTTCCGAATGGGGTCCCTCAAGGCTCTGTTCTCTCACCAACACTCTTCAACTTATACATGCATGACATTCCAACACCCATAGATAACAAGCTTACCTTATCATCATATGCAGATGACATCACTCTAACCTACAAACATACATAAACAGTATACAAGACTGGCTCACACACAATAGACTCAAAGTAGCGCCCACAAAATCAACCATCACCTTGCTTACAAGCAACACAAAAGAACACCAGGTAATTCCACAGCTTACACTGAACAACATCAACATTCCACACACTCACAGGACCAAAATACTTGGGGTCACATGCAACACATCATTATTTTTTGCAAACCACATTCAGGACATTAAAAACAAATGTACGTCAAGTCTTAACACGCTTAGGGTACTAACAGGCACAAACTTTGGACACCAGCAGGAAACAACATCACTCATATACAAACAATATATTCGCTCAGTTATGGACTATGCTAGCCCATGCTGGGCACCCATTATCTCAAACACACACATAAACACCTTACAAACAATACAAAATAACGCACTTCGTATCATTACAGGATGCACTCAAACAACACCAATAGAACACCTGCACACAGAAACAAAAATACAAAAAAGTTAGGGAACATTTAGACATGAGGGGAACACAATTCATGGCAGCAGCGACAACTAACCCACAACACCTTTGCCACTACATGTAAAATCATGCACCAACACCTCGCACCATTAAGGTAACACCAGAGAGACATTATAACCAAATACTCCATTCCATACCACGGCCCACAGACATCACACAGTACAGAAAACACATACACACACACCTAACCCACAAAGCACTGACACGACTCGGTCCGAATGCGGTTCTAGGTGCGAAGCCGCCACCCATTGACAGGTCAGAGATCAGCCTGAGCAGATCGGATCGAGTTAACTTAGCACGATTCCGATGTGGACATCACCCCAACTTACGGACATATAAACACAGACTAGACAACTCCATAGACGACACCTGCCACCTGTGCCAGGACACACCACAAACAATTGAACACATTATGACAGACTGTACCGCTCTAGCACAACAACGAACACAACACAACATTACTAGTGCGCTGAACCTCTGGTCCACTCCGGAGAGGGCGATCGGTTACCTGCGTGCCGCCGGCTTGCTCGATCAGGGTGGGCTGATCGGCTAAACAACAACAACAACAACCTTCGCAGACTTTTACAGGTCAAACTTAGAAAATAAAATAATGAAAGAAAACAACTTCTACAACCCAAAACTGTATATGAGATATGTCGACGATACCTTGATGCGATTTAAAAACAATAACCACATTCCTTTATTTATTCGAAGACTTCATGAACTAAGTAAATTAAAATTCACATTTGAACCTTCCTTGAATAATACACTCTTTTCTCGACATTAATATATTCATTGGCCAAAATGGATGTTTAACGACTGGTGTACGTGTTCAACCAACAGACAAAGGAACGTATTTAAATTATAATTCATACACCAGAAAAATATAAACTATCAATAATTAAAACACTCGTGCACAGAGTTTTCAATATATGCTCAAGTTGGCAACTATTTAATCAAGAAATTGAGAGAATAAAGCAAAATCTAATAAACAGTGATTTTCCGCTATTTTTAATCGATAATATCATAAACCGAACTCTAACAAATTTATATAACAAAAATAAGGAGGAGGATGAAAATAAAAATAAAAATACAGGTATAAAATTTTACTTCGAAACAAGAAACCCAACAAGACTAAAACATGAAGAAAAATGTCTAAACAATATATTAAAGAGGCACATAAAACCAATGGAAAAAGAAAAAACTATCAATGTTAACATATACTATAAAAACAAAAAGTTATCAACCCATTTTTCGACACGTAACAAAAACCCTGATAAGCAACATCATGTGGTGTACCAATTTATGTGTCCTGTAGTTGACTGTACGTCGACTTACATTGGTTACACCACAAACCACATTAAAGAGAGAGCATACCAACATAAAAATCGTCCGAGTAAAATTAACGAACATCACAGAGTAGAATGTAGATCATCAAATATTAAATTTAAAAAATATCTCCCAAAACTTTCAAATCTTATACTCATCAGTCATCACATAACGTACAAAACTAAAAATTGCCGAAGCCTTTTACATTAAAATGAAAAAACCGAAAATTAATATAAAATTTAATGAACTTTCGAATATTCTTAAATTAATTTGAAATTGTATCAAATTTACAATAACAAAAAATATATATAACCCATTTTACTTTAAAATTATGTATGAAGCTCTGAAGATGTTCAAAGTATATGAACGAAACGCGTCAGCAGAAGAAAAAATGAAGACGGTATTCTTAGCATACTGCAAATTCTTATCTAGAATTATTATTAAGAAACTCAGTACTGAAAATAAAAAACTATTCAGAATATTGGAAATTAATTGTAAATCCTTTATAAAGACATAGGCTCATATCGACTTTCTAAAATTTTTATTTCTATATTTATTATATATATATATATATATATTATATATATATATATATATATACTGTATATTCAACAAAGACATGTAAATTGTTTACATTACCTTACAAGACGACATTTAATTTTCTCTTCCATTTTGACATTTCTTGAAGAACATCCTCCGGTTGTATTTCTAATTGGCGGTGAATGCTCATTTAGGCCAAACCATTCAGTCTCTCTTCAGAGGAAGAATTTCTTATGTAGGTTTTAAGTCTTCTTAGCGTTGAAAAGGATCTTTCTGCAGTGGCCGTAGTTATTGGCAGAGTGGCACCTATTTTCAAAAATGCATGAATTGTAGGGAATATTTCTTCATTGCATTCACTTAAAGAAGTAATGAAATCGATGGGTTTTTCATTTTGGTCTCTCCAAGTTCGTCTCCTCATCTTCAGTTCTCCCTCGAACTTTACCGGAACGCTTGCATCGTCAGGCCACTGAAGGGACAAAGTTTCGCAGCAGTTTTTCACTTCCTCATCCGTCAGAGAGATGGATCTCTTCGGCAACAACGAATGCAGTTTTTGTAATATGTACAGTTTTATGGTTGAGAAATCTATCATTTAGTCCATTTAATAAAAAGTCTAGGAAAGGCACATACGCACAACGTCTGTAATACTCTTCAACATTCTGTGTAACAAAGTGATCACCTTTCCGTCCGACCGAAGGTGGCATTTGAATTGTTGTACCCAAACTTTTACCCAAGTTTTCGGCTTCACAGAAAACTGCTTTAAATTTCGAATCGGCAGAGTCCCTCAGGGCTTGTATTTCATCTTTTAAAACTTCGGCATGGTTCAGGCAAAAAGCAAGATCACATTGTTTAGACTGTAGGAATGTGCAAAGGCCATGTAGTAGTGCAAACACCTGACTAACAATAACCAAGCATATAAAAAATTTGCTGCTCTCAATAGCAGTTAACAATGTGAAAGCCTTCATTGTAGACTCTTTGTCCGTAAAATCCTGAATTCTGTTTAAAGCTTGAGAAATTGGTGCACAAAGTTCCTTCAGTAACAGAATTGAATCTAAATGTTCAACCCACCGAGTCTCACAAAATTTCAGAAGACGGGTTCTTTTGGCACCAGGATACATTTCATTGATGCAACGTTTCAGCACATGACTTCGCTTAGGAGAATGTCTAAAGAAAGCTATTATATCTCGCATTACCGTTAAACTAGCCCTTATTATTGGCACTGAACAAGCATGGGAAAGGGCCAGATTTAGGGCATGGCTAGAGCAATGAACGCAGAGAGCCTGAGGATGCGTTTGTTGTATAATAACAGCACATAGTTCTCTTCACTTTTTAACACGTACCTAACACAAAGAGTATATTGTTCCACTCCACAGATGTCTGAGGTCTCGTCCGCCAGAACACTAAAATATTTTGAATGAATGATCTGATTCACGATACGAGACAGGATTAGATTACCACAAATATTAATCACTTCATTCTGAATTTGAGGGCTTGTCTAGGTTGCATTTCGACCACATTCGGTGAAATGCTTCTTTAGATTCTCATCTCCACCACCAATCCTAAACCGCAGTAAAGCGCGGAAATTTCCATCATTTTGTTGATTTCTTCCAAAATCCCAGCATCGCTATCACCCTGCAATGCAATTTCTTGTCGGCCACACAAAATAATGGTTTCAATAATTGGCATGAGTTTCTTTCTGTTTTCTAAGGTTTTTTGTCTTTTGGCACTGTCTAAGGTTGTACAGATATCCTTTTTTTTATTTTCAAACACTGACAAAAAATTTTGTGCTTTAACACAGCTGTCTTTGTGATAATTGCTAGTTTCGTGCTTGCGGAAATCCTCTTTTGCATCTTTCCAACGCATATACGGAGCATTAACTAGTGCATTCAGTCTTATGTGATTTCCTTTACCAACTTCTACATTTTTTGCAAAGACAAAACAGTACTTGTAGAATGCACCTTCACTTGCTCGAGAATATGCAAGCCACTTAAATTCAGTCAGCCACTTCCTTTGAAATTTTAAGTTTCTTTTACCCGGCGGAAAACTATATAATTCTCCGGGTACCCAAAGATTTTTAAGAATATTATATTTTTCCTCGTCTGTACATGATTTTTCGAGGAACGTGCCAATATCCAAAGACATTTGTGACTCGCACACCGAGGAAACAACATTTTCAATTTTTTCACTTCTATTTGAAGTTTCACCACTGTCAGAAGGACAGATTAAATCACTGTTTGTTTTCTTTTTTGTTTTAGGCTCAAAATAATTTAAAACACTTGCTTGCCTCTTGTTGGCCATATTGTAAATAGGTCACAGACTCACAGTACCCAAAGCACGTGAAAAAGAAAGGAAGTAAACAGCATGACTGACCGTATATTAGGAATTGACATCATGAGTGACGACTGCACATGGCCAATGGGCACATTAATAGAAAATGACGTCATCCGTGACGTAGGCAAGAGGACCAATTAAAAGCAAGCAAACTTAAGAGTCGGAAGCGTAAGTTCATTAATCGACATGAGCTCCTTATAGAGTTCGGTGAGTCGGAAATGTAAATCCATTCCAGAAAATAAGAGCTGCATGAAAGGGGAGTAAGCAGAGAGAAGTATTTTGAATATATTTCTAAGTTTAGGAAGAATTTCGGGGAAGATATATCCCCCTATCCCCCCCTGGCTACGGCCCTGATATTTATATATATTTTTTTTGTAACCTATATTAATAGTCTTGAACTTTTTATTTACTTCAGTGTTCCTGAGGATGTCATTAGACGAAAGCGCTTGAGCACCACTCTGTTTCCTTTCCTTCGTGGTTTTATTCAATACAAATATTTTTCACGTGTTACTTTCGTAAAATAATTTATATATATAATATATATATATATATTTTTTTTTCCCGCACAATAAAATAGGTTACATACAATTAAAAATTATACAAAAATCTAATAAGTTTACATATTATTACAGGGCCGTAGCCAAGGGGGGGGATAGGGGGATATATCCCCCCCCCCCCGAAATTATTCCCAAACTTCGAAATATATTCAGACAAAATACTTCTCTCTGCTTACTCCCCTTTCATGGAGCTCTTATTTTCTGGAATGGATTTACATTTCCGACTCACCGAACTCTATAAGGAGCTCTCAAAATTTTGTAAGTATAGCTTGTCAGTTTAGTGCGTCTTGACTTGAGCATTTTAGTCCGAACAAACTGAACGAGCAGACAGCGCAGAACAGAATTCGGCTAGTAAGTACGTGTCTCCGTGCCGAGCCGAGCGCGCCAAACGTTTTCCGTCGCTTGTCAGTAAATAGTGCGTTCCCAAAAGGATTCAGTTGCTTGTAGGTGCGCAGTCAGGACTGGTGTTCGCGCTGTTCCAGCTATTCGGTGTGTTTTATTTTTATCATGGAGTGGGACAGAGAGAAATGTTTAACCTTTACTTGATGAATATGAGAAGTATCCTGAGCTTTGGCATCCACAACATGGCTTATACAGGGTGTCCCAGAATTAACTATCTATTTCAATGAAATCGGACAAATTTTTAAAAAACACACTTTTATTTATGTTTATCATGTTTAATATGTGTTAAAAATGTATAAATTTCTAAATTTTTTTCATAATTTTATTTTCATAATTTTTTCATTATCTGGTCCAATGAAAGACCGTCTGAAGTCATAGAATGGCAAAGAGACTCTCCAAAAGTTAACGTGTGGCTTGGAATGACCAAATCCAAAATTTATGGCCCATTCTTCTTTGCGGAGGCAACTGTAACAGGTACCGTCTACCTTGATATGCTTCAGCAGTTTCTCGAACCACAGCTTCTTGATGATGGCATTCTTGATAATGTTGTGTTTCAACAAGATGGAGCACCATGTCATTATGCTCTAATTGTTCGAGAATACCTCAACAGACGCCTTCCGAATCGGTGGATTGGACGTGGAGGACCTCGACCTTGGCCTCCGCGTTCTCCGGATTTGACACCCCTGGATTTCTTTGCATGGGGTTTCATAAAAACAAAGGTTTATCGCCAAAAGATCAATGCTTCTTGTTGAAACACAACATTATCAAGAATGCCATTATTAAAAAATTAAAAAAAAAAAAAAAAAAATTAGACTAACACGAACGCAGATGTAGCTCGTAGCGTAAACTAACACACTTTTTGTTTAACTGTACCTACTTTTTTTTTTTTTTTTTCTCCTTTCTTGCATGTCTGTAACTCTCTTTACTTGCATGTTTGTAGTTTGCATGGTATGACAGTGAGTTAAGACTGTGTTTGCATGGTTTGTAAGCGTTCTTATTTTACTTCTTTTCATCTTTCACCCCTCTCCTATTTTCTCCGACTATTTTTCTGACTTGTCGGCAGTGGCCGGCGGATGATGATGGTGAGACCTTTTTTCTCTTTTTCTGAATGAATGTTAACCCACGAATGATAGGTGTTGCTCCTTATTTAACCCCTTCTTCTCTTCTCTTAACCCCCTACTCTTTCTTTTCTCTCGGGCTAGCCTTAGAGTGGATCTTAGGGTCTTTGTTAGCCTTAGCTTCTGTAGATCTGTAGATCAAGAAGCTGTGGTTCGAGAAACTGCTGAAGCATATCAAGGTAGACGGTACCTGTTACAGTTGCTTCCGCAAAGAAGAATGGGCCATAAATTTTGGATTTGGTCATTCCAAGCCACACGTTAACTTTTGGAGAGTCTCTGCCATTCTATGACTTCAGACGGTCTTTCATTGGACCAGATAATGAAAAAATTATGAAAATAAAATTATGAAAAAAATTTAGAAATTTATACATTTTTAACACATATTAAACATGATAAACATAAATAAATGTGTTTTTAAAAAATTTGTCCGATTTCATTGAAATAGATAGTTAATTCTGGGACACCCTGTACTACAATAAAGCCAAGAAGCATGATTGCTGGGTTAGCCTTAACCACATTCTCTTCAATTTCTTCTTTTAGGCTAAGGAATAAATAATGAAGAAAGCACCTGCTGCCACTGTCAAATCCATATTTACACTGACCAAAACGGTGGGAATAAGACGAGCACCGGCGAACACGCAGAATACAGCGAGCTTGCGCTCGAACAGCTCGCTCGGTTCGTTCGTGCGCTGTTTGCTCGTTCGGTTCGTTCGGACTAAAATGCTCGTCAAGACGCGCCTTAACGGTTTTTATATTTGTTTTGCGGGTGTTTCGGTTGGGAATGGGAGAAGAAGTTAGGGAAAACCCTCTACAAGGGTGCCATAAGATCCTACATACGAGGAGTTGAATTCTAGATTTTGTTTAGTCAGGATCACAGGTTTTTGGGGCTCTCAAAATTTTTTAAGTATAGCTTGTCAGTTTAGTGTTAATCGCAAATTACCAGACTCTCTCTCTCACTGCTGTTTTGTGTATTAACGTTCGCCCTTGCCCTAAAGGCTTGAAATCCTTAAATAATTTAGTTATTTTAATAAACATAAAGTCCATTAAATAAGTTAAAGACTTGATATCCTTAAATAATTTAGTTATTTTAATAAACATGAACTCCAACCGGTAAGTTATTTCGCCAATCCTAAAGGTTGTGTCAGTGAAAAGTCGGTTAGTAAAGCTGGACAGATTTACATGTTGCACTCTTAATATATAGGGCAAATAGGCCCTTTAATCAAGAAAACACTACAGTACAATTAACTTAGGACCCCAAGTTACACCTTAAAATTACAAGGACTCCGCCTTACAGTACTCTGAATGACCTATCAAAACCATTTTCCTTACATAAGGTCATCCCTACGAAAGCTTCCATCCATACATAACGGAAGGAGTTTCCCTTTTTCCTTACTGGGTGTTACAAGAATCATTGTCCTTCGATTGGACATTGACATTCCCTTCAAAGGAAAGCTCCTCCGTTTCCTTTTTCCGAAGCCACTTGGTTTCTCAAATTTTATGACCAACGTTATGGTCCAATTCAACAAGTGGATTCGAAGTCAGTTTTCAAAAGTTTAACCACAACCAAGAGAAAACAAACCATATTACAGTACATCTGAACCACGTCAGTTTGTTTTCCCTTCTCTTTGAAGCGACGGACGATCCTCGACCCTACCATAAATCTCTACCTCAAGCCTGACCTGGGTGATACACAATTACCGTGGGAACACAAAAATCAAAATCAAACGAATTTTAAACAATTTCAAATATTTTTTTTTTTTTTTAACCCTGTAGCAAGAAACCTATTGACATTCTTCAATAACAATAATCTAAACTACTTTTGGCTTTAGGGATTTAAACAACAAAATCTTAAAACTAAAATTTTTTTTCCCTATTTTAGTAAGAGATTTAGGTACACAAATTTGCCGTCACAAGAATATATATATATATATTGTCTATTTGTATGGCGAAGTGCTAGGTTGCCAACGACATTTGCATAACTTCTCTCCCTATATATATATATATATATATATATATATATATATGTGTGTGTGTGTGTGTGTGTAAATAATGTTTACAACCCCTATAATGGGTCTCCTTTTCAATTAGGAAGAAAAGAGGACAACGTAAGTGATCGCTGGTCGAACTAAAACTGAATGAAGTGACTATAAAAACGATAAAAAAATTTAAAAACACAACCAACAAACTAAGATGGCTGGTTGTTACCCTTCACCCAAGGAACAAACTTTACAAATTATTGTATTGTACATTTGATTGTGTTGAATATTTGTCCGCACATTCTGAATATTTGAATCTCGGAATCTTTTTGTGTTTAGTTCTATTGTCTATTCATTATTTTAGTTTCAACGATTCGTATTATCATTTATCAGCAGAATCGGGGTCTTCCAATGGGCTCACCTTTATCCCTTGTGTTCTCTAATTTATGTATGGAGTTCCTCGAGGGGAGAATGATCGACCTTTTGATTCCAGGAGTTAATTTATTTAGATATGTTGATGATACGTTTGCAGTTGCTCATGGGCATGTTACGAATGAAGATTTACTTGCGAGTCTCAGTAGTTTGGAGCTTTCTCGCCAGTTTACTTATGAAAAAGAAACGCTAAACCATTACCTTTCTTAGACGTTTGTGTCATACGAAATTTGAATAATAGAGCCACCTTTAAAGTTCACAGAAAGCCTACTCATTCCGATTCATACCTGCTTGCTTTCTCAGGTCATTCCGGAAGTACAAAAAAGTGGAGTGAGTTTGTACCCTTTTTTGAGTCGATATTTTTGGAGGAAGAGCTTTTTTACATTAAGAACACTTTTACAAATTTTGGTTATCTTCAGATTTTATTAAAAAAGCTCACTATGGTGCCTGAAAGAGGTTCTATAATTATGATAAAGAAAATATGTTCAAACGGAAAAATACTCTCAAGCTTCCTGTTCCAATCAAGGCAAAAAATAATGACCTTCAACCTGAAGAAATAAATGACGTCATTGAAAATAACAGTACAATTTAAAATCTAATTCGATCACATATTACTAAACATATTAAATTCCAAGATGCCTTAGTTTATGCAATTCATTGTAATAACTGTCCTAAAAAAAGTATATTGGAGAAAGTACTTAGTCACTGCTCCAGACAACTATCTCTTAATCTTCTATGGACCACTTGTATAATGTTTGTACCTGTTGAGTCTGAAATAAAGTGTTTGTTTGTTTGTTTGTTTGTTATTGAGATTCACAGGCGGATTTACCAACATAATTACTCTCTGCGTACAGCTCAAGTTGACAGTCCAGTATTTAATTATGTTCAGTAGGGTGGATCACTTTCACTTTTTTTTAAAATTATAGCTGGTCAAAGTTTTTCCCATGATTTGGTTCAGTGGAAGTACACTGGCACCATTTTTACCAAAATCGATCAATATTTAGGGGTCGCGCATCGACCTTGAAAATTTCAATTTTGGAAATTTGGCCAAATTGACAATTTTTTACTGAATAAAGATAAATCATCAAATGACCATATTTTCTGAATCCTCTCAGTGAAAGAAATCCTCTCAGATACTTACCATGTTGATCGGACAAGTGGTTTAGAAATTACACTCACCTAGAAATAACATTAAAATTTAAAATACCATATTTGTCCCCAGTTATGGACGTAATCATAGCATCAGTAGCTGGCGCATCCTAAAATCCCAATTACACACACACGCTATGTCTATGACCAATATTTTTACTAATCACAGTTTGCTTTTTACAGATCAACTGTGTCAATTGATTCTTGTTTGATAAGTCTAGACTTTAGTACAATGGATAAACTGTTAACAACCAGGAGTGGGAAGACTCTGAAAGTTACTTATTCTGGAAAAGAGAGAGCAGCAACAACAGCACCACCTTCTCTAAGGTCAGCCACGGACGTCTTCTTAATTGGTCAGCCATCTTCCTCGATCGGTGGTGCCAAATTGCCAACCACCCATCAAGTTCTCCAGTACTTCTTCTATGCCAAGCAGGAAACTACTGACAGGAAGGCCGCCGTAAAAGACACGGTGGCCAATGTTCTGGCATTTTGGAACATGGCACGTATAAAGACGATCACGAGGCGTAACTGCGAAAGAAAACTGGAGTTACTGTGGGAAGAGTGGCGCTCGCTGCAGAAGAGCAAGATGAGAGACAGTGACGCGGGAAAAGGCAGGGAGAAGTTTTCAGAAAATCTGAACAAGCTCTGGGACATCGGAGCTCCCGATGCTATTGAAGAGATACAGAAAAGTCGACTGCTCTCAGACAACAACAAACAAGAAGATATTAAATTTTATGAGGATCAACGGGGCCTGCGCCAGGCAACAATGAGTGGGAATGATAAAGTGTTCGTTGTCAAGAGAAAACGGCAACTCTCAAGACAACAATCTCGTGATGAGCCAGGCACCTCAAAAACGAAATTAGGAACCGAAGCTGAGAGCGACGATGAATCTATAGAAAGCAGATCATCGAGCAACTCCGAATCACAGCTAGAACCACCATACCGACAGCCGAGAGAATCAACTGTATCAATCAGCCTTCCTCACCGCATCCTCAATGCACCGGCTGTTATTGAAGTGGCTGATCGCTTCCGGATGTCCAATAATCAGGTGTGTATATATCAGTAATGATCTTTCCTTGACAAAGATATAATAGACGTAACGACGGAAAATTTAGTGATTATTTTGTCACATAAAAACCATACGCATCCTTGTCAATTTCCTTTCAATTTCGCACATAGGTGGCAAGTGTCGTGGCGGCAGTCCTACGTTCGGCAGATCCGCCCGCAGACCTGGACAAATTCAGTATCTCGAAGGACACGTCTCGCCGTGGAAGAGTGGCACATCGTTGTGAAGTGTCGACAGCTGTGCAGAAATCCTTCGTATCTCCGAGGCATGCTGTCGTCCACTGGGACGGTAAAGTAATCAAGGTCAGTTTTGCCCTCACCGTGGACGACAGTGAATTAACATGTTCCAGTGACGACAGTGGATTGACATATTCCAGTGGACGATAATGGATTGGCATGTATGACATACGTTTCAGGACTCTCTTGGATCATTGGAGCACCGCCAGGCGATTCTCATCTCCGGAGCTCCCCAATGCACAGAAGGAAAGTTGCTGGCCGTTCCGACTGTTGCTGACGGCACCGGTCTGTCCCAGGCCCAGGCGACCTTTCGTGCTCTCAAAGACTGGGGATGCGAGAACAACGTGATTGGACTGTGCTTCGACACAACTTCCTCCAATACGGGGAGGGTGCAGGGTGCGGTGGTCCGGCTGGAGAACATGCTTGGTAAACCGCTCTTCCAGCTGGGCTGTCGCCATCACGTTATGGAGCTCATCGTGGGGGCAGTGGTCATCACCGCGTTTGGAAGAACCACAGCACCAACTGAACCTTTGTTCCAGTATCTGAGGAGAAGGTGAATTTCAAGTCTAAGGCGCATTTGTTTTCTCCAATGATTTTTTGCCTTCAGAGCAATTGAGATATCAGCGTCCTTCTACTAATGATGTTAATAGCAGTCGAAAAGGGAAACTTCAGTCGTTTTCATGCAATATTTTCATAACTCCCCTTTCAGGTGGGACAAGCTCGACCTCTCGACTTATCGCGAGCTGGAGATCGAGCATTTGGCGGAGGTGACGTGGCTGATGGAGCTCCGAGATGAGGCAGTCAAGTTCCTCGGCACCGCTTCTGGTCTTGTCAGAGAAGACTACCGAGAAGTGGCGGAGATTACACTCCTGGTACTCGGGGCCCAGCCACGTCGTGGCACACACTTCATGCGCCCAGGAGCCTACCATCATGCGAGGTGGATGGCCAAGGTTGGTATTTTGAATTAGAAGTTAAATATTGTATTGCCTTCTGCAAACAGCCATTTGAAGTCCCTACCAGAAAAAAATAAGATAAATAATTTACCATTAAACAAACTTATATGGAGTGGTATCGGTATTTATACATCACAGTGCGTATTCGTTTCAGATCATCTACTACACGAAGCTCCTGATGTTCAGCGGTCAGCTGGAGTTCGACGACGAGCTGGTACAGAAACTTCAGAGAGTGGTACTATTTACTGCACTCCTCTACGCACCTGCCTGGCTGGCGGCTCCTGTCGCAGCTGATGCCCCGCTGAATGACCTTGTGTTGTACCAGCGTCTTCTGCAGTACAGGGCTGTGGATCGCGAGATTGCAGAGGCTTCACTGGCAGTGATCAGGCGGCACTTGTGGTATCTGAGGCCTCAGACCGTCGTTTTCGCCCTCTGCAGTGACAAAGTGGAAGACACTGTGAAGCACGAGATGGCAAAGAAGCTGTGCCGCCTCGCTGTGCCCGAGGACTTCACGTATGACAACGTCTCGGTTGATGACACGACGCGCCTTCCGGACCTGATCGATGAGTCATCGTGGTTCGTGTTCACAGGCCTGCAGGTGTGCGCGTCTACGTGGCTCACTCTGCCGGTGAATAAGTGGGATCAAGATAAGAACTACTGTGATCTGAAGAATGTCATCTCGCATCTGAAAGTTACCAACGACGTGGCAGAGAGAGGGATAAAACTGATAGAAGATTACGCGAACACTGTCACAAAAGACGAGTCACAGCTGCAGGGTCTTCTTCAGCTCGTGGAAAAGAGCCGGAAAGAACTCGGTGACTTCAAGAAGTCGTCACTTGCCAAGATGACGTAGCGCAGAGGGAGTTAGCAGAGAGAGTACATGGCGCACGCCTTAAGATGACGTGTGTTCTAACCACGATTCATACAGTTTTTGAACCTAGTTAGGGGCACCGGAGTAAGTGCCTTTAGTGATATCGGTAAACCGTTTTAATACAAAATACATTTGATCTTTCCTTATTCGTTTTATCTTATCCTAAAAAGCAGACAATGGCAGACAGCATATGGAGGTACGGGGACAAATACGGTATTTTAAATTTTAATGCTATCTCAAGGTGAGTATAACTTCTAAACCACTTGTCCTATCAACTTGGTAAGTATCTGAGAGGATTTCTTTCACTGAGAGGATTCAGAAAATATGGTCATTTGATGATTTATCTTTATTCAGTAAAAAATTGTCAATTTGGCCAAATTTCCAAAATTGAAATTTTCAAGGTCGATGCGCGACCCCTAAATATTGATCGATTTTGGTAAAAATGGTGTCAGTGTACTTCCACTGAACCAAATCATGGGAAAAACTGACCAGCTATAATTTTTTGAAAAAAGTGAAAAGTGATCCACCCTAATGTTCAGTCTACAAACATATTAACTTTAATGATACAAATTCCTTCCCCATATTAATGAAATGATAAAGAGAAATAGTGGAATCGTTCTTTATTAAAAACACTAATAATTTTAATGATATAAATAGAGTATCTTTTAGTTTAGACGAGGGATGTCCAATCTTTTTTCATGAAGGGCCATATTTCAATTAATGACCCACACCGATGGCCAGTGTGCAAGTATTCGCCAGCCAGGCCTTATACAAATCTTTGGAGGGCCTCTGGCCCGCGGGCCGTGTCTTTGACAAAACACCATTTACGCTATTTTACCATTAATATTTTAAGGTTTCTGGCCTGGCTGAAGGGTAACAACCAGCAACCTTAGTTTGTTGGTTCTCTTTTTTTTATTTTATCGTTTTCATAGTTACTTCATAGTTTTCATAGTTTCTTAGTTTTAGTTCGACCACTTAGTTTGTTCTGCAGGGCTGAAAACGGTATACAAATCTTATTTTACTTTCTTGCGGGTTTTTAATTTTCCAAAACTTTCTGCGTGTGTATATATATATAATATATATATATATATATATATATAATATATGTATAATACGTCTCTCCCCGAGTTCGGGCAAAGTCAGGATGTTACTCGAGAGAGGTATTACTTTAGCACTCCTGGATGCAGAAATAGTTCACTCTTCGTATTCCTACAATCGCGGAGTACTGTGTGCGCCCGTAATTTTCTTTTTCCCAGTTATCAAAGTCCAAAGAGTAGAAAATAAACACAACGGTTTGCAAGAATTTTAATTTGAATATAGGCGAGATAAATATAAGTGATTAAAGTCAATCAAATGTTTCTTTTACACAGAACAGAGAGTTAATAATATATAATAATAATGATAATAATAATAAAAGTTTCATAAACATAACTTTAGTTACTTCTTCATTGTAAGATATTAAATAAGCCAGAGACCCCTCTAAGACACCCTTGTCCGTTCTGAGTCTCCAAGCTTGTATGAGTTAGTTGCTAAGCTACTGCCTTTTTCCTACAGTCAGACTCCAATTGAACACCCATTAATCTTCCAATTTCCAAAGCAATTCCCGTTAACGGACTGAAAACCCGCCATTTCAGCCCGGAGACCCCTCTCCTCGGAACCTGCCTTTAGGGCGCTGATCCCCTTATCCCCTTCTTATATAGTCAAAGGAACGGAACCTGGCAACGCCACCACGTCACCTGAGAACATTGTAGAACCGAGCTTCTCACAATCTGTTTTTCCTAAGTGAAATCAAAGAAACCGTCTGCGTCACTGCGTGTGAATTCCGTTCGGAAGGAAATGAGTCATACATAGCTTTGGAATTATTGAATGAATAAAATTACATAAAAATAATTATCAGGGCGCGGCTTTACTTCGATTATAAATTAAATTATAACATATATATATATATATATATATATATATATATATATATATATATACACACATCGTTTATATCTTAATTAAGGCGAAAATTCCTGTGAAGAGTTGCCACGTAGTCCATTTTTTATTCTGTAAAAAGGGATTTCTTGGACTCATTTCAGACACAAACGTCGGGCTAAATGGTACGTTGGCACACCATGATATACTGGAACGAAAATATACTATGAATGACGAGAAAGTATTGGTATTATCGGTATTGTTTAAATACGATGTCACTCCACATGTTTCAACTAGGACAACCTCAAACATAACACACAAACACCACACACAGAAGCCATAAAACAGTAGCTACAACAGCTCAACACAGAAATAAACAACAAACTTAAAGAAAAACAAACAGAAACATTTAGGGAATTCATAACAACACTAAACCACTCCACAGATACATCCAGGCTATACAAGACTATAAACAGCATTACCAACTCTAACAGCAGCATTCATACCTCACACGCGGCTATTTGTCGCAGCCAAAATAATATCCCAACATATTCACAACAAGCTAACATTCTAGTTAATCACTACGCAAAGATAAGCCACTTAAACAGAGACAACAACCAGAAACACGCAGACGGACAAACAACCAGACACAAGAAAACCTACAGACTCGACACGACCATTACACCTTTCAATACAGACCAGACCACCAAGATCATCAAAAACATTAAGAATTCGTAGGCTACTGGACCAGACAACATATCTAACATACACCTTAAACACTTGGACCCACAGGGAAAACTAGCTCTCACAAACATCAACACATATTCATACCAACATTGTATTATTTCTAACATATGGAAACAAGGCAAAATTATTACACTACTCAAACCAAACAAAAATCCAACAGAACCAGCTTCCTATAGACCCATTACTTTACTATGCACACCTTCCAAAGTAACAGAAAGACTAATCTTACAAATCACCAACCCACACATACCACTATCGCCTACTCAACATGGATTCAAACCTCACCACTCAACCACAACATTACTCACTAACCTCACGCAGCACATCATGGATGGCATCAACTCCAGACGACCAGCTCAACGTACACTATTAGCAGCAATAGACATTAGTAAAGCATTTGATGCTATCCCACGCTTCCCTCTCATAAACAAAATACTCAACACAAACATGCACAATAACACCAAAAGGTGGCTGGGCAACTATCTTTCAGGAAGATACATGTCACATTTAATGGCAAGTCATCCAAAACCAAGTTTTTTCCGAACGGGGTCCCTCAAGGCTCTGTTCTCTCACCAACACTCTCAACTTATACATGCTTTTCATTCCAACATTCATAGATAACAAGCTCACCTTATCATCATATACAGCTGACATCACTCTAACATCCACCCACAAGAACATCGACACCGCTGCAAATAATCTACAAGCACATAAACAGTATACAAGACTGGCTCACACACAATGGACTCAAAGTAGCGCCCACAAAATCAACTATCACCTTGCTAACAAGCAACACAAAAGAACACCAGATAACTCCACAGATTACACTAAACAACACCAACATTCCACGCACTCACAGGACCAAAATACTTGGGGTCACATACAACACATCATTATCTTTGCAAACCACATTCAGGACATTAAAAACAAATGTACGTCAAGACTTAACACGCCTAGGGTACTAACAGGCACAAACTTTGGACATCAGCAGGAAACAACATCACTCATATACAAACAATAAATTCGCTCAGTTATGGACTATGCTAGCCCATGCTGGGCACCCATTATCTCAAACACACACAAACACCTTACAGACAATACAAAACAAGGCACTTCGTATCATTACAGGATGTACTCAAACAACACCAATAGAACACCTGCACGCAGAAATAAAAATACTGAAAATTAGGGAACATTTAAACATGAGGGGAACACAATTCATGCCAGCAGCGACAACTAACCCACAACACCCTTGCCACTACATGTACAATCATACACCAACATCTGGCACCATTAAGGTAGCACCAGAGAGACATTATAACCAAATAGTCCATTCCATACCACGCCCCACAGATATCACACAGTACAGCAAACACATACACACACACCTAACCCACAAAGCACTGACACGACTCGGTCCGAATGCGGTCGTAGGTGCGAAGCCGCCACCCATTGACAGGTCAGAGACCAGCCTGAGCAGATCGGATCGAGTTAACTTAACACGATTCCGATGTGGACATCACCCCAACTTACAGACATATAAACACAGACTAGACAACTCCACAGACGACACCTCCCACCTGTGCCAGGGATGGACACACCACAAACAATTGAACACATTATGACAGACTGTACCGCTGTAGCACAACATAGAACACAACACAACATGACTAGTGCACTGAACCTCTGGTCCACTCCGGAGAGGGCGATCGGTTACCTGCGTGCCGCCGGCTTGCTCGATCAGGGTGGGCTGATCGGGTAACCAACAACAAGAAGAACTAGTGCCTGTTTCTGATTAATCAGTTAATAATTGTTTCGAATTTAATCATTAATTAATCCATAAATATTTTTAGAAAATGATGGGAAATGATTAATTTTCCTCATAATTTCAGTATCATTTTACCTTAAATTTTCTAATGTATCATTTGAATTTGACACCTTTTTGCATGTATAAACTGTCTAATCCGCCCATGCCTGATTTCTTGAACTAAAGCAAATTAAATATTTGAGCAAAATGTTTTCTTCGGTCTTATCTCACGCAACAGAAACAATAAAGCTCTTTCTTACTCTTTTCAAAATTATTTAATTGGTAATCATTTTAATCAGTTAATCATTGATTAATTATAAAATTTCATCATTCATAACTTTTTCCTAAAAATGATTAATTAACCATGCCCTAGTTTCAACCAATCAATCGCGTTCTTGTTATACAAAAAATAATTATGTAACAGTAAAGACAATTTGGGCAAATTTTTACCAAAACAGACGCCACCTGAAAATGTATATACATTATAGCTAATTATTCATATCAGTATATTTTATATTGCATTACAATAAAGCTTCAATTAATAATATAATTTCAAATTTTAATTACGTTTGAGAAAAAAGCTTTTCCTAATACATTACAATAACATTAGAGAAAGGGGGATCACCTGAAGATCAGGACCCCCCAGCCTTCGTTAGTTAGCCTTATAATGCTAACTAACGAAAATATCATGACTTAATCTAACCAATCGTCAAGGGCATACAGTTGACCTAACGATTGGTTAGGTTAAGTCGTGATATTTTCGTTAGTTAGCCTTAAAAGGCTAACTAACGAAGGCTGGGGTCCCTAATCTTCAGGTGATGCATTTAAGCAAATCTTGTTTCACGCTTATTCTTGAATAAGATAATGCTTTTTTTAAGTTTCAACCCAACGTTTTGTCTGCACATGTCTGCATATTCAAGTAGGAGATGACAGAGGAACTTTTCTACAATTGAGGCCCTCCTGGGAAGAAGTGGCTAAGCGGCAAAAGTAAAAAAACGCCAGAAAACGTGATTAAAATTGTACCAATTTGAAAGTGGGATAACTTTTGAATTTTTGAAGATATTTCGACGAATATTTTCAAAAGTTACAAAATTATGTCACTTTCAAATTTATGCAACTTTTAACTGTGTTTTTTGGCGTTTTTTACTTTTGTCGCTTATCTACTTCCTAGGACGGTCTCATATGACAATACGGAGCAAGTGTAGTTTACGTCCCCCTGTGGTGCCTAATGTAGTTTACGTTCCCCTACATTATCCTAGTGTAGTTTGCGTTCCCCATCTTTGTCCGCGTATACCTAATCAAATAAAACATTAAAACTAACGAAAATATTCCGACTTAACCTAACCAATCGTCAATTTATATATATATATATATATATATATATATATATATATATATATATATATATATATACAGTATATATATATATATACTGGGTGATCCAGATAAATGGGACCCTTAAAAAAAGCCAAATATTCTTAATATTTAATTCTTTTCATAAAAACTATATATCATTCGAAAGAGTAGAGTTACCAAGTTTATTATGAAATATTTATTTTTTAAAATGACCTTTTCAAATGTGCTCCATTAGTTGCCAAGCATTCCAGTGTTCTCGCTTGTAAGTTCTGCATCACTTTTGCAAGAGTGTGCGGTGGTATGGCCTGTATCTCATTTGTGATGGCGGCCTTCAATTCTTGCAAGGTCGTTGGGTTATTTCTGTAGACCCTACTCTTTAAATATCCCCAGAGATAATAATCTAAGGGAGAAAAAATCCGGAGACCTTGCGGGCCATTCAACGTCTCCAAATCTTGAGATTAACTCGCCTGGAAACGTTTGACGCAAAACTGCCATGCAGTTCCTCGTGGTATGGCAGGTAGCTCCGTCTTGTTGGAACCAGTGGTTTTCTAGACAAAGATCTCTTAATTTAGGAATAAGGAAATCGGTCAACATTTTTTCGTAGCGATCACCATTTACAGTGACCGTGTTTCCGGTGGAATCCTCGAAAAAGTACGGCCCTATGATCTGAGATGCAGTAAGACTACACCAAACAGTTACACGCTGACTATGCAACGGGACTTGGTAATATTCAATGGATTTTCTGTTGCCCAGAAACGACAATTTTGTTTGTTTACAGTTCCATTCAAGTGAAAATGGGCTTCGTCTGACATAATCACAGTTGCTAGAAAATTGGTGGTGGCATTTACCTTCTGTTGGATCCATTGACAGAATTGTCGTCTTCGTGCGAAATCTCCATCGTTTAGTTGTTGCACTGTTTGAATTTTATATGGAAAGAGCATTAAATTTTGCTTGAATATACGGTGTGTTGTTCCATATCCAACTCCTAACAGCTGAGAAGCACGTCTGATGCTTATGTTAGGATTATCCTGTGCAATTTCATGAGTTCTGTTAATGATCTCGTCTATCCTTGCTGTGCGCACTCTTCCAGTTGGTTTTATTTTTCCAATGCTGCCAGTTAGGGAAAAATTTCTGACACACCGACGGATTACTTTCTTAGAAGGTGATTTTGACATCTGAAAATTTGTCTTGAAAGATCTTTGAGCTGAAACTACACTTCTTCCATGCTCATAATATTGCTCAGTTATGAAACGCAGCTGTTCCACAGTCCATGCAGTCATCTTGAAGGGTTAGTTTTAACTAACACTTTTATTTTGCTTTGTATCTTATCTTGTCTTGTATTGTCAAAACCTATACAATCCTGTACAAACTTGTAACTATCCTCTTTCGAATGATGAGTATGATTTTATAAAAGGACTTATACTTTAAGAGTTACAGGGGTTTCTTTTGGGTCCCATTTCTCTGGATCACCCTTTATATATAACTCAATAAGGTTTCGTACCTGAAAGGATTTATGGACGAAACAAGGGCGAATATCGCATGCCTCACAGAAACTCATCTTAAGGATTGCCAAGGAAAATTGTGAAAACTGCGAACATTGTATTGATAAGAAAGAGATAAATATAGAGGGCTTCAACTTACTAAGAGCGGATAGAACGACGAGACGTAAAGGTGGCTGTGCTATATATGTACAGGAAGGTCATATGACAGAGACGATAATAAGTAAATCAAACGGCTATGTGGAACTCCTAACAGTGAAAATAGAAAAACTAAACGTGATAGTAATAGTCATCTATAGACCTCCAAGCACCCCAACCGAAAAATTCTCGGAGGGCCATTGATGGCATCAGAAAGCTAATAAAGGCCGTAAACCCCCCATCCCCCAATATAATGATCTGCGGAGACTTTAACTTCCCATTTATAAAATACAAAAAGGTGGATAGGAATATATATATATTCACCAGGACAAGGGGGCACAAGAGAAGACCAGGAGCAAGCAAAAATGTTGATGGCTCTCACAAATGAGTTTATGCCGACACAGGAGATAACAGAACATACCAGAAAAAATAACTGCCTGGATCTGGTATTCACGAATAACACGAACTTGATTGCTGATATAAAAATAACCCCAACCATTATCTCAGACCACAACTTAATCGAGATATCAACAAATATGACGACAGCATTAAAAGACAATACACATATTGAGGAAAGAAGTAAATTCGGGGCCTTTAACTTAAACTCCAAGACTATAAATTGTGAAGCAATCAGATCGCACATGGCCCAAATAGAATAGAGAACAATTTTCGAGAATAAAACAACTGAAGAAATGCTAACAACCTCGGAAGAAAAAACGCTGAGAATTTTAGAAAAATATGCTCCGAAATCACAGCCAAAAGGAAAGAGGAGCTGGCTATAGAAGCAAAAGAGAAGACTATTCCGCAAAAGAAAGAGAGTGGAGGCGAAGTTAGGCAACTGCGGAGATAATGACAGGAAAGCAATAAAAGAAAAACTGGAGGGTATCGATAGGGAAATGCAAGCCCTGATTAAGGACCATACAGAGAGGGAAGAGGAAAAGGCGGTAGAAGCAATAAAGGAAAATCCAAAATACTTCTATAGCTATGCAAAAAGGAAAACAAAAACGCGCGCCGCTATTGGGCCCTTAAGGACGAGAAATAATGAACTAACCGACGATCCAAAAGAAATATCTGATACATTGAGAGCTCAATATGAATCAGTTTTTCAGTACCCCAGAAAGTGACAAAGCGATACCTGACATAAATGCATTCTTTGAAGAGGAATTGCAAGGAGAGTATATAACAGACTTTGATTTTACCCCAGAAGATGTAGCGAGAGCTATAGGACATTCCAAAAGTCTTAAACAGTGGTGTAGTGCTGTGGGAACGCGTGGGAACGGCGTTCCCTTACTTTTTTTGGTAGACGGAACGGCGTTCCCCTCACTATTTCAAATAAATCCGAACTTACAAATCTCTAACGTCATGAAATTTTAATTCCCACCCATAGAAGAAATATGAGAAGGAATCATTAACTGTTTCATTTCTTTTAGCTTCAACTGAGGCAATGCTAGCCTATAAAGATCTGGTGAAACAGTCACCACGGCGTACCAGTTGTTAACTTTTTTTTTAGTTAATCATTCCAGTTGTTAGCTATTTTTATTGATCGTACTGGATGTCATATATCTAATGTCACTGGAAATACTGCATCTTCAACCTTGGAATATATCCTAATATCCAGTGCATATGACCTCAAAATATCCCTGAAATTGGTCAGATTTCAAAAGATTTCCCGGGGGGCTTACAGTGTCCCCGGACCCCAGCTGTATGGGCTCGCCGCGCTCGCCATTGTCCCCCCCCCCCGCATCTGAGTAACACTTTCAAAATGCGTTCCCTCACTTCTTTATTTAGCACTACACCACTGGTCTTAAACCTATTAATTCACAGTCATAACAACACTTTCGAAAAATCGGTTCTTGAAAAAGGTTTAAATTTTGGCCTAAAGAAAAAATGTAACCAAATAAATAAATAAAAAATTGAAAAAAAGTTTATATTAAATTACAAAAAAATTAACAACAACGAAATAAACTATTGAAGAAAAGTATGAAATTCTTGAAACCAAACTGAAATGCTTCGGAAGCTATCTACTACCTTGAGGTACCTCTAAATATCCTTCCTTCCTTCAAAAGAAGAAATTGAAGCAATCAAAACCTTAAGAATGAATGATAATATAGTAATTGAACGACCTGATAAAAATGGAGGTACAGTCAGTGATGGGCAGTATCTAGATACATGTATCGATCGATACTTTTGTATCGGTATCGGTATCGCTTTAGCTACTTGACAAAAGTATCGATTTATCGGTATCGCTAAGGTCAATTTTCTTAAATGTATTGAAAAAAATCGATACTTCGATACATCGATACATTAATAAGAATTTTTAAATATTTAAATAGATGTTATAATATGACACTACTGAGTTATATTTCTGAATATACATAAATAATAATATTATTAAATATTTATTTAATGACAGTACTACTCTACTGGTCACGTCACACAGTACGGCGCAACGTTTAAACACGTTTGTACTTGTGTTATTGAGATTAATTAACCATAATATAGAAACGCTCATATTATAGAAACGCTCATATAATATAGAAACGCTCATTGGTGTTGCAACACTATTGGCCACGCCCACTCGGTGTTGAGTTTAAACAGGTTCATACTTGTAACGCAGCGATTCATCTTGGTCCCCCGAGGCATTTCTTATCAATCAGTTAATGCTGTTAAGAGCCTCAGCGAGCAGACCCCCCAGCAACAACTAAGTGATGCTGCATCTGACGGAAGTGCAGATGATTTCTTCTGTTATGAGTCTGCTTCCACTAATGTCTCTGCAACCCAAGATTCCACTGAGATGGAAGTTTTACAGTATCTGGGTGCGGAAGTCATTCTCTCCAATCTCTGTCCAATCCTAATGTCCTGAAGTATAAACACACCACTACCATCCTCTGCTCCTGTAGAACGGTTGTTTAGTTTGGCTGGTCACATTCACGCTCCAAAAAGGAATAGACTGTCTGACCAGATGTTTAGCCAGCTGGTATTTTTCAAGGGTAATAGTAATTACTTTTAATTGTTAGTGTAATATTTTCAGTCATTCATGTATCCTACAAAATTAAAACATACTTTCATTAAATAAAGCAATTGTTTTTATTTACATCAATAAAACCCATTAAAATGTCGTTGATTTTACTTACAGTGCGTACAAATTACTAGTAAAAACAATAATATCTAATACCTACATATTAAATGAATAATTATAAAAATGTACCGGCGATACATTTATCGGCGATGCATGTATCGCCTGTATCGGTATCGGTATCGCTTAAGACATCTAGAAAGTATCGGCGTATCGGTATCGCCTAAGACGTTCTTCATGTATCGATGTATCGGTATCGCTTTAGCGATTTTCATGTATTGATGCCCATCACTGGGTACAGTAAAAATCAATAAAAAGGAGTACAACGAAAAATTATAAAAAATAAAAAACAAACTGGAAAATGTCCAAAAAATCTTGAAACAAATAATCTAACAGCAATTGAACGCATTATAAAGAAAATGAAACGAATTAGATTCTCTATTGCTCGACATTTGTACTGGTTATCAAATAATCGTCTGTCTTCTTCGACTAATCATTAACATGATGGGTACTGTAACCCGGATACAGCATAACTTTTTGATAATACAATCCTACTTGAATGAAAAATTATTTCATAAAAAGTCGACAGATGAATTCTTAATCAAAATACAAATTTTACAATAGATAATTCAAGAGTGCTTATCTGTCTATCGGAGTTGAAAACACATTTTTTAGTGTACTAGTTAATAAAAATATTGAAATTACCTTACAAAACAAAACAAAATATTACTCCATCAACAATTGAGAAGTCGATACTTAAACAGTTATTGAACATCTGAACGAGTGAAACACTTTTTAAATTTAGTTACAACGTATACATAAAGAATAAAGACGGATGGTGTCTCAATGGTTTCGCCCTTAGGAGCAATTTTTGCAGACTTGTAGGCCTACATATATGAAGTTGAAAACAGGATAATACGTGTAAACCACGATTTTAACCTCGGTTTATACTCGTATGTACGATACGTTGACGATAAAACTGAAAAACGTGGAAAATTTTGGTAAACAAAAATTCACTTTCAAAAAGGCAACAAATATTGAATGTCCACTTTTGGATGTTAATTTTTTTTGGAGCCATCCAAAAACAAGCACCCCAAAGTCCCCAATCCAAGAAAAAGCACCCCAGTTAGACCTCACTCCAAATTAAAGGATTTTAACATATAAAGTTAAAAATTTAAAATTTACGAAGGATATTGCAATAAAAAAAATTAGAACATAATTAAAATAGAAATATTGAAATAAGGTTAATTGAATGCCAGGTTAGGTCAACTATACGCCCTTAACGATTGGTTAGGTTAAGTCGTGATATTTTCATTAAAACTAACGAAAATATCACGACTTAACCTAACCAATCGTCAAGGGCGTACAATTAACCTAACCGGGCATTCAATTAACCATTTTAGAGCAATATACTCCATTTTAACTCCATTTTAGAGCAATCCAAAATAAGCACCCTTATTCGATCACAATCCACGAAAAAGCACCCTAAATTGATTTGGGGTGCTTATTCTTGGATTGCTCCATTTTTTATTACTGGAAGATGAATCAATAAAAAAAGTGTATGAATACACATTCATACATTCCACTTAACTATAAAGCATCGATAATACCGGGTGGCCCAAAAGGTACCTACCAAGTTTAAGCAAAATGTAAGTTAATGTTGGTAGGTACCTTTTGGGCCACCCTGTAGAGACTTTAATACAAAGATCACTCCAAGTAACATTTGACTGGAACCTATTCAACATCGAAGTAGAAAGAAAAACAAAAAAATTAATAAATAATTGCCGTCTCCACTATTATGTGATAGAGAAAACAACCAACAAATGTTTAAATAAGTTACTTTTAAAAAAAGGAACATGATAATTTATTGTAAATCCGAAGTTTTAGTTGGAATGAAATTTGAAGAATCAAAATAAAGATACGAAAATCAGACCTACAAGAAACAAGTAAAATGCCTTCGTAATTCTCCACTTGAGAAAAGCTTTCTGATAAAATGAGTGACGTCCCAGAGGCATACCGAACGGGAGGGCGACGGGGGCGATCGCCCCCCCCTTGAGCTAATCAATTATTATTTTGATTATTTTTACGTATTTGATTTACATATTCAATTAAATATTTTACATATTTAATTTCGTGCGCCGATCGAAAAATGTTAGCTAGCTTTCTAGCGATTTTGTGTTTCATGAGTACTGCGTCATTTTTCATGGCACCTGGCAACCGCAGTTTATCGATTTTTGTTTACATTCATTTAAATATTTAGTTTGTGAACTTTCTAAATTTTGATAATTTTAAGTATTGATTAAAACTTTGTGTGTATGAATGTGTGTGTGTGATCATGTGTGAAGGCCGCT
Source organism: Bathynomus jamesi (assembly GCA_023014485.1). Taxonomy (NCBI): domain Eukaryota; kingdom Metazoa; phylum Arthropoda; class Malacostraca; order Isopoda; family Cirolanidae; genus Bathynomus; species Bathynomus jamesi. The sequence continues at coordinate 636,816 of JAJOZX010000696.1, read as the reverse complement.
TGGTCTCAAACACGTAACTAATAAATGAAATGAAACATTAAGTATGTTATTTTTAAAATTTGGGATTCAGTTTTTTACACATTTTAAAATTTAGTTTCAAAGTTTTCATTTAATTTACAATTTTTCACATTGTATTTCACAAACAAAATTTTGTGTGGATTTTGTTTAGATTTTTTATTTCATTATAATGGACTTTAATGTTATGGTTAGTAATAATTCCTATTTCTATTTGTAACTTTGTAGAGTACTATTTGTAGGTGTCACAGAACTAAAGATAATGGACCTTTATAAATTTTTCAAAAGAAAAAATGTCCAAATGACAGTGGTTCTACAGAGTATGATGATCAAAGTACTGTTAATCCCAGTAAAATTCCTAGGTTACAACAGGATGAGAATGAACGTGAAAAAAATTCGGCGCCTTCGGCGCTAGCTCTTGCCTCTCCTACTACTAAAAATTTAAAATGACTTAGGATCCCGAAAACTCTTAATCCGGCGCTAAAAATAATTTTCTTTGAGAAGGTAACAGTCCAAGGAAATGCTTACTCTCGAAATTAGCACTTTTTTATTCTTATGTTAATACAAATCTGAGCATCCTAATAATTGCAGTTTGCATTGAATATTATGTTACTAATCAGATTTTTATCATAATTTTTATATTTTTTATAATATAATTTCTATATTTTTATTCATAATGTGTCTTAGCAGTAGCTAGTTAATCATCTCTAACTGAACGATAAGCCCATCATGAACGTACCTAAAAATTATTTATCTCTATTTCAATTATACTTCTACGATTAGTTCCAAGTTCGCACCCCCCTTGGCAAATTTCTGGGTACGCCCCTGTGACGTCCTGTACCAATGTAACTGTTCTGAAGAAAGATGTAACTCCTCCTATAATAGTTGTACGGCGAATATTCTTTGTTTAAGAATGCATCAACGTAAATACAAACCAAGCAAGACGTATTAACACATAAAAATTCAACACGGAAAATTACCAACCAATTAAATCTTGAATAATTTAAAAACTCTACAGCGAACTGATTGATTTTAGGGTCTAAGAATATCTGAATAATTTTTATTATTATTATTATTATTATTAAATATATTATTATTATTAAATATAATAATGACGTGCTAAATTTCCCAAACATCTTCCATTAAAATACAAGTTCAGTAACTAAAATCAAACGAGATATTTGTAATTTTAAATTCTATATTCTTACGTAAATGTGATCAGCTTCACACAAAATTAACTCCTTTTATTAAGCTGTACTTCAATAGGTTATTTTTATTTTACATTTAAAAAAAAGATATACCATTACCTTGACAATGTCTGAAGTGTGCAAACGAAACGTTGTATTGAAAATGAACAGGGCAGTAACTTTGTTTTATGCAAAAATAGGCCTCAACATGCTTTATTTATTTGAAAGAAATATTTTTCGAACTTTAGAGAAGGACTTAAAAGGCATAAAATAACATTAACAAATTTAACATCAGTGTAATAATACTCATAAATTAATTTCGCTTTTTGTATAATTTTTCATGAAATATCGATAACTTTATTTTCGCCTATACTATAATAATTCTTAATTAAATATCCCTGAATAATTTTCAATTTTCGTATAATTTTTCATTAAATATCGATATTTTTCGTGAAATATTAGTAAATTAATTTTATATATCGTATAATTTTTCCTTAAATATCGATGTTATTTTAACTTTTCGTGTAATTTTTCATAAAATATGGATATATTATTTTTGGATATCGTATAAATTTTCATTGAATATTGTAAACTATTTTCATTATTGTATAATTATTTCATTAAATATCTATTTCTCACCTCCTGAAGGTATCCATTCCCAAGGGCAAGTCGTAGCAAGATCTTTCATGAGAGCTTCCGTCCTCCCTCAGTTTAATTTCTTCCTTATTCCAGTCAAGAAGTCCTCTCTCCTTCTTTTCCTGGTAAAAACCAATATCGACATAACAAAATAATCCTATTTGCTTAGAGTTATTTGTAATCAAAGTAAACAAAGAATCTATCTTGGCCACGTTACAACACCGCCTCCCGTGAGATCAGCATAATTGGGTGTAAACTGGGTGTAAACTATAGATGGATGAACGGCCGTCCTTCGCGTTCAAAAAATATAACAACCCGTAGATGCAAAAGTAAGTTGTAAGTCTCCACTGTCATATGACTTTGACGAGTAGCATGGGAGCAAAAGCGTACATATAACAGTACGGAAAGTGCTTTTTAAAATCAAATAAAATTAATTCTTGTGCCCATTTCTTAATTTCTTTTAATCATGTACACTATATTTTAAATTTCAACGAGTTGTCAAGTATATTTGGTAAGTTTACAACAACATTTGGTGCTTGATTTATGATTATATAAATATTTAGTGTACTTCACTGGAGAAAAGATATTCAATATAGTGTTGTCGGAGGTTCCCAAATACGTCATTGTTGGGAAAAGATATTCAATTTAGATGTTGTCGGGGGCCCCCAAGTACGTCATATACATATATATATATATATATATATATATATCTATATATATATATATATATATATATAATATATATATATAATAGGAGGAGATTGTAGACACCAATCGACCAGGGAAGTACTCGTGGGAGGGGGATAGGCAGGAGACAGGGAGTACTGGAACTCCCGTTTCTCCTGTCACTGTCTTCCTCAGCTGATCTTTTTCCGTGTCTCATCTACCCTGTGAGCAGTCCAGCATGTTCTCAAACACACGCTTCTTCCTCTATTCTTCACTGCACATACATGCATCTTGCACGCTACATAACACTGGGTAATAAAATTAGAAAAAATTTCTGTTTATTGTGATTTTTCTGTCGTTTCTTAATGATTTCTGGGCGCTGATTCCAAAAATGATATTGGTTTTGCTCTATCATCAACCGTTTCAAAAATATAGGTTATCACACTTTTCATATGGCAAAGTATACTGTATAAAGAAGGCTGACATAAATATTTTCTGAAAATAAAAACACTATTGGAAATTAATGTTTATTGAGCCAAAATTGTTTGACAAACCCAAAATGTTGCAAAGGATATAATATATATCATGAGGAGAACCGATAAGAGACTAACAAGCCTCGTTATGCAGTGTGCGTTCCTTAAAAATGCAGTGAAGAACGCGACTTCCGCGTATGAACATTTTTATCCTTTCTGATCAGCGACCATACGTAGTCTCCCATCATGGAAGCATCCCAATGGCCCTGGCACCTTTTCTCCATCGTTTGAATATCTTGATGGCGTCTTTCGCCATGTTCTTCACCACATCCTCACCCAGTTATCACGAAAAAAGTCTAGATGTGAATGCAGATAGTGTAATTTTAAAGACATACGGCACCCCATTTTGCCATAGCACTTAATCAAGTTTGACACTAACTCCTTATAGTTGGTGCTTTAATGGTTGCCTAAAAACCCACGAACCACATCACGGAAAGCACACCAAGCCTCTTTTTCGATCGGAGTCATCTTGGCTTCAAGGTTCTTTGAATTCAACAGCGCCTTGACTTGTGGTCCTACAAAGATGCCAGCCTTGACTTTGGCCTCAGAGAGTTTAGGGAACATGACCCGAATCTGTTGGAAAACTTCCCCTTCAAAATCTAACGCAGTTACAAACTGCTTAATTAGACCCAACTTAATATGGAGAGGTGGTAGCAGAACTATGTCAGGCTCACAAGAGGTTCCCTGAGTACATTGTACTTTCTTGGTTGCAGTCCTTCACGTGGAGGCCACTGAACTGTTTTATAGTGCTCAGTTGAAGCCCTGCTATCCCACATGCAAAGAAAACATGAATATTTAGTAAACCCTCCTTGTAAACCTAACAGGAAACCAATCATTTTGAAATCACCACACACGTCCCAGTTATATTGTTCATACCTGATATTTGAGTGAGCAGTTGTTTGACATTTTCATAGTCCTCTTTCATTTGAACAGAATGTGCAACTGGTATAGATGGATATTTGTTCCCATTGTGGAGTAGAACAGCTTTTAAACTCCGAGTTGAACTGTCAATAAACAGGCGCCACTCTGAGGGTATATGTGTTAACCCAATAACTGTGAATAGACCATTAACCTCGCTGCAATAACAGAGAGAGCCATTGACATCGTAGAACCTGCAAACTCTTCATGCCGCTTTCGGTATACAGTGCTCTTGCAGTCTTCTCCAAGCAAATTCCACTCTTTGAGTCTAGAGTCAGAAGCTCAGACCCTGATTTCGTCAGACCCAAATCTCTAATTAAGTCGTCCAATTCCCTCTGATTTGGAAAGTGAGGGTTTGTACTGAAAGTTACTGTATATTCTTCATCATGACTGTCCTCACCAGCCGACATCTCAGATGAGCTAGCTGCATCCTCATTTTTCAACCTGCAAAGCAAAGAAACAAATATAGGCATAGCTATTATGTAGAAGAGCATCAGCACTAAGAAAAATCGACACATAATGACCCACAGACTGTAAATACAGAAGGTAAAGTAATGGATAGATACCTGTTCTGGTGGACGAGGTATTGGAAGACCTTCGCCATGTGGTACAGGAGCTATGGACGACGCTATGCTTGGATACTGAAGAATCTGCCTTCCTTTAACTTTCCTGTACTTAGAAACATCTACCATGCAGTAGTAGCAATCGTCGTGGTGGCTCTTTGGTTCTCTCCATATTCTGGGTACCGCAAAGGGCATTGCCTTGCGTACTCCCCGCAGCCACCCTTCAAGTGTGGAGCGGCAGCTTCCACAGATCACATGGGGTGCCCAGGGCTTATCTTGGTCACCCATAGGCATACCAAAATAGAGCCGATACGCGATCCAGAACTTGGTGCCTTTCACAAATCTTGTGTGATACTTGCTTGGGGCCTATGTAATACCCACAACGTAGCAGAATATACCGGCGAGTGTTTACAAGCTTTAGTTGCCATTCTCTTTACCAAACTGTACTACATTAATCATAACTTGCAGATATAGAGAAGAGTTATTAAATCTGCAACAGATTACAGATTACAGAAAAAAGATGTATTCACAACACTGAAATAATGTTCGCAATAAAAAAGGATCGATAACACTCAAATCGTCAGCACAAAGAAGCACAGAAACACAGTACCTCAGTGCTGGTAACCATCAGACAAACAACCTGCTTTCTTTGTGTGCTCACACTTATTGACTTCTCAGACTCTGCGCTCTTCTTTGTATAACACAGTGGAAGTTTCGGGCAATTTCTAGAGCAAGAAACTGTCAACGAACATCCGGATTGTTCTCAACAATTCCTGATTATTCTGATATTGCTGCGCCCATAATAACATTATACTGGTAAAACATGAAAAATGGATTAGCTCTGAAACCATTGATGACACACAAACCAAGGCCAGATTTGGACTCAGCGCCCACAAATGCATATAAAAAAATAAAAAATTCTATATAAACAGAATCAGTGTTACACAGTGTAATCTTTTCAAAACTGAAAAAATAAATGGCCGCATTTTAAAAGCCTCAAAGACCTTTATTTCGGTTGTATGCTTTTCCTTCTATGCGGTGGGGGGGGGGCGTTTTTGCACACATTCGCCCTTGATCCCTTCTTCCTGTATTAAGTATAGATGCGACCGGAGGTCCCCAATGACCAAAGAAGAAAACTGGGGTATCTTTTCTCAGGTGTTTGATGCTAATTGTAAAGATAATCAAACGCTGGACAGATTTTAATAGGTAAATTCTGAGAATATACAGAGAGGGTTTAGGAAAAAAGCAAGTCATGTGACGGAGGGAACCCGTAGCTTTACGCGGTACCCGAACCGCTAGTTGCTACCTCATCTGGACGCAGAGAACGGCTCCCATCCAACTACAACCCAGACCTTATGTCGCTTAACTTTGCTGAATTTACTTGAAGAGCTGGAACGATGTGGTCATGACGTAGCCACCAAATACCGTTTACCTGGAATAGTGTTGTCTAACATGAGGCCAAGAATTCCTCCCACAAACATGTGCATGCTAAGAAAGACTGTCAATATGTGATCCACAAAAGTTGACCCTGTTTTGACGGCGTCAGGATGGCTGCTTATCCACTGTAAAGTAGTTAAGATATAAAATACAAAATTGATTTAGGATACCCTAATTTTTGCGAATGACTGCATATATATTAATGAAAACCTAATTTCAGGGCATCTCTTCGGGTACAAAAAAACAGGAAGATTCTATAGACTATACCCGTAATTTCAGGGATAGTTATAAGTACATTAAAATTTGGCGGGTAAAATCAAATAAGGATGAAGTAAATGGCATTTAACTACAGAAGCAAAGGAAAATCATCAATCAAGATTAAACAGGGTGTTCAAAAAGAAACGCAACCCATTGGAGAATACATATATCATTGTAACCTAGCCCTTTTCTTTCTGTTTCGAGTTGTGTTTCTTTTTGAACACCCTGTACGTATCGGTCAAATAGATGCACGGTGACTATTGCATTACAGAAGGCTGATTAAAGCTGCCCAATTGCTTGATGTAATAAATTTCATGCACAAAATTCATTTCTCTCTTTAGTGGATGATAAAGTAAAATATTTGGTTGCAACAATCAAATTATTTACCAAACAACCCAAATTTGTAATTTAACCATGTTATTATTGCACTAACTGTTTAAGTTAACCTTATTCTATATTTGGTTGGTGTTTAAACCAAGTATATTTCTCTGTGAACATTATGTGATGTATAGGCAAAACAATCTTACTTCTGGGATAGCAATTCCACAGAACAGTGAGAATCCCAGGACGAAGAGATTTCTCGAGGAGTTCAGGTTCACCCCTTGCAGATTCGAGAGTCCGACAGCGCTAATGATCGCGAACATGACGAAGAATACTCCGCCAATCACGGGGTGCGGCAAGGTGACAAACACAGCCCCGAATTTTCCGAACATCCCAAACAGTATCATAATCAAAGCACCAGCCTGGATCACGCGTCGACTGGCGACCTGTGCCAAGCACTTTCAGTTAGGATGATCAACTTGTGGGGGCAATAAGCATTTTTGAACTTTTTAATGCTAGTTCAGGCACTCATTTGTTTAAAAAACAAAGAAAAACGTGACTTTAAACTATAGTCTTCCTTTCAACTAAAATTTGTTTTAGGTCTATTCATATTTCAGATTTTGAGAGTCTAGAAAATGTGAAATTTCAGACCTAAAATAGACTCTAAATGTGGTTAAATTTCCTGACCTTTGTAACTCGAATAGCCCCTACGTTTTGGGAGTAGGAGACAGTACCACTCCCACCGCCGATGATGCCCGCAATGACACAGCCAATGCCCTCTACTCCGATGCCCCTGTTGACAGCATGTTTCGGAGGAGGCTGTACCCCTGCGGATGTTACAAACGTAAGAATCAAGTATGATTGAGTGATTACTGAATTTTAATAAATCAAACCTGGAGTCACTCGGGTCAGTGACATCCCTCAGGCAATAAGGTTTTCATAGGACAAAGTAGGGCAAATGGAAGTGGCTATATGATACCCTATGACAGACAGCAAATTTAACAGCACACTTAAAAGTTTTTGGTTACATGGTTTACTATTTGTCAGCCAATTCACATAGTTAAATCGTTCATGCTTGAGGAATTCACTAACCATTTAATTTGATTACAGTGAAAATAAACATGGTTAATTGTCTTGTCGTATGGTTGGATTAACCATTTGGAATGGAAGTCAGATGCGTGTGATAAGGACTTGAAATAAGTTAAACTGAAACTTATGTAATGAATTTCCTAATGGGGTGAGTGGAACTCAATAGCTCCATTTTCCCTACAGCCTAAATTCGACTACGATTCCGAAGTAGGTCAATACCCATTCATTTATTCATTCACTGGGCCAAGACTTTTGCAGGAAGTAGGATAGGAGTTTTTAGTATATAATTATTGCGGGTTAAGCAAGCCCCCCGTCCCCCAACATCTTCTCTAACCAATTTACTCCCACTTCTACAAGCGCAACTCAGCTATTGGATTTTTCCCACCCACGAAAAAGACGAGTTTCCTTAGACAAATTCGTTTAATAATAATAATAAAAGACCAGTGAAAGGAGAGAGTGAGAGACCTAGATAACAACCTATGACAACTTCAGATCTAAAAATATGTCGGCGAGATGATGCCTTTTAAAGTCCTGGTATAGGGTCAGTGTCCGAAAAGATGGTGTTCTTCGTTACACCATTTCCGATGTTTTAGGTATTCTCAGTACAGTATGTCGCTTCCTTGCGCCGACAATGAAGTTTGTACCGCTGACGTCCACCGTTCTTCTTTTCAAAACTTAATCTGACTACGAGTTACAACAATGTTATCCTTCGGTCAATGACGTCCCCCTCCCCCAGTCCGTTGAGAGAATGGAATGTTTATAAAAATCACGTGGAAGGATAAAGCTGACGTGTTACATTTTTCAGTTTTTATTTCACTAGGACAGTTTACTTTTAAGCTATTACATTTCTTTTACAATGCAGAGAAGTAAAAACTCAAATTCTTAACATTACACTCGCTTAGAGTGTTGTTAGCGAAAGAAAACCCAATTGAGTTGACTGACCGCTAAAAGGGTAAGGCGCAAACTATCTCCTCTCTTTCGAATGCCTCCTTTCCTCTCTATCCCCGGAGGGATTCCCTGGTGCCATAATTACAAAAGATTCTTTAGATTTGCGAAGTTTGTGATATTAGCATATGAATATATACAATTCTGGTTTTATACTTAACTCTTTTACGTGATTTATAATTTAAGATTATAGATTTGGCACCTTTTTGAGAGCGTCGTTAATGTTATCGTAAAAAGAATGCCAGGCAGTCTACTGGGCATTGAGGCATTTTATTTCCTTTGTGGAAACCTTTTCCACAAATATATAGTGAACCTTGTGTCTTTTAAAAGAGTAAAATATAAGACGTTATTATTATTATTATTATTATTATTATTATATATTGATAAATTTAATATTCATGCTTGCATGTGCTTATCTTGTTTATATGTATTAAAATACTGTCTTAAAAGTTGTTACAAAAGTCGTGGATATTTTTTAGGATGTCAGGACTTTTGGTAGACACTTCTGAGCAGTTTTCACAGAAATTCGCAGTTTCTGATCCACTTCAGGTTACTGAGATTGTACAAGCCATCGATATCGAATTTAGAATTATTGGGTTGACGTTTGACGTTGCGAACGATAACAACAAACAAACGCGGCGCCACACAAAATGTAGCGCTCGCGATACCAGATTTGATTTCCTCGGACACCATGAAAACTCTCGCTGTAATGATATAACGTAGCAATTAAAAATATGAATACGACGTTAAAACTAACAAACTGTTTTTTTCCAGTTCTCTCTTGAACAAACTATGATAAATTTACGTTTCCTTTACAAAAATATAACTGTTTAAAATGTGATAATAATCCTGAAAAAAACCCGACTTTTGGAATACCATTTATTATGTCTAAAATTATTTAATCAATACATGCACTTATATTAATCAATATAGGTAGGCCCATATAAATACATACTTATAAAGCGTAGCCTATGAGTAAAGTCCGGCCCCATAGCGATTTTAGATTATTTATTACTTTTTATTCCAGGTAAAGTTGATATTATTAAGTTGATAACGATACACCCCAAGAGAAGGTGGAGCTGGTGTTGTTACACGCTGCGGGCATGAGTCAAAAAAGCCAGAATCAGAGCACCGTATGGTCGGAAAAGTTTTGAGCAGGTGAAGAAGGTGAAGGAAACGAAGTCTTCTCGACCGGACACGAATTGGACGCCCTCACAATAACACATCTGAGGACAGATGCAATTAGTATCCTCGCAAAGGTTCAAGCCAGTCTACATCGTTCGCTGAGAAAGGTTGGGAAGAAGCTGGTACAAGTTATTCGTCCGTTAGGAGAGTTTTTCAAAGTCATAAGTTTTACCCTTACAAAGTGCCAGCTGTTCAGGAGCTTCATAGTGATGATACGGACGGAAAGGAGGAATTTTGTGATTGGGCCAGACACAAAATATAAGTTCAAACATTGTTGCTACATGACATTATTTTTTTAGTGATGAGGCCTGTTTTCATGTAAATAGGACTGTCAATCGACATAAATTTCGATACTGGGATGACGAAAATCCACAGTGGGTAGAAGAGATGAATGTGTGGGGCCGCGCAGTTAATTTCCGCATTTATATTATTTTATATTAGTTACGACAAACCAATTTTGCGCGTTTATTTTTATATTAGTTACCAAAAAAAAAATTGTATATATTTTATCATTGTGTAATTTTAAGAATCATATATAATCTTTATAAATAAGTATTGTACATAAATTTATATATATATATTTAATTAATTCAGCTGTATATAAAATAACAAAATCTTCTGTAAAATAACCTCAGCCAACCAAGAACTCAATAAACTCTGAAAACGACCGGCTTTTCCTTCAAGACGCCAACCCCCAAACGACAGGGAGAGAAGAGGACACGAGAGGCCCTAAAAGAGATACCCACAAAGCGATAGCTTGCCTCTCGTATCCTTCATTCTTCCCGGCAACTACAAGTAGCACCAAGAAGGAACCAGCTACAATTGGTGACCCCGGAGTGACCCGAAGCAGCCAGCGGAAGCAGCATCCTTCAGTCGCCGGGCGGAACAAACCGAAGCCACGCCTCTTCGCCGCCCACCCGTAGTAGCCGGTCGGAACCAAAGCAGCAGCAGACCCGAATTACATTCCCGCAAGATGGAATCTGTTGAATCAGGAGTGCACCATGTCACCATCAAGCCACCCACGTTCTCTGAAGCGTCGGCCGCAGGATGGTTCTCCATCATGGAGGCACAATTCCACATTTCCAGAATAACATCCGAAGAGACCAAATTTTTCCATGTTCTAGCCTCGTTACCCCCCGAAGTCGTCTCACGAATTTCAGCAGCAACTCTCTCCAACAAGTCGTACACCGATTTAAAAGAAGAAATCGTGAGTCATTACGAAAAGACGAAGCCAGAACTCTTCGAACGACTCATCTCCAACACTCCTCTCACTGGAAAGCCCTCCCAATTCCTTCAAGATATCCACCAAACGGCACTGAAGGTGGGCGTCAGCGATGATTTGGTGAAGCATAAATTCATCCAGGCGCTCCCATCCTCAATAGCGCCCGTCGTAGCAGCACAAAAGGAGCTGACGCTAACTCAACTCGGCAAACTAGCCGATGAGTTAATACCGTTCGCTCAACAAAGCTGCTACGCGGCGCCAACGTCAACTCGAGCCAATACAAGCCCAAGAACGAATATCCCCATCGGCCTAAAACCCTTCAGCGAGAATCAGCGGCCGTGTGCCGCGCGCACCTTTATTATGGCCCCCAAGCAAGGACCTGCAGGCCATGGTGCAAGTGGCCAAATAAAGATGACGCCAAGCTGCTCCCCTCGTCACGCCCAAATTCAAGATCTTCCTCACCATCAAGAGAAACGTCGGAAAACTAGATAAGCAGGCTGTGATTAACGCGACGTCCGGCCTGCCGCTGATCTCAGTCGCAGCTCGCATCGCCAGTCTGAAGGTCAATTTTATCATTGACACAGGAGCGAGCATCTCAATTTTACCACCAACTTGTGTCAATGATTGTCAACTCCACCCAACCGCAGTAAAGATTTCCACCGCAAACGGTCAGCCGCTCGAAATATTCGGAGAAGTAACACTGGACATATCAATTCCTAAATTACGAAGAATATTCAGGTGGCCATTCGTCGTCGCCCAAGTCTCCAGTCCACTTCTCGGCGCCGATTTTCTATCCCATTATGACATCCTTGTGGACTGCAAGCATGGCATTTTGAAGGATAGAGCAACAACTCTTCAAGCCACTACTAAACCTGTGCAATCCAAAGACCTTCACCTCATCAATATTAACCCTACCGACAAATTACCTCAAGAAATCAGGAACCTGCTTGACAAGTACTCCTCACTACTGAAACCAGCTCAACCGCAGAAAGTTTCCACCAACACTGTCAAGCATACCATCGACACTGGCAGCGCACCACCAGTGTTTGCAAGCCCTCGACGTCTTCCACCCGATAAATTATCCTCAGCTAAGGCTACTTTCAACAACTTACTTCAAGATGGAATTATAGAACCCTCAAAATCACCATGGGCCTCACCGTTACACCTCGTTCCGAAGAAGATACCAGGCGAATGGCGGGCGTGTGGTGATTATAGAAGCCTAAACGCTGTCACGAAACCGGACAGATATCCACTTCCTCATATAAGAAGTCTGTCAACATCTCTGCACGGAAAATCATGCTTTAGCAAAATCGATCTAGTCAGAGCATATCACCAAATTCCAGTCCACCCAGAAGATATCGAGAAAACGGCTATAACAACTCCATTTGGTTTATTTCAGTATTTATACATGCCATTTGGTTTAAGAAACGCCCCTGCAACATTTCAACGCTTCATGGATACAATTTTCAGAGGAGTTGACTGCGTATTTGTGTATCTCGACGATATTTTAGTCCATTCAAATAACGCAGTTGACCATTTGAAAGACTTAGAACGCGTATTCAAGATCCTTCAAGAACACAATTTAAGAATTTCCTTAGAAAAATGCATATTTCAGCAATCCAAAATTGAATTTCTGGGTCATGAAGTTTCCCCAGCAGGCATTCGTCCTCCTGTAAACAAAGTCTCCGAAATTCAAGATATTCCCCAACCGCAAGATTACCAAAGCCTCAGAAGATTCCTAGGAATGACGGGATTCTATCGCCATATGATACCCCGTTACGCCGATTTAGTCTCACCTTTAAGTGAAATCGTCAGAACTCAAGTCAAAAGCAAAAGTCTACAGTGGAACGACGAAGCAATTCAAGCCTTTCAAGATGTCAAGGATGCACTACGGAACGCCGTTACGCTTTGTCATCCTCTTCCATCAAGCTCAATCCTTCATTTAGTTACGGACTGCTCACAAATAGCAGCTGGAGCAGTTCTTCATCAAATAATCGACAGCACACCAGTTCCCATCGCCTTCTTTTCCAAGAAATTAACTACAACTCAGCAAGCGTACGCCGCATACGATAGAGAATTACTCGCAGCATACCTAGCCGTCCTGCATTTCCGTCAATTTTTAGAAGGTCGTCAAGTAATACTCTTCACGGATCACAAACCGATGGTTTCTGCCTACAAGAGTCCCTTACGAGCCAAGACAGACCGACAACAACGTCATTGGTCTGCCATCACGGAATACGTATGCGATGTAATACATATCTGTGGATCCGAAAACGTCGTAGCGGACTGCCTTTCACGCAACGTAAACGCAGTACATATCGACGCTTTCGATTTATCAGCAATCGCGGAATCTCAACAAAAAGATCAAGAAACGCAAGAATTTCTCCCACGTCTCAAGCCGTTCCCGTTTCCAGAAAATACAACTTTATATTGCGATACATCCACGCCATATCCCCGTCCTTTTGTTCCCAAGCAGCATCGATCTTCCATCTTCAATCAATTTCATAATATTTCTCATCCAGGCATCAAGCAATCACTTCGTATCATTAAATCAAGATACTTTTGGCCCTCAATGAATAAGGATATTCGAACTTGGTCCCGAAATTGTGAATCATGTCAATCCTCAAAAATTTCTCGCCATACAAAATCAGAAATAACCCCCTTCGATTTACCAAGTTCAAGATTTGAAACGGTACATATCGACATCGTCGGTCCCTTACCGCCAACCACTTTGCCCGGTCAAACATATCCTTCCCCATATAGATATCTCCTAACCTGCATCGATCGTGCCACAAGATGGATAGAAGCATATCCTCTGATTGATACTACAGCCACATCAATAGCACACGCATTTCTCGATGTATGGATTTCAAGATTTGGTGTACCACTGCAAGTCATAACGGACCGCGGATCCCAATTCGAATCCGAACTCTTTAGGGAACTCTCAGCTCTCATCGGATTTCACCGACTAAGAACTTTGTCGTATCGCCCTCAGACCAACGGAATAATTGAAAGATCTCATCGCACCATCAAGACAGCAATCATCGCTCGAAAACAAGATTGGCTCCCCGCTTTACCCATAGTTCTCCTTGGTTTACGCAGTCTCCCCAACGAATCGGGTTATTCACCGTTCACCACCGTCACCGGAACCACCCTATTATGCCCGAGGCCAATGATCGCCAATTCGTCGTCAAAATCCAATTCAAAATTCATCTCCGAATTAGCCAAGAAAATGACGCAAATCGATTTCGCCCAACTCTCTCAAGGAAACATTCACTCAGCCCCCAAATCATTCATTCCATCGGAACTCCACAAATCAAGCCACGTATGGGTACGCATCGACCGCGTTCGAAAACCATTCGAGGCACCATATCAAGGACCTTTCCGTGTTCTCGAACGCCACGATAAGTACTTCGTAATAGAAAAAACTAACGGATCATCAGAAGCCATTTCAATTAATCGTTTAAAACCGGCGTATATAGTTTCAGGTCCCACACAGGTACCGGGCGCACAATCGGACGACATCGGATCGGAGAAAAAGCACGCAAGGAAAAAGGACGATGGAGGACGCACCTCGGAGGTAGCAAATACAGACCTCAGGACGGGCGCGCAGGACAACGCAACAACCGGAAACGAGGCCGACCGAGGATCAACGCGAGCTGGACGAAGGATCCGATTCAAATCAAGACCCGAATATTTCTACTTTTGATATACGTGCTCCGCTTCTCGGGGTGGGCAGTAGTGTGGGGCCGCGCAGTTAATTTTCCGCATTTATATTATTTTTATATTAGTTACCGACAAACCAATTTTGCGCGTACCAAATTGTATATATTTTATCATTGTGTAATTTTAAGAATCATATATAATCTTTATAAATAAGTATTGTACATAAATTTATATATATATTTAATTAATTCAGCTGTATATAAATAACAAAATCTTCTGTAAAATAACCTCAGCCAACCAAGAACTCAATAAACTCTGAAAACGACCGGCTTTTCCTTCAAGACGCCAACCCCCCAAACGACAGGGAGAGAAGAGGACACGAGAGGCCCCTAAAAGAGATACCCAACAAAGCGATAGCTTGCCTCTCGTATCCTTCATTCTTCCCGGCAACTACAAGTAGCACCAAGAAGAACCAGCTACAAATGTTCAAAATGATCAAAATGGTGTGGTGCGGTATTTATAAAGAAAACATTAGAGGACCTTTTTTTTTTTTGAAGAGTCTGTCAACAGCGCCACTTTTCTGGCGATGTTATAACAGGTTTTGAAATCCTATCTAGATGAAGTGCCTCTTCATAGTCATTCATGACTCTGGTTTCAACAAGATAGTGGACCATCACATTTCGCCCAGACTGTACGAAACTGGCCGAATACAAATCTTCGTGAAAGATGGATAGGACGACGAGGACCTGTGGAGTGGCCTCCTAGAAGCCCTGACTTTTTTCTGCGGGGATTATCTTAAGAGCACTTTGTACAACCCACATCCAAAAACGATATGACCTGAAAGACAACATAACTAGTAACGTATGCTAGCATCTCTAAGGAACAGTTTGCTAATGTCCTTACGTCCGTACGTGACGGACTCTACATGTGTAAACAGCTGCATGGCATGCAATTTGAACATCTATTGTACTGTAGTAACAGAAAAAATTAATAAATAATCATCCCCAATCGATATGGGGGCCAGACTTTTGAAACATCCTGTATATTACAAACGAAACTTCGCTGAACGACTCAAATAAGCGCCTCTACCCAATAAACGGTTACAAAGCCTTTCACACATTTAAGAGTAATAGGGGTGGGGATGGAGTGTCACTCCTTATCAGAAAAGACTTCCAGACAGGCGAGTCAGTAAATGGGAGCCATCAGAATGAACCTCGAATCAATAGACAACATAGTTTAACCCTTTAGCGGACAGCGCACTTTACCAATTTTGTTGTGGCAAACGCCAGACGATTTTATTCAATTTCAGAAAGGACCTCCGCCCACCAAAGGTTAAAGATACGCAGTTACTTTGCAGGGTTGCCAGGTTTTAAGTATCGAGATAAAGGACAGCCTTGGGTTGGACCTTGAAACTTTGGTTACAGTGGGTTTACATGAAATAACCCGTGAAGTAGTTTTTCATTTAAGTTTTGTTAAAAAATAGTTAGCTAAAGTTTTTTTTATTGCGTCCCGTATAAGCTTCATACGGGACGTTGTCCGAAACACATGAAATACTGGTCATCCCGTATCGTACGGGACACCTGGAAACCCTATTTACGAGAGTTATGAATATATACCACTTCAAAATTAATGATAATATATACAAAAAAATGTATTAACTATGTTGATAAACAGGTTTCACCCTTGTACAAATGAAGTTACCAGAATTGATACCGTTTCAGCATATCCCACTCTTTACTGATCACATATGAAGTAATTTCAACCGAAATGAAAATGGTTATTTTAAATTTTATGAAAAGTACAAATGTCGCTAAAGAGAAAAAGAAATAATGATTTCTATATTTATGGATTTCAGAAAGGACTTTGATGTAATAGACCATAATATTCCACTTAAATTATATGATTATGACTTTAGAGGAGCCAATCAGTGATTGGTTAAAAATTATTCGTCAAATAGGTATCAATATGTATCAGTAAAAAAAAAAATCTGTCCAACCAAAATGACTGTTTAACATGGTGTACCACAGGGTTCAGTCTTGGGTGTACTGCTATTTTTAGTATATATAATTAACCTTCCACGCTCATCTGATACACTCAACGTCATAATGTTTGCAGATGATACAACTGTCTTTTTCTTGGAAATATATTAATTCAGCTAAGGAAATAACATCAAAACAAATTCCATGATTTTTATTAACAAACGAAATGTGTATTTTGATAAACTAAATGTTGAAGTCGCTGTAAAGGAATGTATTGTAACAGAATTTGTTGGCGTAAGGCTAGAGAAGGACTTACGGTGGACTGACCTTGTAAACTGTATCTCAAAAGATTTCAAGGAGCATTGCTATAATGTTTAAACTTAGACATATAGTCACTAAACAGTTTTATTAACTCTGTATTATACTCTTGTTCTTCCTTACATAACGTACTGCACCCTTATTTGAGGAAGTTCCGCGAATAATGCTTTAAACAGTATCTTTGTCATACAAAAAAGCAATAAGATTTTTATCTGATGCTGATTTCCATGACCATTCAAGTGCATTCTTTAGAGCTAAAACTATTAAAAGTCAAAGATGTAATCAAACTGGCACATTTTATTTTTATTAACAAATGTAAGAAAGAAATCATTAACTTACACTGGATAAATAAATATTTTGTAACTCATCAAGAAATCCATTCATATCAGTCTAGAAATAGATCAAGATTTTATTATTATTATAAAATATAGCTCATGACTTGGATAACCTCGCTAAGCCCCAGTGGCTTTATGTTTTCCAAATGAAATGTAATGTAATGTAATGCAAAGGATGGTTTCCCTCAATTTAGAGTATCTTCATTCCAGAAACTATCCATTTTCGGTATGTGAGAGTTTCTCGGTTGGTTATGAATAATAAGTTTTATTGATAAAATAAATACACTTTTACAATTTTTGTTGTTACAATCATTTGAACATAAATAATTGTGAAATTGGCCTATTTATTTTATTTAATTTGGCAGTATATAACGACTTAGGTACTTTACAAGAAAGAGCAAACATGGAACTCATCCCGATCTATAACTAGCTAAATGCGGATAAATTATGGTTAAATCTATGAAAGACCTCATAAGCAACTATAAAAAATAAAAACCAGAATATAAATTTTAAATAGACCTATACATAAAACTAAAATTATTAGATTATCCCCCAGGGGAATCCGAGACTCTTGAAGTTGATACCATTTTTCCATCTAATACTTTTATCTCTAATAATCAACTTCAAGAGTCTCGGATTCCCCTGGGAGAGAACCATAAATGTCTCCACTTCTGGCTCCCCAGCTGCCGATACCGGGAACCTAGACCCGTGCAGCGGGCTGGTTCTGCTGCTGCCCATTCGAGATGCTTTGGTTCTCTGACTGATTCACGTTTCATAAACTTCCACAACTTCCGCAACATTCGTGGCTTCTCCTCAAATTTTCAATCTGTTGAACACACCTCTCCTCCTCTAAACTTCACCTTCTCTTCCTCACTCAAACTCAGGTGTCTGAAATGACTGACAGGAACCCCTTTTCTGTACCCTCCTACTTTCTCTATAATCAATTTCATTCCAAAGGTGGATCTTCCGTATATGTACGCAACGACCATACTTGCTCTCCTATTCCTGAACTTGAATCCTCCGAATTCTACACCCTTTAGCTAAGGCTTTCATACTAACTAATTCTTGTCCTGTTCTTTTTAAGGTTTATTATTATAATGCACACAAAAAAGATTTGCCCTTTTGCAGGACGCATTTTTCAGACTATAAAATGTGTAAAATGTGTGTAAGTAATTACTGCCATGAACGTTAACTCGCATTGGGTCATATTTGACAGTTCTTTAGATGAAGTACTTAAAATTCCATGGCCTGACTGAAAAAACTGTGCTTGTTTTTTCTGTGTACCGTTTTTTGAAAAAATAAAAAATATTTTTTATTACACATAATAATTATATTATATTCTATATATAATTTTATTTTATATATATAATAATAATAATTACCTGCAAGTCTCGCGCATGCGTAGTAATCACCCAGGCTTTTGACCATCGAGGAAATTACTCCCGCTAGCATCCCAAAGACCCCTGAGACAGATACTGTAGGGATACCCCATTGGAAGGGGTACGGTAGGTAGAACCAGGAGCTCTTAGTTATTAAAGAGAGCTTGGCGTCCGTTCGTCCTTGAGAATCGGGCGGTAGAGCGTCCGTGACTGTGAGAATGGCGCAAATTGCCCACGAAATCAACAGAGCTAAAATTACCTGAGAAAATAATGTATTCTTTATCTGTAGTACATAGAAAATAAAATCTTTGGTTACAACCAGGGTTGGAGTAATTGTATTTGTAAATGAAGCTGAATGTAATTATTTACCAATTTTTTTTAAATTGAAATTGTAATTATCGAAAACGTCATGAGGAGTAATTGTAATTTGTAATTGCCAATTTGCCAGGTCTTCATTTTTGCAAGTTGGGGATCTGGCAACAGTGGCAATTTTTCTGTGGCATGTCGTTCCCACTCCATTCACTCGCTTCTCATTGACCCATTAGTGCCCCATTTTTTAACGGCTCCTTTTTATTATTTTCTGCTAGATTAGGTGGGGGGGGGCCACTAAACAAAAGTCGAACTATTATATATATTACACAAGGCGTTAATGGCTTTCAGTTATTAGTTATTACTCAACCAGCCAATTAGGTATCAATACGCGAAAGCGAAA
Source organism: Bathynomus jamesi (assembly GCA_023014485.1). Taxonomy (NCBI): domain Eukaryota; kingdom Metazoa; phylum Arthropoda; class Malacostraca; order Isopoda; family Cirolanidae; genus Bathynomus; species Bathynomus jamesi. Next base: position 617,452 of record JAJOZX010000696.1, on the reverse strand, counting down.
GATAATATTTGAGTCAAACTTTTGAACTCGTAGAAGATGGTGTCAAGTGTCAAGAGTGAACACTCAGTAGCAAACCACAAAGTCTTATACATAATAAGGTGAGTGAATTTAATATTTTAGTTTTAACTTCCAGACATGCCTACACTATGTTGGATTTTTTAGCATCTACGTTTTTGGTACTTAATTACTATGTTAAAAATTTTTAAATGTAATTGTACTGGCAATTGTAATTGCCAATTTAGGCTTCAGAGTAATCATAATTGTATTTGTAATTGACGTCAGAAACTGTAATTGGTCCAACCCTGGTTAAAGCTAGTGGTGTACTGATTAATTGGCATCGGCATCGGCAAAATCGGCCATTTTTTTGGCATCTCTTACCAATGTTTAAATTTTTTAATTTTCATTACAAAACAAAATCGGAGCAAGTGTAGTTTACGTCCCCCTGACGCAAAAGGGGACACAAACTATACTAGGTCAAAGTTGAGGAACGTAAACTACACTAGGATCTTTAGGAGACATTTTTTAAATGAATCCATCAAATCAAACGTTAAAACTAACGAAAATATTACGACTTAACCTGATCAATTGTCAATTATATATATATATATATATATATATATATATATATATATATATTATATATATATATATATACACCCTCGATTAGGTACTCCGGCTTGCCGGGCCGAGGGGGCTCGTACACCTCGTGGGTTTTGAGGTTTCCTCAACTCCTCGCGGGGTGTGGGCGAAGTGTTACCTAGTTGCGTTTTTTTTTTTTTTTTTTTTTTTTTTTCTCCCCCTTTTTTTCCGTCTCTCCCGGAATTTCTTTTGTCTTGACTCGGTCCTGTGCCTCTGTCAATCGTAGTATCCCCCCCCCTCTGTGTATTTGCAGTCTTGGGGTCATCGGGTGCACCCGCCGGGGGGCATCGCTCCGTGGCTGAGCCGTGCTCCGGGGACGGTACGGGCGCCCGGACCGCTGCTGCGTCTGGATTGGGTCTTTGCTTGGCCCTTAACGGACAAATCTCCGTAGTGCCAATCTGCTGTTTTTAAAACGACAGTTAGGTTGGGGGGCGGGCTACCCGGGACGTTGGGCCTGCGCTTTGAAGGATGCAGCGGCGGCTGGTGCATCGCCTTGGGTCCGAGGCTGCCGTTTTTTGTAAAAATACTGTTTATGGGTTCTATTACTAAACTTCACTCCCCTCTTGTTGACGACTCTGGCCCGCCCTTGGATTTGGATCAGACTACTACTTCTGGTCGTTCAGCGGCCTCTGCCTCCGCTGGATTGACCCTCAAGCCGTATGGCCCCCTCTCGTCCTCTGCGGTGTCTGGCTCTCGTGGCCGGACTCGTGGTGGCCGTAGGGCGGGGTCTTCGCGGCCCTTGTTCTCTCGCCCACTCTCGGTTACCGTTACACATGGACCTGTCTCTGCTGTCAATTTCTGTCCGGTGGACAGGTTCCTTGTTCTCCGCCCTTCCGCTGGCTCCCTTCCGGGCAACTCGGAACGGGTGTTTCAGCGCCTTAAGACGATAGGGGTTCCCTGTCGTTATGATATCCGCCCTCTGAGGGATGGGTCTCTTCTTTTGAAGTCCCGTTCTTCGGGGGTGACTGGGTCCCTTCTACAGTTGCAGGATGTCTTGGGTTGCAGAGTTTCTGTGACTCCCCATCCGCAATTGAATAGCTGTCAAGGCACCATTTTCGCTTCCCGTCTGCTGTCAATCCCGGTTGGCGAGTTGCAGGAGGATCTTGCCCCCAGGGGTAACGAAGGTCTTCCGCTTTTCGTCGCGCCGGGATGGTGCTCTTACCCCGTCCGCTCGTCTGCTCCTGACCTTTGACTCCCTTGTGCCTCCGGCCCAGGTGTTCTGGGGCATGGGTGATCGCCGGTCGTGTGAGTTTTCGGTGCGACCATATGTGCCTGACCCGGTTCGCTGCTTTGGCTGCAACCGGTTCGGCCATGTTAGCTCTGCGTGCCGCCGTGAGGGTAAGCTATGTGTCCGCTGCGGTGAGCCTGCGCACCCTACCCCGTGCACGAAGCCCCCGCGGTGCTCGAACTGTTCGGGGCCCACCCTTCCTCTTCTCGGGACTGTCCCGTTTTCAAGTTTGAATTTGAGGTGCGGTCCTTAAGGACTACCGAATTCCTTAGTGCGCGGGGCGCGCGATAAGATCCGTGACCGGGAGCCGCGGCGGGGGTTGTCCTACGCTGCGGCTCTTGGCCCTGGCGGGTCCTCGGGCCCCTCCCGTGCTACCCCGGCGTCTACTGGAGTGGTGCCCCCCCTGGAAGTCCCGGGGGTTGGTGGTCCTCCTGGCGCCGCGGGTCCTTCTTGTTCCTCTGCCTCACTTTCTGACATCCCATCTGATTCCCTGCCTACAAGTGCCCCTTCTCCCCCTCCGGCCTTGGGGTCTGGATCCTTGCCTACTCGTCTCTCGGGTGGGGAGGGGGATGCCCCGAAGGAGAGGAGGAAGCGTCGCCGTGGTCGGAGTCGGAGTCCTTCCGACCCGATCCTGACTGCTGCTCGCCTTGCTTCCCCTTCTTCCCCGTCTTCACCGGAGGGGAAGCGGCGCGCTGTTCCTGATCCGCTCGGGACTCCCCCCCCCCCCTATACGGAGCGCTGGTGAGGCGTCACCTCCCGGTGCCCCGACCAGTGTCCGGGTGTCGGTCGAGGTACACCGCCCCATGACACCCTCGATTACTGACTCTGTTTCCATGATAGACCCGGTCGAGAGGGGCCTGGCCCTCCTTCATGGAGTCTCTCTCTCTCCGGCTCCTGCTGAGAGTGGTCGGGTCTCTCTCCTGGATCTACCTCTCCCACCTGTGGTCGACCTTTCCTCTCCCCCCCGTCAGTGCTTGTCTGGTTTGACGAGCCCTCGAACAGCTGGTTCCCCCCGGTCCCCCTCTAGTGGGGAGTTGGGGGTTTCGGCTGGCCCCGACTCGTCGTCTCTCCCCCCGCCGGGAGAGCCCCCCCTCTAACCTCCCTGCTCTACTCTCCACTTCTCGTTCTACTACGTGTGCAGCAGATGCGGAGTCGGTGGCCCCTACCCCCCCAGTTCTGGGTGAGTCGGGGAAACCGATTCCGTCCCTGGTTACGGACCGTTGAGTTTGCTGCTCAGCTTGGTCCGTGGCTATTTCGCTGTTTTCTCTGCCTCTTATAATGCCGTTTCCCCTTACAGTTCCATCTTGCATTGGAACTGTAGGGGGCTTTTAGCTAACTGGGAGAACCTTGCCTCCCTGCTGGAGAGCGAGCGGCCTTCCTGTGTTTGTCTCCAGGAGACTATCCTGGCTGCGCGGGGACTCCCTCGTCTCTCTGGCTATGTTGGTTTCCCTTGCACCCCGGATGAGCGCACACGCCGGCGGGGTGCGGCGATTTACGTGCATCATTCGTTACCATCGCGTGGTGTGCCTCTTCGCACTTCCTTGCAGGCTGTGGCTGTGCGGCTCTTTTTAGATCGCCAGTACACTGCCTGCTCGGTTTATATTCCTCCTCATGACCCTCCTTCTCGCGACGCGGTTCGCGAGTTGGTGCTGCAACTACCCCGACCGTTTCTCCTCCTCGGGGACTTTAACAGTCGCGACCCGGCTTGGGGAGATGTTCGGTCGACTAATGTTGCTGGTATTTTACTCTCCTTAATGGAGGAACTTTCCTTTGCGTGTCTCAATTCCGGTGAACCTACTTACTTCCACGAACCCACGGGTTCATTTACCTGTATTGATCTCTCCTTGGTGTCCCTCGATGCCTTACTCGATTTTCGTGGAAGGTGTTGGGGGACTCTTATGGCAGTGATCATTACCCAGTCTGTCTTGAGCCGGTCGGTCCGCAGCCGGGCGTTTCGTCTCGACCGAGGTGGTGCCTTGCGCGGGCTGACTGGCCATCTTTCAGAGCTCGTTCCGTCATTGTCCGTTCGGTATTGAGCTTTGGCTCTGTGGATGAGAGCTTGGAGTTCTTCGAGCGGGTGGTGATGGGCGTCGCGGAGGACTGTATTCCTCGATCTTCCGGTAACCCGCGGACTCGTAGCGTCCCGTGGTGGACTCCAGCATGTCACCAGGCGGTGTGCGAGAGGAAGAGGGCAACGCGCCGCTTCCACCGCACCCGGCGCGCGGGACACTTGATTGAGATGCGGCGGGCGAAGGCTTTCGCCCGCCGGACTCTCAAGTTGGCCCGTCGGGCCTCTTGGCGTGCTTTTGTGTCCGGCATCTCCTCATCTACCCCTTCTGCTGCTGTGTGGCGGAAGGTACGTAGTATCGAGGGGAGGCCAGTCCCTGCTAGTCGCCCTGTCCTTCGGGACGGGGACGGCTTCCTTTCGGATCCTGCTGCTGTGGCTGATCGGCTGGCCGGTGCTTTTGCTGCGGTTTCCCGTTCGCCTTCAGCTGCGGATCGCCCTTTATCGGAGGTCACGTTCCCGCCCCCTGGGAACGAGCCCTATAACCATCTCTTTCCGATGCGGGAACTTCGGGCTGCCTTGGCAACCCGTCGTTCTTCCGCCCCTGGCCCTGATGACATTCCGTATGACTTTCTTTGGAATCTGCACCCGATGGCCCTGCACTTCTTGCTGGATCTTTTCAACCGGATGTGGGTTGAGGGGTCGTTCCCTTCCCGTTGGAGGGAGGCGATTGTGGTCCCGATACCTAAGCCGGGGAAGGATCCGGCGGAGGTGGCGAGCTATCGGCCTATTGCTTTGACGAGCTACTTATGCAAGCTCCTCGAAAAGATGGTGGCCGTCCGACTTTCCTTTACACTGGAGTCGCTTGGGTTATGCCCCCCGACCCAGTATGGTTTTCGTCGATTTCGGGGTACTCTGGACCCCCTTCTCCTCCTTGGCCATGATGTACGGGAGGCATTTTCCCGCCGGAATCTTGTTCTGGCCGTCTTTTTTGACGTCCAAAAGGCCTATGACACGACCCGTCGGGGAGTTGTCATGGACCGTTTGAAGTCTCTTGGTTTTGTGCGCTTTTTGCCCACGTTTCTTCGCAACTTCCTCTGCCGTCGCACTTTCCGCGTCCGTAATGGGGCGGCCCTATCTGCCCTGTATGTTCAGGAGGAGGGGGTGCCCCAGGGGTGTGTTAAGCGTCTCCTGCTTCAACCTAGTTATGTCTGCGCTACCGGGAGCTCTTCCGCCCTCGGTGCGCTGTTCCATCTACGCAGATGATCTGGCTGTCTATGCCGCGGGGATGAGTCCCCCCCTCGTGGAGAGGCAAGTCCAACTCGCGGTCAATCGGGTTGAACGCTGGGCGTCGTCGGTGGGCCTTACGTTGTCTTCCCCGAAGACTTCGTGTGTGGCCTTCCTTCCGTCGAGGAGACGGGGATCCGGCGCCATCCCGGCCTTTAACCTTACACTCGGGGGTCAGCCTCTGGCCCTCGTTCCATCAGTACTCTTCTTGGGTATGGTTTTCGACAGCCGTTTGAGCTGGGTTCCCCACCTTTGCCGGCTGCGCGAGTCCGCGAGACGTACTCTGGATTTGCTGGGGCATCTGTCGCATACTACATGGGGCGCGGATAGGCGGACGCTCCTCCGTTTGTACGTGTCCCTGGTACAGTCCAAATTAGACTATGGGAGTGTGGTGTATGGCTCCGCCTCCCGCACGGCCCTTCGGATACTGGATCCGGTCCTCTCTAGAGGACTGCGCATGTCATCTGGCGCCTTCCGCTCCTCTCCGGTTGATAGTCTGCAGGTTGAGTGCGACATCCCTCCCTTGGAGGATCGGAGGTCGTTCCTCATTGCTAAACACTATCTCCGGATCCTCCGTCTTCCCACCTCTCCTCTGTTCCAGGTGGTTGAGAGGGCGTTCTGCCGGGATGGGGGTTGGTATTTCACCGACACGGTGACCTCCCTCCTCGATGGTATGGGCACTCCCCCTCCATCCGTTATACCGGTCTCTTTCAGTGGTGTTGCACCTTGGGAGAGCACCCCTGTTGCGTGCTGTAGGGCGTTGCGCCCCGTTCGCAGGACCGAGTCGGACTCTGCCTTGCTTCGGTCTCTGTTCCTTCAGCATGCGGCGTGTCACTCTAATGTTGCGATCTTCACGGATGGCTCGAGGTCGTCGGGGGGCTTTGGATCCGCGGCTGTTCCCCAGTCGTCTGTCCTTGCTCCCCGATGTACCCGTCTCCCTGATGAGGCTTCCGTTTTTACGGCGGAGCTCTATGCCATTCTGAGCGCTCTGGAGGTGGTGCGGGAGCATCCGGATGGGTCGTTCGTCATCCATTCGGATTCCCGCAGTGCCCTGGATGGCCTGGAGTGTTTTGACTCTGTCCACCCGCTGGTCCGACAAATCCAGCTACTGTACCATACTCTTGTCGCTTTCGGTGGCAAGGAGGTGGTATTTTGCTGGGTCCCAGCACATGTTAACGTGGCTGGAAATGAGGCTGCCGATCGAGCTGCCCGTTCCGCGTGCCGACTGCAGGTTTCACCTGTGTCCCTCCCTTTTTCTGATTATATCCCTGGCTTCCGTAGGTTTTTGCGCTCCCGGTGGCAGAGTCGCTGGGATGGCGCTACAGATAACAAACTTTGCAAGATTAAACCCAAGTTGGGATGTTGGGCCTCTTCCTTCCATCGGTCGCGCCATAAGGAGGTGGCTCTGGCCCGCCTCCGTATTGGCCACACCCACCTGACCCATGGCTATTTGATGGCCGGGGATCGGGTGTCCCGATGTCCCAATTGTGACGTCCTACTTACAGTTGCCCACCTCCTGGTGGAGTGTCCGCTTTACTCTGCGCTGCGCGCAGAGTATTTTCCCTTTTTGGAGAGCGTCGGGCTTTGTGATAGGCTTGGCGCTCTTCTGTCTGAAGGTCCCTACTTTTCGATAACCGGGTTGTTCTCCTTCCTCTTTCGCTCCCGACTTCTTTACCGGCTGTGACCCCACTATGATCTTTTTGCTTTTCCCCCACCTCCTCCTCCTCCTCCCCCGTCTATTGTTCATTTCCATTAGTTGTTCCATACTCTTCGTTCTGTGTTCGCTCTGCTATCCACCTTTCTTTTGGTGGCCATGAGCGGTCATTCTTTGAAACAAAAAAAAAAAATATATATATATATATATATAATTTATAAATTGACGATTGGTTAGGTTAAGTCGTAATATTTTCGTTAGTTTTAACTTTTTATTTGATTAGGTATACGCGGACAAAGTTGGGGAACGCAAAACTACACTAGGATAGTGTAGGAGAACGTAAACTACACTAGGCACTACAGCGGGACGTAAACTACACTTGCTCCACAAAATCTATAAGGTGCTACTGTAGTATGCGGTCTACCTACGATTGGTTAGGTTTAATCATGATATTTTCGTTAAAACTAACGAAAATATCATGACTAAACCTAACCAATCGTCAAGGGCGATTGACAATGGGATGTAAACAAACAATTAGTAAACAAGATAAGAAGCTATAATTAAAAGGTAGACCGCCGAATCGTAGGTAGACCGCATACTACAGTAGCACCATCTATAGTATACAAAACTGGGATCACCTGAAGATCGGGGCCCCCAGCCTTCTCTAATTAGCCTTATAAGGCTAGGGGGTGCGCGAAGAAAATTTGATGATTCTGATTTATCATTGTTTTTCGTAGAAAGTTTTTGAATTTCAAGAAGATGACCGAGAAAGAAAATACTCGCTAACACAGTCATTCCTAGGAATTTGCGAGATAGTATCCGCGATATCGCTTACTCGCGATTAAAATTTAGCAAACTAAATATCACAATTCGAGATCGCCGCATTATTTTGTAAAATAACAGTTGGACCTTTTCCAGTTTGTGTACCGTTTTTCATATAATTTATTTTTGAGAATATTTTTGTTAAAACTAACGAAAATATCACGACTTAACCTAACCAATTATCAAGGGCGTGCAGTTGATCTATTATTAATTATAACATTGTTTGTTTCTGGAATAGTATTTACTATTTACTAATAGATCAACGATAATTGGTTAGGTTAAGTCGTGATATTTTCGTTAGTTTTAACAAAAATATTCTCAAAAATAAATTATATGAAAAACGGTACACAAACTGGAAAAGGTCCAACAGTTGATTGACATCAGGGAAGATACAAGTTTACAAACCGAATTTCAACAGAAAACTGCACATTTGGTGGATTGGATTAAAAACTGAGTACCCAGATTTAGTAAGCGCAGCGAACGATGAGCTCCTTCCATTTGGATCTACATATCTGTGTGAGGTGTTTTTTTCTGCTATGATAGGTATTAAAACCAAGAATCGAAATAAACTGAACTTGGAACCGGACCTTCGAATCGCTGTATCACAAAGTGTCAAACCAAGATTTTCAGAAATTATGAAGCACAGTCAGCCACATTGTTCTCATTAAATTATATTGGTAAGTACATCTTCACCCTATCGTATTTCTGTTGTATACTATTAACTTACTAGTAAATAATGAAAGGATATATATATATATATATAATCTTCATGGTCATTAGGGGTGCGTGTTATTTATTTTTGCTGATTAAAGGGTGCGTGATCAAAAAAGTTTGGAGACCACTGTCCTACATTATATTAACAATAATTCTATATCAAGTTGTAGTTTATAATTTTTATATTAAACCATCTTATTGTGTTGACTTTATTTTAAGTATGTGATTACTGTGATTTTGTAAACCGAAATTGTATGTCCCTTTTTATATTCAAATAGGCCATCAGGGACTTGAAATTTTAATAAAAATTTTGCTGTTGTTTACATTGTTGAAGAAAGAAAATACCTTCATCATATGGAAAAACCAATTACTTTAAATATTCTTATTCAATTTATGAAACTAAAATAAAATTATTTTATCATTTTACTGAGTAATAAGACTATTTAACATTATTTTAGCTACGATACATAAGTAACGAATTCTGGTATCGTATATCGTGGAGTGAGTTAAGGAAAAGCATTTCAACGAATTTGAAGTTTAAAATTTAAAAATTGAAAGTTTTCACGCGAGATTGGTAAAATTTATGAAAGGAATTGATTTTTTAAACTGTAGGCAAAGAATAAGAATCGGCATCAGTATCGGCATCGGCTAAATTTTAGAATCGGTACATCACTAGTTACAACCACCAACTTACACGATGAGGTATTTGACAACCGATATAAAATTCAACCCTACTAGCATACCATACTGATCACTCAAATTGGGTTACCGTGGTGGTTACATTGCGACACCGTTTCCCGTAAGATCATCGAAGTTAAAGCGGCGTTGAATGGGTGACCGTCCACTGCGTCCAGATGATGTAGCGACCCATAGTTTGGATTCCACATTAATCCGTAGGTTCCCTTCTTCATAAAAGTCCCCGTGACTGTTAATAAGGAAGCTTCATCGCGCAGTTAACAACCATCGCTTAACTTTGTTACCCAAAATATAAGTATGATTAACCAAAGTACTTCAACTGATAACCAAACACTTGATCATCATACAAGTTTTTGTTGCAACCAACGGTTTAATTTTTCTGTGAATGCAAGTAAATAGTGATTACTTACTGTAATTTGTAACTCTGATTTGTTGTTAAAAACTTCCTAAAAAAACTTGTTTTATCTTTTAGGCCTATAAACAATGCTTTAAAAATGATTTAAAATTTGACTTCACGAAAATGAAGAAAAAAAAATTAACTAAACTTACTGGAAATAATTTAAAAATTTGTACTTTCGTACAATGGAGTCCTTTTCCCTTTTTATAGACTGGAATGGGGACCGCAACAGTGACGAGGTATTGAGAAAATAAAATCAACAGAAATGAAGTCCTATTGGAAAAAATATATATTTCTTTTTAGTTATACAAAAATATATAAGAAAGGCCTTTCAGTAAAGAAATTAAAAGGAATTTTAACTAAAGTAAGCTACGTTACCCTGTTTTTTAAAGGCTAATCTCTCTCTCTCAACAGTGAAAGGTACTGAGTTCAAGCACCGTGAGCGATTTTTGCCCTTACTGTATTACTATACTTCAAAATCTTCGTTAAAGGCCCAAATTTTTGAATTATCGGCTTTCTTCGGTATAACAAGAAGTATACAAATCGGGACCCCATTTAGATACTTACATGGCAGCGATGCCCCACTGCCCAGAAGCCTTCTTTGCAGCAGCTTTGGAAAGCGATAATCCCACGAGGGTAATCGTTGGGACGATAGTCAGTGGGGTAATCCAATTAAGAAGGACGCCTATCAAACCTGAATCAGAAAATGAAGCTATCTTAGGGCCTAATTCCTCTATAGTATTCATTAATATCATTATGACTGATGTTCGCAGTAAAAAAAATTCAAGATTTTCAAAATTTTCAAGAGTACATCAAATCAAACCACTCTCGCGAACTGGTAAAAAAATCACACTGCAGTCCTTAGATTGTCTCCCCAAGTTCAGATATTCGATTTTTTTTAATGTGAACATATTGTCGGGTGAACTTTTATCCGTAAATTGACAAAAGCGTGAATTTTACCAGTAAATCCAATTGCAACTTCGAAAAGCGAGGCTACAATGATGGCGCCTTGAATCTCTCTCATTCTTGTCATCCATATATTATCCTTTTCGATAGTAGTCATATTTGAGAAGTCGTAACTATCGCAGCTGGGAAATGAAGTGGATAGTATGGCTATCGTCGGGAGCAACAAGATTAAACTTCCTCCCTGGACAACCGGTAACCTGATCGAAGAAAAATAATTGGGTATGATTACGAAATGAAATGTCGTTTAGCTTTGTTTGGACTCATAAAAGTTGTTGGTTAGAATTATCGAGGTAGATTACAAAGTAAATTCAGATCATCCATCAATTGGGACTCGGTAGTTAAGACTACCTCTAAAAGGACTGTATTGTAATAAACCAAAATATTTAAGGGAACGTTAAAAGTTTAACTATATACTATTTACTCGTATCAGGGCCGCATTTAGGGGGTGGCGCACCGGGCAAATGTCCAAGGCCCCGCGCCCAATGGGCCACGCAAATTTCAATTGAAAAAAATTAAACGTCACGTATTTGCCATCTGCGACGAGTTTTACTTTTTCCGGCAGGCGGCATAGCATCAGGCATTATAATATCTGCTTTGATGGTGTTTAATTTGTTGTTCTTGTTAGTATTACTCATTTCTAGTGTTGTTACTAACTTCTTGTTGTTTCTGTTGCAGATTCATGATTTATGTTCTTATTGTTGGCATTGTAATACGTACAACATGGAAACGAGCCGTGACCAGGATCGAAGGAGGAAATACAAACCCGGTAGTGAAAAGCGTAAGGATAAGAAGCGCGGAGAAGAGTTTCTTGCGACGGTGCCGAAACTGACTAATTGGATTAAATCATCAGCAACTAAGCCAGCCCCTTCAGCAGCTGCGTTTTCAGAAGACGCGTCTACGTCAGTGCGTTCAGCAAGCCCAGCAGCTGCCTCCACTACTTCAGCAGCTGCATTTTCAGGAGACTCGTCTACGTCAACCCCTTCAGCAGGCCCACCAGTTGCCTCCGCTACATCAGCAGCTGCGTCTTCAGAAGACCCGTCTACGTCAGTGCGTTCAGCAGGCCCACCAGCTTCAGGACATGCAATTAATGACATTGGTTTGTGGCCACAAGTGCTGACTGATGACTTTAGAGAGTTCTGGATAGAGCGGGGAACATCAGATTGCCGAAATTATGACAGCGACTTCAGTAACTCTTCAACTACTGAAAGTGGTACAACACGCCGATGTACGAAGACATTATTTGTTAAGAAACATAGCCTGACGAATGAGAGGATTGAGGTGTCATGGCTGCACTATTCTGAGTCTACAGGCTGTGTTTACTGTTTTGTCTGTAAATTAATGTCGAGGGCGGACAGCAAGTTCACAATCGGATTCAACGACTGGAAGCATGGTAGACAATCGGTCGAAGCACACGGAAAATGTGAGCAACATATGGAGTCGATGAGATATTTGTTGGTTAGAAAGTGTGTCTCCGGCCGTGTTGATTCGAAACTGGTGAACCAGTTTGAAAAGGAGTGCAACTACTGGCAGGAACTTTTGCGGCGCTATGTCGACGTTATCAAGTATACCACACCACGAGGACTAGCAATTCGTGAACACGACTCCCATTTCGGTTCACCAAACAACGGCAACTATTACGGAATTTTGGAACTTTTAAGTAAGTATGAGTTTTCTAGCTGCTCATATAAGCGAGCATGCCAACAAAGGTAGCGGACACACCTTGTATCTCTCTCATTTCATTTGCGAGGAACTCATACTGTTGATGGCCGATAAAGTACTTCAGACAATTATCCGAGAAATCCAGCAGTTAAAATACTACTCTCTATCCGTCGACTCTACGCCTGATGTTTCCCACACCGATCAACTGTGCTTCACCGTCCAATATGTGGTTCAGTCTGGGTCCGTCGAGCGATTTCTACAGTTCATACCTATGAACACACATACAGGGAAAGGAATCGCCGACGTGGTCCTCAACTTTCTGGAGACGCATGGCATTCGAATTGGAGACTGCAGAGGACAGTCTTATGATAACGCAAGCAATATGGCAGGGAAATACAACGGCGTAAAGAGTCACATCAAGTCAAAATCTCCGTATGCTGAGTTTGTGCCATGCATGTTCCACTCACTAAATCTTGTGGGTAAATCAGCAGTGGACAGTTGCACAGCAGCCGTTGAATTGTTTATGCTCATTCAGAATGTCTGCACGTTTCTCGTCTCCTCGACATACCGATGGCGTCGACATGTAGAAGTTCTCGATAGTAGTTCCCGTAGTGAGAAACTAAAGGTCGACAAAGGTCTCTCCGATACCCGCTGGTCAGCCAGATCAGATGCCGTCCAATCTTTAACCGAAGGTTACGCCGAGAATATCGTGGTACTGGATGAGCTAGCAGCAGATACTAGCCAAACTGCGGAAGCCAGGATCGAAGCCAGGGAATTGTCTAAACAGCTTCAACAACTCGAAACAGCCATTTTATTGGTTTTATGGAACACTATTCTCGAACGATTTCAAAAAACGAATGCATCTCTTCAAAAACAAGAAATGTCGTTAGACTCAGCCACCCTCTTGCTGAAATCACTACTGCAATTTGTTGAAGATCTCAGATCAAGATTTGACGAATTCGAGGACCAGGGTATACGAAAGTGTGGTCATCGAGTATACAAGGAATCGACTCAACGCACAAAGAAGAGAAAGCGCCATCATGACGAAATCGGAACTGCCGAAGATACGAACCTGACACCGAGAGAGTCATTTCGGACCACTGCATTTCTACCGATATAATCTTTGTTTTAGTAACATTAAAATTAATGTCATGGTTCTATGATTATAATTCTCAAATTTTTATAAGATGATGCAGACCTTTAATTGGAAGGCTTATTAATGCCATATTATCGGCATAAACTAAGTTATTTATCCTCGTGTGTGTATATATATTAGGGTGGATCGATTTTAAATTTTTTTCGATTTCCATATTCTAATAGAGACAAAAACTTGCGCATGCATGCGAAAATAGCCTCTGCAAAATCTTAGCTTAATAGGTAATCATCTTCTGCCCCCGGCAGAGCGATGAAAATCATATTTTAGTAGTCAAAAACGTATTTTTCTTATAATTTTTAAAATATTTCAATATGCATCAAAATTATTCCTAATAACTATAAAGTCGATGAAAAAGACCTCATATGATCGTTTTTCCAAGCGCGTTGTCCTACGTTAATATCTTTTGCCCCCGGCAACAACGTCAAATGTTGAAAAAATAGGTAATTTATATACATATTTTCAGATCGGCTCTTTGTCTTAAGTAATGCATTTATATATTTCCCATAGCATTTATATCGTTGCTTAGGCATGAAATAACACACACGCAAAATGTTATGACTCTAGGCTAGGGTTTAAAGGTCATCTCTGGTGAGTGGTCATATGCCTATTACACGGTAATGAATTATCACTGCGACACCTCATTCAAGACTTGAACGGCAAAACAACTGGGCCAATGGGCTTTACTGGACCAGTTGGAAAACAACTGAACGACTGCGAAAAACTTCCAATTACAGAATTCGATGCCATTCCATCTCCCGACATTGACATAGATGATGCCGATTTGAGCACTGACCAAAAATATTTGTTAGGCATCTACAGAGCAGTGTCGAGCGGTAGCTGCTCTTCAGCTCTCGCGGCTCGAAATCCAGGTAAGATGGCGCATTCCAGGTGGCTGACAACAGCAAATAGATTTCTGCGCCTCTATGTTTCAACCAGTGAACCCTCCAGCACCTTCAACGAAATTGTGCGATTCATTATGACAGTTTACGCACCAATTTGGTTTAAGATAAAGAAAAACTCCAGTTTCACTGAGGGCGCAAAAACATTTTTTCGAAATGATGCGTCTCTCTCAGACCATGCCTCAAAGATCTAAGACAATCGCCAACAAAGTCCTCCGTAGAAATTCTTTCTTTGCTCACCCAGAAAATATTTTGATTTCCATGCTACATGCCGATGAGCAACACATAAGAGAATTGGGATGGAGAAGAATATTAAAAGCACGATCAAAACAATCACCAGCGGGGGAAATTCGAGCCTTCGCCATGCCTGAGCTGCTCTACGATAGTCAAAACTATTACGAAATGATCAACTGGCAAACGGCTGAGATGACCGAACCCCCCCGTTACAAAAACAATACCTGATACCCGAATAAAAGAGTTTGTTGAGACGGGAGACCAGCCTGATGGACTGATCCCACTATTCCCTTGTCATACTCAAGCGGTCGAGAGACATCAAATTAGTAACCGAAGCCTCTGCCAGTGTAAGTGGAATAGAAGAGGGACGGATTCATCCGCTCCCGTCTTCACTCCCGAACAAAAATTCCACGATTTGATTCTAAGAAAGATTACCGTATGTAAATCGACATGCAGCCAAAGGAAGGGTGGTTGGGGCTGGATAGGGTGGAACTCGACGTACAGCCACCTCCTCGTGGTGAGTTCTGGGTTGCTAATTTTATAAAATTAGCAAGCGAGCTGTACTTAGTACTTATCGTACTTATAACATCGCATTAACGTAATTATAATCCACATTTAGACTTACTTTTCTCGGGGACAGAAGATATTACTCTAGAGTCATAAAATTTTGCGTGTGTGTTATTTCATGCCTAAGCAACGATATAAATGCTATGGGAAATATATAAATACATTATTTAAGACAAAGAGCCGATCTGAAAATATGTATATAAATTACCTATTTTTTCAACATTTGACGTTGTTGCCGGGGGCAAAAGATATTAACGTAGGACAACGCGCTTGGAAAAACGATCATATGAGGTCTTTTTCTTCGACTTTATAGTTATTAGGAATAATTTTGATGCATATTGAAATATTTTAAAAATTATAAGAAAAATACGTTTTTGACTACTAAAATATGATTTTCATCGCTCTGCCGGGGGCAGAAGATGATTACCTATTAAGCTAAGATTTTGCAGAGGCTATTCTCTCATGCATGCGCAAGTTTCTGTCTCTATTAGAATATGGAAATAAAAAAAAATGTAAAATCGATCCACCCTAATATATATATATATATATATATACAACTTTCCATTCTTGCCTCAGTAAGAGACATAATTAATCCATCAATATACGCATGAAACAGCAGAGGAGAGAGCAAGGAGTCTTGTCTAACTCCGCATGAGTAACCAAAACATTCGAGCAATACATTGCCCCATCTAACCCTGAAAGTTTGGTGAGTGTATCAAAGTTTCAATAAATTTAAAATATACAGTGGAACATTCCTGTTTTCTAATTTTTTTGAAATAGAATCTTGTGACTTACTGTATCATATGTTTTGCTTATATCCACGAAACAACTGTAACTAGTTGAATTACTGTCACGATATTTAAATACAATCTTAAAAATATAAATACACAGATTCGTGTATATATGTATATATATACAGGGCGTCCCAAAAAAATGTATACACACTTTAACAGCTGATAGCTCAATTGATGTTTTCTTCTTTCCAAGTTAAACCCTTAGAATTAATAATGGCAGTCAGACTAAGCTTTGAACAAAGCAAATTCATTCTAAAATGCTACTGGAAGTGTGAAAACGCAGTTGAAGTGCAAAGACAGTTTAGGAGGGAGTTTCAAACAGATCCACCAACGCGACTTACCATCACTCGAATTAGAGATAAGTTTGAAGCCGATGGAACTGTTCAGAATGTCCACAAGAAGCGTTCCGGAAGACCACGGACATCGACAAGCCCCACAAAGCAAGAAAGAGTACTCGAAACGTATCACCAAAGTCCAAGAAAATCTGTGCGGCAAGCGAGTCGTGAGGTAGGAATTTCAGAATCGTCTGTCCAACGCATTTTGAAGCGCTGTCAATGGAAAAGTTACATTCCAAGATTAGTCCATGCTATTAATGAAGATGATCCGGACCGAAGAGTGGAGTATTGCGAGTGGTACTTGGCACGATGTGGATGTGGATTGGACGAAGGGTTTCGTAGAATACCCTCCGCGTTCACCAGACCTCACACCACTAGACTTTTTTTTATGGGGATACTTAAAAGACAAAGTCTACGCTATAAAACCTGCAACAGTCGCTGAATTGAGAGCAGCCATTGAACGAGAATGCACGCAAATACCAAACGAAATGTTTCGTGATGTTTGCGATTCCATTGCTTCGCGTTATCAGCAGTGCCTGGACCAGAACGGACGTCAGTTTGAAAACAGGCGTTGACAGAACAATTAAATAATGTCTGTAGATTCTATTACATTTTGAAAATGAAATGTATTTTAATAAACACTGCCTTTATAAGTATTTAAAGTGTGTATACATTTTTTTGGGATGCCCTGTATATACAGGGCGTCCCAAAAAAATGTATACACACTTTAAATAATTATAAAGGCAGTGTTTATTAAAATACATTTCATTTTCAAAATGTAATAGAATCTACAGACATTATTTAATTGTTTTGTCAACGCCTGTTTTCAAACTGACGTCCGTTCTGGTCCAGGCACTGCTGATAACGCAAAGCAATGGAATCGCAAACATCACGAAACATTTCGTTTGGTATTTGTGTGCATTCTCGTTCAATGGCTGCTCTCAATTCAGCGACTGTTGCAGGTTTTATAGCGTAGACTTTGTCTTTTAAGTATCCCCATAAAAAAAAGTCTAGTGGTGTGAGGTCTGGTGAACGCGGAGGGTATTCTACGAAACCCCTTCGTCCAATCCACATCCACATCGTGCCAAGTACCACTCGCAATACTCCACTCTTCGGTCCGGATCATCATCATCTTCATTAATAGCATGGACTAATCTTGGAATGTAACTTTTCCATTGACAGCGCTTCAAAATGCGTTGGACAGACGATTCTGAAATTCCTACCTCACGACTCGCTTGCCGCACAGATTTTCTTGGACTTTGGTGATACGTTTCCAGTACTCTTTCTTGCTTTGTGGGGCTTGTCGATGTCCGTGGTCTTCCGGAACGCTTCTTGTGGACATTCTGAACAGTTCCATCGGCTTCAAACTTATCTCTAATTCGAGTGATGGTAAGTCGCGTTGGTGGATCTGTTTGAAACTCCCTCCTAAACTGTCTTTGCACTTCAACTGCGTTTTCACACTTCCAGTAGCATTTTAGAATGAATTTGCTTTGTTCAAAGCTTAGTCTGACTGCCATTATTAATTCTAATGGTTTAACTTGGAAAGAAAGAAACATCAATTGAGCTATCAGCTGTTAAAGTGTGTATACATTTTTTTGGGACGCCCTGTATATATATATATATATTTTTTTTTTTGTTTTTTTTTTTGTTTCAAAGAATGACCGCTCATGACCACCAAAAGAAAGGTGGATAGCAGAGCGAACACAGAACGAAGAGTATGGAACAACTAATGGAAATGAACAATAGACGGAGGGGGAGGAGGAGGAGGTGGGTGAAAAGCAAAAAGATCATAGTGGGGTCACAGCCGGTAAAGAAGTCGGGAGCGAAAGAGGAAGGAGAACAACCCGGTTATCGAAAAGTAGGGACCTTCAGACAGAAGAGCGCCAAGCCTATCACAAAGCCCGACGCTCTCCAAAAGGGAAAATACTCTGCGCGCAGCGCAGAGTAAAGCGGACACTCCACCAGGAGGTGGGCAACTGTAAGTAGGACGTCACAATTGGGACATCGGGGCACCCGATCCCCGGCCATCAAATAGCCATGGGTCAGGTGGGTGTGGCCAATACGGAGGCGGGCCAGAGCCACCTCCTTATGGCGCGACCGATGGAAGGAAGAGGCCCAACATCCCAACTTGGGTTTAATCTTGCAAAGTTTGTTATCCGTAGCGCCATCCCAGCGACTCTGCCACCGGGAGCGCAAAAACCTACGGAAGCCAGGGATATAATCAGAAAAAGGGAGGGACACAGGTGAAACCTGTAGTCGGCACGCGGAACGGGCAGCTCGATCGGCAGCCTCATTTCCAGCCACGTTAACATGTGCTGGGACCCAGCACAATACCACCTCCTTGCCACCGAAAGCGACAAGAGTATGGTACAGTAGCTGGATTCGTCGGACCAGCGGGTGGACAGAGTCAAAACACTCCAGGCCATCCAGGGCACTGCGGGAATCCGAATGGATGACGAACGACCCATCCGGATGCTCCCGCACCACCTCCAGAGCGCTCAGAATGGCATAGAGCTCCGCCGTAAAAACGGAAGCCTCATCAGGGAGACGGGTACATCGGGGAGCAAGGACAGACGACTGGGGAACAGCCGCGGATCCAACGCCCCCCGACGACCTCGAGCCATCCGTGAAGATCGCAACATATGCAGAGTGACACGCCGCATGCTGAAGGAACAGAGACCGAAGCAAGGCAGAGTCCGACTCGGTCCTGAGAACGGGGCGCAACGCCCTACAGCACGCAACAGGGGTGCTCTCCCAAGGTGCAACACCACTGAAAGAGACCGGTATAACGGATGGAGGGGGAGTGCCCATACCATCGAGGAGGGAGGTCACCGTGTCGGTGAAATACCAACCCCCATCCCGGCAGAACGCCCTCTCAACCACCTGGAACAGAGGAGAGGTGGGAAGACGGAGGATCCGGAGATAGTGTTTAGCAATGAGGAACGACCTCCGATCCTCCAAGGGAGGGATGTCGCACTCAACCTGCAGACTATCAACCGGAGAGGAGCGGAAGGCGCCAGATGACATGCGCAGTCCTCTAGAGAGGACCGGATCCAGTATCCGAAGGGCCGTGCGGGAGGCGGAGCCATGCACCACACTCCCATAGTCTAATTTGGACTGTACCAGGGACACGTACAAACGGAGGAGCGTCCGCCTATCCGCGCCCCATGTAGTATGCGACAGATGCCCCAGCAAATCCAGGGTACGTCTCGCGGACTCGCGCAGCCGGCGAAGGTGGGGAACCCAGCTCAAACGGCTGTCGAAAACCATACCCAAGAAGAGTACTGATGGAACGAGGGCCAGAGGCTGACCCCCGAGTGTAAGGTTAAAGGCCGGGATGGCGCCGGATCCCCGTCTCCTCGACGGAAGGAAGGCCACACACGAAGTCTTCGGGGAAGACAACGTAAGGCCCACCGACGACGCCCAGCGTTCAACCCGATTGACCGCGAGTTGGACTTTCCTCTCCACGAGGGGGGGACTCGTCCCCGCGGCATAGACAGCCAGATCATCTGCATAGATGGAACAGCGCACCGAGGGCGGAAGAGCTCCCGGTAGCGCAGACATAACTAGGTTGAAGCAGGAGACGCTTAACACACCCCTGGGGCACCCCCTCCTCCTGAACATACAGGGCAGATAGGGCCGCCCCATTACGGACGCGGAAAGTGCGACGGCAGAGGAAGTTGCGAAGAAACGTGGGCAAAAAGCCCAAAAAACCAAGAGACTTCAAACGGTCCATGACAACTCCCCGACGGGTCGTGTCATAGGCCTTTTGGACGTCAAAAAAGACGGCCAGAACAAGATTCCGGCGGGAAAATGCCTCCCGTACATCATGGCCAAGGAGGAGAAGGGGTCCAGAGTACCCCGAAATCGACGAAAACCATACTGGGTCGGGGGGCATAACCCAAGCGACTCCAGTGTAAAGGAAAGTCGGACGGCCACCATCTTTTCGAGGAGCTTGCATAAGCAGCTCGTCAAAGCAATAGGCCGATAGCTCGCCACCTCCGCCGGATCCTTCCCCGGCTTAGGTATCGGGACCACAATCGCCTCCCTCCAACGGGAAGGGAACGACCCTCAACCCACATCCGGTTGAAAAGATCCAGCAAGAAGTGCAGGGCCATCGGGTGCAGATTCCAAAGAAAGTCATACGGAATGTCATCAGGGCCAGGAGCGGAAGAACGACGGGTTGCCAAGGCAGCCCGAAGTTCCCGCATCGGAAAGAGATGGTTATAGGGCTCGTTCCCAGGGGGCGGGAACGTGACCTCCGATAAAGGGCGATCCGCAGCTGAAGGCGAACGGGAAACCGCAGCAAAAGCACCGGCCAGCCGATCAGCCACAGCAGCAGGATCCGAAAGGAAGCCGTCCCCGTCCCGAAGGACAGGGCGACTAGCAGGGACTGGCCTCCCCTCGATACTACGTACCTTCCGCCACACAGCAGCAGAAGGGGTAGATGAGGAGATGCCGGACACAAAAGCACGCCAAGAGGCCCGACGGGCCAACTTGAGAGTCCGGCGGGCGAAAGCCTTCGCCCGCCGCATCTCAATCAAGTGGCCCGCGCGCCGGGTGCGGTGGAAGCGGCGCGTTGCCCTCTTCCTCTCGCACACCGCCTGGAGACATGCTGGAGTCCACCACGGGACGCTACGAGTCCGCGGGTTACCGGAAGATCGAGGAATACAGTCCTCCGCGACGCCCATCACCACCCGCTCGAAGAACTCCAAGCTCTCATCCACAGAGCCAAAGCTCAATACCGAACGGACAATGACGGAACGAGCTCTGAAAGATGGCCAGTCAGCCCGCGCAAGGCACCACCTCGGTCGAGACGAAACGCCCGGCTGCGGACCGACCGGCTCAAGACAGACTGGGTAATGATCACTGCCATAAGAGTCCCCCAACACCTTCCACGAAAAATCGAGTAAGGCATCGAGGGACACCAAGGAGAGATCAATACAGGTAAATGAACCCGTGGGTTCGTGGAAGTAAGTAGGTTCACCGGAATTGAGACACGCAAAGGAAAGTTCCTCCATTAAGGAGAGTAAAATACCAGCAACATTAGTCGACCGAACATCTCCCCAAGCCGGGTCGCGACTGTTAAAGTCCCCGAGGAGGAGAAACGGTCGGGGTAGTTGCAGCACCAACTCGCGAACCGCGTCGCGAGAAGGAGGGTCATGAGGAGGAATATAAACCGAGCAGGCAGTGTACTGGCGATCTAAAAAGAGCCGCACAGCCACAGCCTGCAAGGAAGTGCGAAGAGGCACACCACGCGATGGTAACGAATGATGCACGTAAATCGCCGCACCCCGCCGGCGTGTGCGCTCATCCGGGGTGCAAGGGAAACCAACATAGCCAGAGAGACGAGGGAGTCCCCGCGCAGCCAGGATAGTCTCCTGGAGACAAACACAGGAAGGCCGCTCGCTCTCCAGCAGGGAGGCAAGGTTCTCCCAGTTAGCTAAAAGCCCCCTACAGTTCCAATGCAAGATGGAACTGTAAGGGGAAGCGGCATTATAAGAGGCAGAGAAAACAGCGAAATAGCCACGGACCAAGCTGAGCAGCAAACTCAACGGTCCGTAACCAGGGACGGAATCGGTTTCCCCGACTCACCCAGAACTGGGGGGGTAGGGGCCACCGACTCCGCATCTGCTGCACCCATAGTAGGACGAGAAGTGGAGAGTAAAACAGGGAGGTCAAGGGGGGCTCTCCCGGCGGGGGAGAGACGACGAGTCGGGCCCAGCCGAAACCTCCAACTCCCCACAAGAGGGGGACCGGGGGGAACCAGCTGTTCGAGGGCTCGTCAAACCAGACAAGCACTGACGGGGGGGGAGAGGAAAGGTCGACCACAAGTGGGAGAGGTAGATCCAGGAGAGAGACCCGACCACTCTCAGCAGGAGCCGGAGAGAGAGAGACTCCATGAAGGAGGGCCAGGCCCCTCTCGACCGGGACTATCATGGGAACAGAGTCAGTAATCGAGGGTGTCATGGGGCGGTGTACCTCGACCGACACCCGGACACTGGTCGGGGCACCGGGAAGTGACGCCCCACCAGCGCTCCGTATAGGGGGGGGGGAGTCCCGAGCGGATCAGGAACAGCGCGCCGCTTCCCCTCCGGTGAAGACGGGGAAGAAGGGGAAGCAAGGCGAGCAGCAGTCAGGATCGGGTCGGAAGGACTCCGACTCCGACCACGGCGACGCTTCCTCTCCTTCGGGGCATCCCCCTCCCCACCCGAGAGACGAGTAGGCAAGGATCCAGACCCCAAGGCCGGAGGGGGAGAAGGGGCACTTGTAGGCAGGGAATCAGATGGGATGTCAAAAAGTGAGGCAGAGGAACAAGAAGGACCCGCGGCGCCAGGAGGACCACCAACCCCCGGGACTTCCAGGGGGGGCACCACTCCAGTAGACGCCGGGGTAGCACGGGAGGGGCCCGAGGACCCGCCAGGGCCAAGAGCCGCAGCGTAGGACAACCCCCGCCGCGGCTCCCGGTCACGGATCTTATCGCGCGCCTCCCGCGCACTAAGGAATTCGGTAATCCTTAAGGACCGCACCTCAAATTCAAACTTGAAAACGGGACAGTCCCGAGAAGAGGAAGGGTGGGCCCCCGAACAGTTCGAGCACCGCGGGGGATTCGTGCACGGTGTAGGGTGCGCAGGCCCACCGCAGCGGACACATAGCTTACCCTCACGGCGGCACGCAGAGCTAACATGGCCGAACCGGTTGCAGCCACAGCAGCGAACCGGGTCAGGCACATATGGTCGCACCGAAAACTCACACGACCGGCGATCACCCATGCCCAGAACACCTGGGCCGGAGGCACAAGGAGTCAAAGGTCAGGAGCAGACGAGCGGACGGGGTAAGAGCACCATCCCGGCGCGACGAAAAGCGGAAGACCTTCGTTACCCCCTGGGGGGCAAGATCCTCCTGCAACTCGCCAACCGGGATTGACAGCAGACGGGAAGCGAAAATGGTGCCTTGACAGCTATTCAATTGCGGATGGGGAGTCACAGAAACTCTGCAACCCAAGACATCCTGCAACTGTAGAAGGGACCCAGTCACCCCCGAAGAACGGGACTTCAAAAGAAGAGACCCATCCCTCAGAGGGCGGATATCATAACGACAGGGAACCCCTATCGTCTTAAGGCGCTGAAACACCCGTTCCGAGTTGCCCGGAAGGGAGCCAGCGGAAGGGCGGAGAACAAGGAACCTGTCCACCGGACAGAAATTGACAGCAGAGACAGGTCCATGTGTAACGGTAACCGAGAGTGGGCGAGAGAACAAGGGCCGCGAAGACCCCGCCCTACGGCCACCACGAGTCCGGCCACGAGAGCCAGACACCGCAGAGGACGAGAGGGGGCCATACGGCTTGAGGGTCAATCCAGCGGAGGCAGAGGCCGCTGAACGACCAGAAGTAGTAGTCTGATCCAAATCCAAGAGCGGCCAGAGTCGTCAACAAGAGGGGAGTGAAGTTTAGTAATAGAACCCATAAACAGTATTTTTACAAAAAACGGCAGCCTCGGACCCAAGGCGATGACCAGCCGCCGCTGCATCCTTCAAAGCGCAGGCCCCAACGTCCCGGGTAGCCCGCCCCCCAACCTAACTGTCGTTTTAAAACAGCAGATTGGCACTACGGAGATTTGTCCGTTAAGGGCCAAGCAAAGACCCAATCCAGACGCAGCAGCGGTCCGGGCGCCCAACCGTCCCGGAGCACAGCTCAGCCACGGAGCGATGCCCCCCGGCGGGTGCACCTGATGACCCCAAGACTGCAAATACAAACAGGGGGGGGGGGATACTACGATTGACAGAGGCACAGGACCGAGTCAAGACAAAAGAAATTCCGGGAGAGACGGAAAAAAAGGGGGAGCAAAAAGAAAAGAAAAGGGGGGGGGAAGAAAAGGAAGGGAAAAAAAAAAAAAAACGCAACTAGGTAACTTCGCCCACACCCCGCGAGGAGTTGAGGAAACCTCAACAACCCACGAGGTGTACGAGCCCCCTCGGCCCGGCAAGCCGGAGTACCTAATCGAGGGGGTATATATATATATATATATATATAGATAGATATTATATATATATATATATATATATATATATATTAGTGGTAGACCGGATGTCAGTTTTTCAACATATGCGGATGCGGATTTTTAATTTCAATATCCGCGGATGCGGATATTTAGTTAATCTATCAATATAATATAGAATTATGAATATATGACATAATTTTTCAAATTTCGTGATATTACTATTATGGGAGGCAATGCATAAGAATTAAAATTAATATTAATGTTTTCATTATGATAAAAATAATAACTTTCTCAAGAGTTTCAGCCACAGAATTGAATGAAACAAGTTTCATTCAATTTCCTGTGTTACCACCTATTTATATTTTGAGGTTTATATATTTGTTGGTTCTATGGAAAATTTGGGAGTACCGAAATGGAAGACCCACCTAATCTTGGATAAGCCATATTGACATTAAAATAAATAATAATAATAAAAAATAACTCAGAAGGAGAACATGAACTCTTGCTGAGAAAAATTAAAAAGACACCAACGAAGAAACAAATATGGGATGAAAAGAAAAAAAGATCCCATGGCTAGAAATAGCAACACGGTTTTAAGAAGAAGAAGAAAAAGATCGGATAAGCAGAATAACAGGGCGAGAAGCTGAATAAGCATAAGGATTAAGCATAAGAACAGCGACGGAAAAAGCCGGAATAAAAATGTTTTAGTGGTGTCAAGAGATAAAATTCATAACAGTTTCAAGGTAAGAAGTTCATAAATTTCCCTTCGGTTATTAAATTTAGGTTAAATAAGCTGACATTTCAGCTGTAATTGTTTAACAAAAGAGTATGGAAGTCCTGTTTATGGACAAATAGTTAGGCTGGTTCATCTTTGGCCTAGGTCTTCCATCTTCAACATAGCCTAGGTTGTGTTTAGGCTACTCTGGTTGGAGCAGGACCTATTTTTTCCATATCTATAATGGTGGCCCGTGTGGGGAAGGGTTATTTGCTGTGAAAACCTTAACCTTGAATAAAATAAAATAAAATAAATTAAAACAAAAAATAATAAAATTACGCCTTATCAAACATTTTGACATCTGAACAGAATTTATTCCATGTTTGGCTTTTTCAAATACTTACTACATATAAATAATAATAAATTACGAAGCCCTAACTAAAAATAAAAATAAGAAATAATTCAAATGCTTCAAAACTTATCATTTGGTCATAAATGTGGTAAAATTCTAGAATAAGGGTAATCAGAAGCCTAGCCTATTTAACCAAAATAAAGCTTATTTATAGAGTTGAAAGGGTTTTAGGATTTTGGGGACTTAATTTTGGAAAAATAAAATAAACAAAATATGGCTGAATGTGAAGCAATTGAGGCAAAGATTAAATCATTAAAAAGGAAGAGATCAGCAAGGAAGGGAGTCATTACCAGGCTTTTAACTACCTTTAATAGCAAAGAAAATCCAAATAAAAGGGATTATGATACTATTTTGGGTGGTTTAAATAGAATTAAACAGGAAATAATAATTATAGATGAGGAAATTGTTACAGAAACTGATGCGTTAAATGTTGGTGAAGAGACATATACAGCACTTTTGTGTGAACAAGAACAGAATATTTTTGAAATAGATTCTCACATAAATGAATTATATGCTGCTTTAGATAATCTACCAAATAATTTAGAGGCTACAAATCAAAGTTTGATTGAGGCCTTCAGAAATGTATCCATTTCTAATGATGACAATAAACAACTAAAAGCCAAGTTACCAACATTACAAGTACCAATATTTGAGGGTGATCGAACAAAATTTCAGTCTTTTCTAGAAAAATTTGATAGTTTAATTGGCAACAAAGATTATATATCTGATGTTGACAAATTCAGTTATCTCCTTAATTATTTAAAGGGCCCAGCCCTAAAACTGGTTGATGCCTTACCGGCAATTGGCAGTTCATATAAAATAGCTCTCAAATTACTAGAAAGAAATTTCCTAAATAAAAAAGAAATAGTAAATGATTTAGCAATAAAATTAAAAAATATAAAACCAGCCAAGGATAACCATCAGGATCTGTACAATTTCTATTGTGAAATTGAATGCATGTTAGGTCATCTACAAAATAATGATATAGATCTAGAGAAATCAGCATGGTTTATCCAAGCCATAATATTTGATTGTTTACCTACCCAAATTAGGGATATTTTCCAAAGAATAACGGGAAATACATACCCTACCCTTGATGAAATAAGGAATGAATTTCCAAATGTTTTGTCAATGTACAAATCTTCAAAGATTGATTCACAAACAAAGATTGATTCACAAACAAAGAAAATACAAACAAAACCACAACCACAACAAAAAGACAAATCAGAACAAAAAGTGATAGGTCTAACTCCTACACTACGAAATTTTAATGTTACGACAGAATTTGTACGTAAGTGTAAATTTTGTTCGGCTGATGATCACTATAGCACACGATGTACTAAATATGTAGACTTAGAATCCCGGATAAATAGGTGTTCTCAGTTAAACCTTTGTACTAAATGCACAGGTGCAGGACATACTAACAAAGACTGCAAAACAAAAATAAGATTCAAATGTGTTAATTGTGGAAGTTTAAATCATGTCTCTTGTCTTTGTGATTCATTTAAAAATTCAAATAAACAAAACCTAAAGAAAAATGAAAAAACATTTAATGGACATATATCAATAAATAATGTCAATAAAAATTCTAGTGTACTCCTACCTACAATAACCTTGGATTTAAAAAATAAAGAAGGTGGGACAACTCCTATAAGATGTCTAATAGATTCTTGTTCCCAACAAACATTTGTAGATCAATCATTAGTTAATCAATTAGGCCTACAAACTCATAAAAATGAACAAGAATTGTGTATAACATCATTTGTCAAAGAAAATGAACAGAAAGAAAAATATAATACAGTCAATTTAGATCTGGATATACCCACAGAGAATAAAACAACAAACATAGAAGTAGTAGTCATTGAACAAGTTGGTCAACAAAAATTTAAAATACCAAATTTAAAAGAAGTAATACAACAACTTAAAAAGCAATATAAAATTGCAGATAGAAATTTAAATGATGATATAATAGATAATGTTCAAATGTTAATTGGAGCTGATTATATTCACTTAATTCAGAAGGGCATAGTCAGAATAGGAGATGGGATTGCTCTAGATACTCACTGGGGTATAGCTCCACTGGGACACATAGATAAATATAAAATAACAATGAAAAATAAAAATATATGACTAACAAACTTGCCCTATTATGACAAGGTCTTACACAACTCAAATAATGACATAAATACTGAAATATTAAATAAATCATTAACAACTGAAGAATTAGATAAAGGTGTACAACAGCTCTGGCTATTAGAGTCAGTGGGGGTGCAAGATGGTGATCATACAGATGAAAATCAATTAATGGCTGAAAATTTTGAAAACACCATCATGTATGAAAATGGCCATTATTCAATTGAACTACCTTGGAAGATCAATAGTCCAAAATTAAATGATAATCTAAAGGTAGCTAAAGGTCATCTCTATAATTTGATGAAAAGATTAAAAAATGACAAGAGAATTAAAATGTATGATGATGTTTTCAAGGACCAGTTGGAAAAAGGCTTCATTGAAGAAGTTAAAGATCACCCCTTTAAAAAAGACAACTGCCATTATCTTACTCACACAGGAGTCTATAGAAAGGATGCACCCACAACAAAACTTAGAGTTGTGTATAACTGTAGTCTTAAAGATGGCAATAAGCATAGCTTGAATGACTGTCTCATAGAGGGGCCTAATCTTATTTCAGACCTTGTAAAAATCCTTCTAAGATTTAGATTAGATGACTATGCAGTTCAAAGTGATATAAGCAAAGCTTTTTTGAGAATTCATCTGAAAAATAACTATGACAAAGATCAACTAAGATTCTTGTGGTTTAATGATCCATATGACTTAAATAAAGGGTTTAAAACATTTAAATTTAATGTGGTTTTGTTTGGAGCAAATGCAAGTCCTAGTTTACTGGCTTTAACCATCAAACATCACTTAAATTTGTATGATGAAAATGATTTAACTGTTCAGTTCTTGAAAGATCACTTCTATGTAGATAACCTTGTAGGATCAACCAAAACAGAGTCAGAATTAAATGAAGTTTACATAAAAGCAGATAAAATAATGAAAGAAGGTAATTTTGAATTAAGAGAGTGGATCACAAATAATGAGAGACTAAATCAAAAAATAAAATCAGAAGACAAAGGATTAACAGAACCAACAAACAGGGTGAAAACATTAGGCATGATCTGGGATTTGAACTCAGATTCTAAAGTTCATGATTCACTCTGCACAAAAGGCTACACCTTAGATACAACAGCTAACACAAAAAGAAAGATCTTATCCGAAAGTTCAAAAATATTTGATCCTATGGGTTTACTCCTTCCTTCTACTATCAGATCCAGGGTTCTTTTACAAGAATTTTGGAAACAGAAAGTAGACTGGGATGATCCTATAACCAATAAACAACAAGATAGCTGGAAAAGGTTAGCTAAAGATCTCAATAAATTACAAAACATAAATATTCCCAGAGTTTGTGGACACAGAGATACACCTCAAACCTTGCATGTATTTGGTGATGCCAGTGAAAAGGTGTATGGCTGTTGCGCTTACCTTGTAGGTGAGGATGGCAGCCATTTGATCTATGCCAAGGGGAAAGTAACACCCTTAAAACAAAAGAAAACTATTCCTCAGCTTGAACTACTTGCGGGTTATCTAGCTGTAAAAATAACAGTATTTCTCCATGAAGTCTATTATGATGTAAACATCACAACTACATATATTTGGCTTGACAGTCAAATCTGCTTGGCATGGATCAACTCTGATGAGCTAAACTCAAAAAACATCTTTGTCCGTAACAGATTAAGAGACATTAAAGAAGCTAGACAAAATTTGGACATAACCTTCAGATACATTCCAACAAAACAAAATCCTGCAGACTTTCTCACAAGAGGATTATCCTGTAAATTACTAAAATCCAACAAAAATTGGTTTCATGGACCTGAATTCATTCAGGATGAAACAATGTGGCCAGCAGAACAAATTAATGTAAAACTTAACATGATAACCACAAATAAAGTTGAGCCACTATTAGATTATAACAGTTATTCTGACTTTGGCAAACTTGTAAGGGTAACATCTTACTGTCTCAGATTCATTCACAACTGTTTAAAGAAAATAAATAAACAAAGAAATAATGATAATGAAATGTATACAAGTCTAGCTACCAAATATTGGATTAACCACATACAACAAACAGAATACAAAAATGAAATAGATTTTTTAACAATTGGTAAACAAATGAACAAAGTACCCTCTGTGGTAATAAACTTGAATCTTTACATTGACAAAGATGGCTTATTAAGATGTAAGGGTAGATTAAACAAATCACAAATCACATATAACAGTAAACAACCCCTTCTTCTTCCTAGGTTCCATCACATTACAACCCTAATTATTAGAGAGAAACACAATGAACTTTATCACATGGGCGTTCCACAAACATTAAATGCCATTAGAAAGTTGTATTGGATACCCAAAGGCAGAATGACTGTAAAGACAGTTTTGAATAACTGTGTCACCTGCAAAAGGATTCATTCCAGATCTTTCAGGAAGACCAATCCTCCTGATTTGCCAACAGAGAGAGTCACCTTTAATAGGCCTTTTGAAACAGTTGGCATAGACTATACAGGAAGTTTGACTGTTGGTCTGGGCATGACTCCAGATTCCTGGGATCTTGGGAGCATTGCTCCAGTAAATTTGACCATGAGAAAAAGTAAATTTGGGTTTGGGTTTTGTTCATCCGCTAGACGTTATGCAATTTTTTTGCGTATACGTTCTTGTACAAACCAATTTTTTTAAATTACAAATTTAGTTATTTTAAGTTTAGTTGGTAATTCCATATTTAACAATTATTTTTATTTTTTGTTAAGCTTCAATGTTTTGAATATTAAAATTTTATTAAAACGTATATTTTTTTAATATAAAATTATCAGGATTGGACTATGTTCCATTGATCTCGGCCAGGTTTGATAAATTGGCCAGATAATTACTTGTGCGGTTTTAAGTAATCCACCATGACTCTAGAATTGAAAAGTTTAGTTAAGTTTAAACTTACTTTTACTTACTTTAACTTACCTACTTTTACTTACTCTTCCTTACTTTTACTAAGTTTAAAGCACTTACTTTTACTTACTTTCATTGTACTATATTTACTTACTTTTACTCACTTTTACCATACTATATTTACTAACTTTTACTTATTTTGTATTTTTTCAGGTAGTCAATAATCAATAATGGATCCTAATATTGATGAAGTTGGAGAGAAAAGTGAGGGTGTTAAAAGGGGTTACTTTTGTGGTCAATGCAAGAACAAATATTCAAAGAAGAAAACTGGGAGGAACATTTTAATTCCAAAAAAATATTTGTTACAATACAAGAGGTCCCAGAGTTTGGGCCCACAGCTTAGATATTGCAGTAAAGAAATACCAGGATGAAGTGCAGCAAAGAGATACGGCAAAGCAGTCATTTAGTTTGTTCATAAAATGTGCTAGTGCTAGACCTCAGAAAAATTAACCAACTTCATCAACTGCTAATCTAGAAAATGAAACTTTTTCACTAGATGTTTCATAGACTAAAGTGCTTCTCCTCCACCTAAGAAACAAAAGGTAAGTGAGGAATCTGCGCATCAGACTAACAAAACTGCTTTAGAGGAATTTGAAAATTCCCAATCCAGAAGACATTGAATGCAATTTTGCGCCTAAAAAAGAAACTCACCAAGCTGTTGTGGTTAATAAAGAGAAGAGTCAAAATATGCCTTCAAGTTCAAGTGTTGCATCCAAATCTAATAAACAAAGCAACAAATTGACATTTCCATAGCCCATTTAAGCAAGTGTAAATCAATACAAGAAATCCTGAACAATGATTTGATCAAATCTACATTCAAATTGGTGAAAAGAAGGATCTAGGGCATGCTGATGATTCATTTTCAGTACCAAGTGATATAATGGAAAACATTGCAAATAGTGACACTAATATGCCTGATGTAGATATAGCTGTTGAGGATGAAGATGATGATAATCAAGAAGATATTGATGATGCTTCTGATGATAAAATGTTACATTATATTGCATAGCTTGCACAGACCCCAAAGCATGTGCTTCAGACAAACATTCTAACATAAAAGGTTACTTCAATGTTAAAGATTTAACCTATGTATGCAAACAAGGAGAAAATCAAGAGAGATGGTTTAGAAATCTGAAAACCCACCTGAAGAGACATTTAATTAAACTTCAGCATCATCAAAGAGCTGCTGTTTATGAAGTGATGAAAACATCTTCTCGGAACACTACTAAAAGCATAGAAGACTTATGTGGCCATCTTATACTACATAATGAAAACAAACACTGCATGGGCTCTATATCCAGTACTTCTAGCTGTATTACATAGGTCAGGTTGTGAGATTGGAAATTTGAATCATAGCACACATGCGTGCGAGACAATTTGTGAGCTATTAGATAATCAACTTAAAGAACAAACTGTAAAGTGGTTCTTAGAACAAACTTCAGTAACAATAACAGCTGACATTGGAACAATTTTGGGATTAAGCATGCTAGTTGTATTAGTTATGAGTGAAGAAGATAAGACTGTAAAACTTGCTGGGATAAATTTAGTACGCAGCAAATCAGGAGTTTATTTGGCCAATGAAATTTTTGATGTGTTGAAGTCTCCTAATCACTTGAAACTATCTGAAGAAGCAATTAAATCCAAGGTATCTGGAATGGTTGGAGATGGGGCTTTTTGTAAGGACAACGAGCCATTTAAAAACGAAATGAAAAAGTTGTTTGGAGAAAATTTCAAATTTCGATGGGACTTAATGCATCTTGTGAACAGAGCCCACGTTGATGCATTGAAGAAAATTTGTAAACTAAGTGAGCTTTTAGACTTTATTCAGAATCACTCTTCAAATCTGAGATCAGGCCTTGACTATACCAATATGGTTCTTGACAATATCATTGGTTTTAAGAGACCAAAACTCAAATCTGATACTCGCATGGTTAATTACGAATTTGATCAATTTGACAGATTTGTGGAAAATTGTGTTTTTTGATCATCCACAAGAGAAAGAAATTAGTGCCAAGTTCTATGTATTGATTTCCTATGTAACAAAGATTATGTTGCAAGTAGCTCAAAAAACCACAGTTAGTGCAGAATTTGTAGAAAAATATTTTATAAAGAAGGAGGGAAAACTGTTATGTTAAGAGTGATGGAAACAATTTCCAAATTAGCTAATGGAGGAAATGCAAATGATGTAGTTTCTGAATTTAAGCACGATACCACAGGGCAGCAAAAGGAACTAACAGCTGAGGATTACATCCTAAATGAAGTTTACAAATACATCAAGAAACGTTCTGATTACTACCAGGTTGCTGAAGTTGCTAGACCATCCAGAACCAGATCTGAAAGTAGTTTTACAAAAGACTCAGTGATAAATTGGCTGACAGAATATATAGAACAGCTGTGGAAAGGAATCACAGAGAGATTAAAGCATTTTGATAAAGATGGATCAACTGCCTGGAGTGAAGCACCAGCTGAAGGGACATTCTCCATTCTTGTTACATTGTTGAACACAAAGGATCCATTAAGCCATCTCATTTGACTAAGCTGTGCAGAATTGTGAAGGAGGGTCCAGCTCCAGGCACTAGATCTGCTGTAATGATCACACAGAAAGCCATTGATCAGTGGCCAAGCATACATGGCGGTAAATTCACAACAAATGCCTACATGCAAGGTCTAACATCGTCCACTGTTGCTGCTGCAATGAATAAATAAACTTAAGGTGAGTTATAAACTGTACATTATTGTATTATTATGTTTAGCTAAAACAATTTGTAATTGGTATGTCGTCAATTCAAGAGTTTACTATCATTAACCTATCTAGTGGTGTAAGGGGAAAAAAAGTAAATTCAGAGATGTGCTCCAGTAAATTTTTTCAAATCTGGAGTCATGGGTCTGGGAACAACAGAACAAAAAATGTACATCATACTTTACACATGTTCATCTTCTAGAGCAGTCAGCTTAGACGTAGTGAGTGATCTCTCCGCAGAATCATTTGTCTATAGCTTTAGAAGATTTTGTGCTAAGCATTCTGTACCCAAAATTGTTTGGACAGATAATGCAACCTATTTCAAGGCTGGTGAAAATCAAATAAATGACATATTACAAAATTCACAACCATAACATATCTACAAAATAACAAAATAAAATGGAAATACATCCCTGTTGCCTCACCATGGTATGGAGCAATCTGGGAAAGGAATATCCAAACAATAAAGAATTGCCTAAAGAAATCAATAGGTAAAAAACAAATTGAATTCTTTGAACTTCTCACTCTCATTAGTGAAATTGAGAATGTTGTCAATAACAGACCTCTTACTTATGTAGGGGATAATATTAATGATGTAGAGCCTCTCACCCCAAATCATTTGATTAAGGGAGAAGTCATTAACCTTCTACCTGATTACAATATCTCCTTGGATGATCCACCTTGGAGTGATAATAATCATGATTTGCAAATAGATTATCACAAATAACAAATATAAAAACAAAATTTAAAAAGCAATGGAGTGATGAATACCTTGTTGGGTTGAGAGAAAGACATAAATATATACAAAAAAGACTGGGTTAATAAATTAGGGTAGGAGATGTAGTTCTAATTAGACAAAATACACCAAGACAGTGTTGGCCATTAGGTAGAGTTTTAGAACTAAAAACTGGGGAAGATGGATTAACCAGGGTTGTAAAACTTAAAACTGCTTCAGGTGAAACTATAAGAGATGTATCACTCTTATACCCCCTAGAAGTAGGACCAACTACTGTTAACAAAAATGATCAAGATGATGAATCTATAATAGATTCTGATGATGATCAAAATTTGACCCAAACTATACCAAACCTAACCTGTTCAATAAATGATGTAACTAGTCCTACTACTACAATAACCTATACCACAAATAGTAGACCACAACGTTCAACTGCTCTACGAGCTAGGCAGATGTTACAACAAAAGATAAGGGCTGGAGTATTGTAATATTTCCTATGGAAAATAAACTAAAATGCAACACCCTTTCATTTTGAAAAGGGTGAGGACTTTATAAAATGCTACACTTTTTATATTAAAAAGTGAGGAAAAACAAAAATGGAATAACAAATAAAACATAAAATATAGGTAATCTAAGATGGGTTAATAAATATTAAAGAAAAAATTGGGTTTCACATGCAATTTTTCCTTTCTGGCTGGCCCCACTGTATGGAAAATTTGGGAGTACCGAAATGGAAGACCCACCTAATCTTGGATAAGCCATATTGACATTAAAATAAATAATAATAATAAAAAATAACTCAGAAGGAGAACATGAACTCTTGCTGAGAAAAATTAAAAAGACACCAACGAAGAAACAAATATGGGATGAAAAGAAAAAAAGATCCCATGGCTAGAAATAGCAACACGGTTTTAAGAAGAAGAAAAAGATCGGAATAAGCAGAATAACAGGGCGAGAAGCTGAATAAGCATAAGAACAGCGACGGAAAAAGCCGGAATAAAAATGTTTTAGTGGTGTCAAGAGATAAAATTCATAACAGTTTCAAGGTAAGAAGTTCATAAATTTCCCTTCGGTTATTAAATTTAGGTTAAATAAGCTGACATTTCAGCTGTAATTGTTTAACAAAAGAGTATGGAAGTCCTGTTTATGGACAAATAGTTAGGCTGGTTCATCTTTGGCCTAGGTCTTCCATCTCCAACGTAGCCTAGGTTGTGTTTAGGCTAATCTGGTTGGAGCAGGACCTATTTTTTCCATAGATTCATTAATAACAGCTCAGCAAAAAAAAATTTTTGTTTCGTTGCCAAGGAAATTCGTACGAATTTAGGGTATTTTGGGGTTGCTGAATTCCAAAATGAAAGTAGTTTTTCGATTTGGCTCTAGTTCTTGAGATAATGAATACCCTCAATTAATAGGAAACGTAACCATAACGCGTGCATATGGGAAACTACCGGAGCATTTTAGATGGTGAGACACGCGAATATTCTTAGTGTTTACTCCGCGATCATTCTAGAATATTCCCCCTCCGTATATAAGTCATCGGCCACCCAACCAGTAGTCAGTTGACAGTTGGCAGTGGAGCGGTACGTGTTGTCTGTTGTGTTTTTCGTGTTTCTCGTCCGTGTAATGTATTTGTATACATGTACTTAGTGTACATAAGTCAATATGAAATGAACTTATAATTTTATTGTTTTCTTTTTCAGAGAAATATGAGTTCTTCACGAAGAGGCTGCTTAAACAATCCTAATGTATTCTGCTACATTTGCGGCGAATACACTCTGCAAAAACAAAGAGAAAACATCACAGACTTTGTAAAGCAAGCTTATCTTGCGTATTTTGGCGTGGCGCTTGGAGACCAAGACAAGTCATGGGCTCCCCATAAGGTTTGCAAAACCTGTGTAGAATGCTTACGACTGGAAAAATCGAGAAAGGAAAGTTTAAACTTCGGTGTGCCTATGGTGTGGCGAGAGCCGAAAAACCACCACGACGATTGTTATTTCTGTGTGGTTAATGTGAAAGGTTTCAATCGATACAAGAAACTCAAGTGGGATTATCCCAATTTGGAATCAGCAAGGCGACCTGTGTCACACAGCGAAGACGTTCCCATACCAGTGTTTACCACACTGCCCGACCTTCCGTTGTCAGAATTTGAAGAAATTCAGGACTTAGGTGGTAGTAGTGGAAGTGACTATGAAGGAAGCATTTCAACACCTCAGCAGTTCTCCCAAGACGAACTCAATGATCTGATACGGGACCTCAGTCTGTCAAAGCAAGCATCTGAACTTTTAGCATCCAGACTAAAAGAAAAGAACTGTCTACAGCCAGAAGCTAAAATAACAGGTTATCGGACAAGAGAGGCGGG
This sequence comes from Bathynomus jamesi, assembly GCA_023014485.1. NCBI lineage: Eukaryota > Metazoa > Arthropoda > Malacostraca > Isopoda > Cirolanidae > Bathynomus > Bathynomus jamesi. The sequence continues at coordinate 581,383 of JAJOZX010000696.1, read as the reverse complement.
ACTTCTTCCTTACTTCAGCCAAGATGAAGAACTTGTATACTGCAATAACATCCTGGACTTGTTCTTCAAATGGGACTGGAATATCGACCAGGAGATTGGCGGCTTTTTATAGACAGCTCCAGTAGAAGCTTGAAATCTGTTTTATTGCACAATAGTAACCGATATGCATCTCTTCCAATTGCTCACTCAACAAAACTTAAAGAAGAATATGAAAATATCAAAATGGTCCTGCAGAAACTCTGCTATCATGAGCACCAGATGCCTATTTGTGTTGATCTAAAGATGGTAAACTTCTTGCTTGGGCAGCAAAGTGGATATACGAAGTACCCTTGTTTCATCTGTTTATGGGATAGTAGGGCAAGGCAAGATCATTGGAAAAAAGTGACATGGCCTTCAAGAGAAAACATGACTGTAGGTGCAGCGAACATCATTAACGAGCCTTTGGTTGACAGGGAAAAATCATCCTCCCACCACTTCATATCAAGCTGGGACTAATGAACATTTGTTAAGGCCTTGGACAAGATGGCGATTGCTTCAAATACATTTGTAGATCGTTCACTGGACTAAGTATGGAAAAACTAAAAGCTGGAATCTTTGATGGCCCTCAAATCCGTACACTTATCAAGAATTCGAATTTCACAAAATTTATGAATGGTGTTGAAGCTTCTGCCTGGTGCAGTTATGTCTCAGTTGTCAAGACTTCTTGGGTAACCACAAAGCAGACAATTATAAGAACTTGGTGCAAAACATGCTCACAAACTTTGAAAAGTTGGGTACTAATATGAGCATAAAGGTACAACTTTCTCCATAGCCACTTACACAGATTTCCGGATAATCTTGGTGATTTTAGCGAGAAAAAGGGGAGAGGTTTCATCAAGATATCAAGGATGAGGAAAGGTATCAAGGCAGATGGACAGACACATGATGGCAGACTATTGCTGGAACCTCCAACGTGATTGTCCTGATAACCCACATAAAAGAGACATCGTACAAACAGAGATTTACTAGACATTAATTGTAATTATGCGAATCAGCTTACTGTGTTTTATCTGTTATTACATCGCTAAAATGCCATTATGTATTCATGTGTTTACTTTTGTATGATTTGAGACAATTTCAATGCGATTTGTAAGTAGGCTCCGCCTGAACATTAAATTTTTGCATTTTTACGTGTTTCAGGGGTACCAATTATCTCATAAATTAGAGCCAATCTAGCAAAAACCGATGTCATATTCGGAATCAGCACCACAAAGTTACCCCAAAATCACTCTAATATGATTGGCAATAAAATGAGTGTTGACCAGTGTAATTGATAAACTGTGTACCACTCTGAACACTCGTCTAGAAGCGTACGCTCTCCTGCAGAAAAGATTTGGATTTTTGTATTTCCTTCTAGACCTGGACATCGACAGTCTTCGACGGTCAGCTGAACATCTAGTAGAATGCTATCCGGCTGATCTGGAGAAAGAGCTGGTAGCAGAAGTTGTGCAGTTCGCTGCCCTAATGAAACTCACCGAAAGTGAAATAGAATCCCAGACGGAACGTGAAGACATGTGCAACAGATTTTATCGGGCATATGAACACAAACGAACTGAAAGGAACATTCCCAAACATGGAAATAGCAGTGAGAATATACCTGTGTATGTTTGTCACGAACTGTTCTGGTGAACGTTCATTCTCGAAACTCAAACTGATCAAAAATTACCTTCGCTCGACAATGGGCCAGGAACGCCTTGCGTCCCTGGCGCTGTTGAGAATAGAGCATGAGGAGTTGCAGTCGGTGAGTTTCGAGGACACAATCATGCAGTTTTCCAAACAAAAAGCCAGGAAGCGTCCTATGTAATATTCATTACAAATCTACACTCTACATATCTACAGTACAGTAAGCTGTACAGTTTAGCTGTTTATTAAGTGCATTACAACTGTGTAGCTGTTTATTAAGTGCATTACAATAACTGTGTAGATGTTTTTTAAGTGCATTACAACTGTGTAGCCTATTAGTGTAGCTGTATACACTGTATGTGTACATAGTTAAGTTATAGTCTTTAATATCACATTAATAAGCCGAATGGCTTCCGCATGTGTGTTTTGTGTGTGTTAAAAAAATATATCTGTTAGTGCATTACAAAATATTGTCATTCATTAACACACTAAAATAATACATCCCGAGAAATAGTTTGCCCAAGGTCCCGCACACTGAAAATGCGCCCCTGACTCGTATACCCAAGAATTCTACAGTAGTGTTCCTTATACTCAGACCTCCCTCACCTGGATTTTTATAACTATTTTCTCGGTTTTATGTAAACAAAACAAAAAATGAGATGTTATTTGAAAATTGCATTTTTGATGTTTCGTTGACATAAAACTGAGAATTATAACATGATGTATTGGAACCGACACCTATTTTATATGACAAATCTGTTCAATTAAGCTAACCTGAATTAACATAATACGCAGACATTTTTCCCGTACAATTTTCCTTCAATAAAATGGCGAACGTTTAATCAAAAGAAATATGCTTTATCGATACAAATGCCATTGGATTTGGCTAACCTCGTAGATTCCTGTCATTCCCAAGCTGTTACCGTCGGGCACAAAACATAAAAATATAGCGAAAAAATAAATTTTGACGAGGTCATATGAAAAAAACTAGCAAGTAAATCAACTGATTTTTCATACCAAAATATTGTGGTTTGAAAGAAGTAAAGGTGTGTACCAATGAAAGTACAGAAAAATATATATATTTTAAATTTTGTGTTGGCCCAATACCCCAACAAAATGCCCAGAAACCTAATCAAACTTGATTAAAACTAACCGTACACGCAAAAGTACAAAAATTATTTTCGGCCCCATCTATTCTGAAGAGGGCGGACACAAGGCTTCAGCTTGTCACTGAAAACACGCAAATGATAACATGCCCAAACGTACAAAGATATCACCACTGGTAATAAAGTATCACTTCAATCTCCAGGATCGAGTGTTACCTTTCATGACAAAGTTTTCACTCCTTCCCGTTTCTCATTAACTTTTGTGACAGTTACATCGATTCCACGTTTGTTCACACATTTACTAATTACATTCTTTCATCTTTTACGCAGTTTTCCTCTATTTCTCAAACCTACACACTCACTGTTATACGCCTTTTTCCCAGTTTCGTTGCTCTTTATTCTCTCCATTGACCATGCTATCGTAACACACCATCTTCTATTTTCATTTCTAATGAACTTTTCACTCCATAGTTTTCCTGAACATCCTCACATTTCATTTGGTCATTTCGTTTTACATCAGTCATACTTCTTAAATTATTCACCTCAACTGCCCTCACTTTTGACATCAACACACCTTCATGTAAATCTCTTACTGCGTCTACACTTACGCACTTTTTTCTACCAAGTCCTTTGTTCGACTTGCTTGATTGCCTCGCTTCGCTGTACTCTAAATTTTCAATGTACTTATACCTTTGTTTGTCGATCAAACACACATTCGAGGTACTCAAATACTTTCGCAACCTCTAAATTTTCTTCTTTCACCACATTATTAAATACCGATTCTCCTTCTCTCACTGATAAGAGCCTTATTTTTATTTACACTCAATACCGTTCCACGTCACCAAATACTTGTCACTACTCTCCTTAATTCATTCTTGATTCACCTAGAAGCAGACTGGACAGCCGCCACTCATTCTCTTCCAAATTCAGGTTTACTCTCTCTCCAGCATTCTTGCTTTCGCCAAACCCCATCCATATACACATTAAACAACCATGGCGAGATTACACAGCCTTGTGGTACTCCAACATTAATACTGAACTAATCGTTCAACTCATCCTTAACACTTACTCAAGAAATACAACTCACATAAAAACTCTTTACCGACACCATACATACGAAGCACTTGACACAAGGTACACCTATTCATTTTATACGATTTCTCCAAATCCATAAATGCCATATACATTTTTCCTTCCTTCATATCATTTAGTTTTTCAATCAATAAAACTGCAAAACTTTAATCAATACACCCTCTTCCTTCTCTAAAGCTACTTTATTCCTATTCAACCAATCTACCGAATTAGTTTTACTTTATCTAATCGTATCTGTGAACTAATCAAAACTTAATTTTTAAGTACCCACAAAAAATGCGTCAATTTCTCCCGTTTCGGAAAAATATCTCTCTTATTGGAGGCCCTCCTAGGAAGAAGTGGATAAGCGACAAAAGTAAAAAAACGCCAGAAAACGCTTTATAAAGTTATACCAATTTGAAAGTGGAATAACTTTTGCACTTTTGAAAATATCTCGTCGAAATATATGACAACTTTCAAATCAGATACAGCTTTAACTGCGTTTTCGGGCGTTTTTTACTTTTGTCGCTTGGCCACTTCTTCCTCGGAGGGCCTCATTGAACCCGTGGTTGGACAATATTATCCGGGACAAAGAAAAGTAGGGGAAATGAAAGTAAGAAATTGTTTTAGTTTGGGTATGTCATTTTGGTGTTTCATGTGTATAAGTACGATGATTTTTTTCACTGGTATTGTCTCGAAACATGCTTTGTTAATTTTAATGAATCGGCGAATTAGGTAAATTAGTTAGAATATAGGTTAGGGCATAGGACAGAAGTCAGGGCATAGCTCAGCATAAATTAGGTTACTTAAAGTTCACTAAAGTTAATAGGAAGTATCATATACATGAAGTTAATTTGAGAAGAATCTCGAAAAATAAACGTCGTATTTGTGTATATTTTGATAAACATTAGTGAACAGAGACGCAATCAGGGAGGGGTCCCGGGGTCCGGGGACCCCTTAACAAAAAGGTTTGCTTACACATTAACAAAGTCAACAGAAATGATGTTACAGATTAACAATGCAGAAAACTGTAAAGGCTGTTCATCGTTTTGAGATAGAGAGTTGCTAGATAATTGTGTGAATGGCTTAATACTGTAATTAACACGCTTTGAATCTCCCTTTGTAGGGACTTTTAGTAAGTGGTTTAATATCGGGACCCCCGCCCCCCTCTAGAAAATCCTGGTTGCGCGCTTGTTAGTGAAATTGTTTCCTCAAACTCTGTGTCTTCTTCCTTGAACCTTCTTACCGCACTCCAAAGGTGGTTTGAAGCAGAGTGACAATCCCAGACACGAATAGGATGGTGGAGAAGATTTTTCCTCGTGCAGGATCGTCGTCCGAGATGCAGAGCAGAGGCGTCAGGATGAAAGGTATAGTAATAGTTCCTCCAACCATCATCATATAATGCTGCAAAGGCAGGGTTAGATTAGGGTTGGAATAGGTGACCAAAACCTATCTTTGGCTATAATGTAAAGAGTAAACCCCTATTTTTATAGCTACTGTCTCTCCTATTCTTTGGCACACTGTGAAACCCAGAACGAAACATTCAACTCGATTTTAAGTCCACAACGGTTTAGCACTACATGATTGAATTCACGTTACGAATCCCCATCCCGGTTAATCCTCAAATTCCGACTGGAGTTGCCGTAAAAAAATTTGCGGTATTTAAATTTTGTATATGTGTGAAAATGCCGTTTGCATATGGTATCCACAGCAATGTACCGTTCAGTATGTAAGCGCTCTAGCAAAACCTTTAAAGCTTTGGTTCACTATAAAACAGAATTAGGTCCTAACGTTCCTTCAGACTGCGCTAAAACATGGGTTCAGTGGCCTATTCTGTTAGTCTCGTTCACCGGCAGTAAACCAACTCGGAGAATTCAATTGCTACTACATGTCAGAACGTTGTGTTTTGCGCTCATCCGCTTTTATTATATTGTTGTTTAAAGATCAAATATAAATACGAATAAATGCCATAAACCAAAGCAGCTAATCAGGATACGCCACTGCATGGGAGAGACTGCACAAAATCAGAATTAAATCTAATAATCTTAAAAACAGAATTATCTCATTAAAACTGTGATTTCAATCTTGGGATTTATTCAATAGAAATTTTTGCTGAAAATAAAATGTTTTCTTATTGAATTTAAGAATTCACGTCTGTATTGTTTTTAATTTCCATTCCATTACATGACGAGGAATATAAACTATAAATAAAATATAAATAAAATATAAATATAAATATATAAATATAAAATATTTCCTATAATTTAGTACAACACAAAGTTCACCCCTTTTCATCTTACTAAATAACTGCCACAGGCTATTCTGAGCCATTTTGAGAAATGGGGTAACACTAACGACTCCTCTGTTGGTCTTAAATTCTTATATAAAGGCCTCCTTCAGATATTAGGAACGTACTTTTACTACATAGAGTCGCTTTTCCACTTACCTGCATACCAAGAATGATAGAGAGGTACCAAGAAGGAACGTCCTCAATTCCATACAGGATTTCCGATCCAGTTTGATTTTCATCAGACGATGTTTTGTCTCTAAGTTCAAGAGACGATTTATGTTTGTGGATTTCATTGTTCCCGTGTTCGATATCCTAGATAAGATAACTAGATAAGTAATAATAGTAGTAATAATAATAATAATAATAAAGAACAGCATGCGGTTCGCTTCGCTCGCTTATAGGGAACCTTCTGTTAAAGAAATTTCACGAACGATAGAATAAAATTAGAAAACCGTTTGCCAACCACCTTTGAGACAATTACATTCACAAAAAAGTGCCAAAGTCTGTAAATACAATGCTTTTTTTAATATATACATATATATATATATATATATATATATATATATATATATATATTAAAAAAAAGATAGGCGACTTACTTTGTGTAGATCTACGCCTCTCGGCTAGTAGTGTGGCCAAAAAATGGGAGAGTGCAATTGCAATGTTGCAAATGGTGATAGTTGTTGCATAGGGGCGGGTGGGTAATGTTGCAAAGGGGAGAGGGGTGTTGCAAAATGGGGTATGCAACAAGGGGGTGGGGTTGCCCCACACAGGTTGCATGAAGGGGGAGCTTTGGGGAGAAGTTGGGACGGTCTCACCCCCCAAAGGGGTATCCTAACCTAAGAAGGTAAGACTTAACCTAAGAAGGAGAGAGAGAGAGAGAGAGACCATCCTTCGCCTGGCACCAGCCAGACGCATAATGCGAGCCCAGGGTAGTAGCATCTGTTATATAGAAGGTCGGGAGTTGCCAGATAGCGCCATTTATTTATATATGGAGGGGTTGCCAGAGAGCACTATTTTAATTATTTATTTATTAAAGGTAAGAAAAAGATGCTCTCAATGCTTAGAGAGGGTTGCCAGTTACTGAATTTATTTATTTATTTATTAAAGGTAAGAGAAAGATGCTCTCAATGCTTAGAGAGGGTTGCCAGTTACTGAATTTATTTATTTATATATGGAACGGTTACCGGTTATTGAATTTATTTATATATGGAGGGTTGCCAGAGCACCATTTATTTTAATTATTTATTTATTAAAACTCGTCGTGTAAATCCATACCATCTGAGAAAAATAAATAAATAAATAAATACGAGATAAAATCTAATAACAGACATTGAATGAAAAACAAATAAAAGAAAATAAATATACAAGCAAAATTAATAATACACACTTTAAACTATATATATATATATATATATATATATATATATATATATATGAAAAATTATTTCACGAAAGTGACACGTGAAAAATATTTATGATGAATAAAACCACGAAGGGAAAAGAAACAAAGGGGTGCTCAAGCGCTTTCGTCTAATGACATCCTCAGGAACACTGAGTGTTCCTGAGGATGTCATTAGACGAAAGCGCTTGAGCACCCCTTTGTGTTTCTTTTCCTTCGTGGTTTTATTCATCATATATATATATATATATATATATATATATATATATATATATATATATATATTAAAATACCAACTAAATTTGTTTAAAAGATACGCGTACTATTTTGCAACACGAATAAAAAAAAAATTTAGTGATGGATTCCGTACTATATTTCGGATTCCATGTTAAACTGTAGGTCTAAGGTGGTTCAGAAACAGGAATATACATTGCTACTTGACATCTTGTACTTTAGGACGGCTTCCTTTAGCATATAAATGCACATGTCAGTACAGTGTTTCACTCAAAAGCCAAACTGATTGTCATAAGTCTAGTCACAATAATACACTGAATATCTTTCTAAACACTTCATTTAATTTGTGCCCCATTCTCTCTCCCTTCATCCATACCACAGAGGATTTCTCATGGAGATGTGTGTAGTAGGTATGTGTGCACGAGAGAGATAGAGAGTGAGGCGAAAATTATAGGAGATTGAAGATTGTAGCTTTCACACCTTACATGCCGAATTCTATTACAGAAAGAACAGAATATTATATATATATATATATATAAGTAAATAACAGATTTTGAGGAGTCTGCTTTCTGTGATTTGCTAAGTGTACAATTATAATGTAATTAAAAATATATTATTATTATTTAAAACACCATGGAAAATAAAATTCTTATATAATAATGGGAAAACTGTTAGTCGCATGAATGTAAATAGACTAACAATATAATTCGAAGGGTTAGTACAAACACACACACACACGCTGAACAATTCCAGGATCAGAAAGAAGGTGAATTGCCGGAGGCTACTCGAAAGCCAAACAAAGTAGTTTCAAGCAACAACAGTGGACACATCGGAATGCAGATGTATTTTTAAAGTAGATAGCTATCCAATGAATCCTTTCACAACCAATAACATCGGTATTCACAATAAGACCACCGCGTTCTCTCCTAATTGACAATTTCACTGTTTTATTCTCCGCAAACATACCGATAAATTTGGAGCGCGTGATTTGTTCACTATTCATTACCCTCTGAAGTGTATTCGCGTCCATTTTAAAAGTCAGTGACAGCACCCCTAAACCTGTCAACTTCTATTAAGTTTGTGACTCGAGGTATACTAGTACACTAATAGGCGCGTCTATCGGCTTGGCGAATTCCAATCTGACTGAGATGTTTCCACTCTGTTGTGGACTTAAGTGTGTATTTACACTAGCCTATAAGTCAGGTGTGATGTCAAACGGATAAAGGTTAAATTGATCGATGAATTCTTTCTGCGTTATCCCAATCCCGAACTCATCACAAGCACCTGCAGTATGGGCCAGATTACTATATGCTATCGCAAAAAGCGGGAACACAGCGTCTGATGAATAATCCGTATCCATAGCCCCTCCCAACGCAACGCCATTGACGTATAGAGTTATATTTTTAAGTCCGAAATTCTCGAATTTAAAGGCGTTCTTTTTATATTTTCCATTCACCGAAGCGTGTTCCTGCATTCCAATTAATATTCTTTTAGGTAGAACTCCCAGGGCCACGTTTTCTATCTGTTTCGAGGCCAACCCTACTGGCACCGTGTATAGTTTGATCTGTACTCTGTTAATTGGGTATTTTGCTGTGGCATGAAGTAAATTTTTCTCAATTTCTATTTATTTAGACGAACTTAATTTTACACGGTGTACGCGAAGGTATGTTTCCATAATATGACTCACAACGGGCTTTGCACCCTCTTCTTGATCAGCCCCAGATTTAAACAAATCTCAGGATTCGTGTGGGTGAGATTTATTTTCATATTTACCCCATTCACAAGCAACTTCTGGAATGTGAAGTCTGTATGCAGGCGTCCAAAACACTCGTATATCTTTTTTAGAATTTTTAAATTTGTCGTTTATACTACTTTCGTCTTTAGTCTGATAATAGTCCTCGGCATTTAAAAAGGTATCCTTCGCTTCTTTGGAAAAATTCAGCACATTTTCCAGACAGGCTCGTAGGTGATAGTACCCCGTTCCTGCCTATATATTGACCTGATTTAAATATACATCACACTGGTTGAATATGGAGTGCAGAAAGTTTGTTTCAGGGTATACAGCATATTTGTCATCACAGTCCATTCCATCAGAATGGCTATACGTAGTTTAGCGTACATGTGCACACAGTTTGGATCAAAAAAGTAAGGAGTAAGGGCCTGAGCTGGGTTGTCATCACGAAATCTATTGGAGCACGCGGGGAACTAATTGTGTTTAACGGATTAAATGTAATAAAGTTACTGTGCTCAATAGAAACTTGAGTTGGGGGCATGTCAAAGAGGGACAGCTCCGATTTACAACATTGTGAACTACACGGAGGGATGAAGCGTGTCATGACGAGTCAGAAATAGTACCACCTCTCTCGACAAATAGTAAACAGTCTATGATTCATGAGAACAATGTCCTTAGCTTATATCAGTCAAAAAAATGGTCAACCATAGGTTTCAGGCGGTTAGAACATTTCTCCTTTTTTGATGTCCTTTTACGTTTAACTCCACGTGCTGGTAATCCCTTCCTTCGGACAGGCCTCTTCTTCCGACCACCACGCATTTTTCTCTTTGCATCTTTGATGACTTCGTCCCGTGTACGCTTTCAGTGTTGTTTAGAGCTTCTTTAGGTTTAGCCCCAGCCATTATGTCTTCTGCCGTGTTAAGACCTGATTGTAGCGCTTTCCTCCCGAGATATCTGGCACCCCTCTTCAGCAAATAGACAGCGTACGTAGTATGGTTGAAAAAATGGACCCAAGCCCACTACCACGCTGGTATCGCACACCTCGATAGACTGTGAAAGGCTTTCTGTCCATTATAACTCTGCGTCGAAAGTGCAGCTTCACTGTTAAGCTCCCATCACCGAATGGGAAATTTTTTCCCTCAATCGTTCTTATATATACACACTGAAATATTGGTTATTAGATTAGCTGCGACATCCGCATAATGGGGCCTGTCATATGTAATACTCAAGCTCTTCCCTCTATGGTTGGGGATGTGCGCGATGCGTAGCAGGCGTGCCTGGGTATCCCCAACAAATTGGTGCTCCACTATATTGCTGTAAATATACCACATGTCTCGGGGTGTATAGCCATCACCCAATTTCTCCAATTTCATCAGATACATTAGGCTGGACAAGTCATGTTGTACCTCGTGAAAGGTATCTCTTTGGAAGACTGATCGATATCGCCCTTCGGTTATAATTTTGAACAGCCCTTTGTCTTTAATATTTCTGTTAGCCTGTGATTTTAGGATCAGAGTATGTGCAAGGTTTTCTTTGTTTACGATTTCATATACTAAATCAGCCGTAAGATTTGAGTTTTTTAAATTAACGTTTAAGTCTCTCAGCCGCACCATAACGGCCCGGACCTAGTGTTACTACTGTACTGTAATACCGTGCATCCCCAATCCGGGCGATACGTATGGTTTCATCCCGAGTTACCCCGACTTTTTCACACTCATGAAGGTCTCAAAGACGCGTAAAAACGGGTTCTTTATAATCAATATTTAAAAAGCGGGTGTCCAGCTGAATTCCGCATATCCCCACCTCATACGAATCACGACCCAATTCAATGGGCCCATAGAGTTCTGTTACAAAGTTGGTCAGGGTGTTGTTAGGATATACAGACAGAGAAGAAGAGGACGGTAGTGTGACGTAGAAATGGTTAGACTCCATGTTGCATACTATTTAAGCTTCATTATTGCATCAGCTTTTATATAGGTGTTGAAGCTTTCTGGGTACCCTAGCCATTTCACCAGGTACATTTTTCTCATTCTTGAGACTTTGCTTCCTTAAATTTTTTCAATTTTAAACACATTTTATTCCTAAATTAAATGTCACTTTCTACAACTCCTCGCAGTAAAAGCCTCCTGCGATTTCTTCCCCATTCAAATCTTCAATGTAATACAGCATTATCCCGCCTTTAGGCCTCATAGCCCTAACTTTAAAAATCTCACGTGTCCAACCTTGCTCAAATCCCTTCGCGAATTTATTTCCAGAACGCGATAGCCTTACATAATTATTTATTTTGAAATGCGCAGAGTGTGGCGGTGTTATACGAATATCTCTTCTCACATCAGGCTCTGTGCGTGAACCTCTTCCTAAAATCTCGTTAGGATGTAGCGGTAACCATCGTTATACACTGAATATCTTTGCATGTCTGTTAAATCTGCTTGTCAAATAGAGTCAATCGATGCCGCGGTTGTCTTGGTTGTTTTAAACCTTTTTCTCACCGGCTTATGAAGTGTATAAGCGTCCTGCCCCCGCAAAAACTTCTCAACATCTTTTTTCCCTATTCCATCATTGTAAACACTTCTGTACAGTCTATCAACGCCTCAGTAGGAGGTTGGCTAGAAATGTCATAATAACGTCTTCTTAATATGTTAGCCACTTTAGAGGCACGTGGATAGGGTTGACCGTTGTTGTTGTTTGACCTCTTCTTCTTTCAGAGGTGCTACCGCTGGGGGTGATGGCGTTCTCAGTTGTGGCACATGCGAGGCATGTTCCAAGTCTTTTAACCTGTTCATATTTCCTATCAATGTTTTGGGAACATTTATTTGTTGTAATCTTGCTTTAAATGCTTCCATCCTGATGGTGAGGGCCTATCCACTTTCTCACCAGATCATGAACGATGTCTACGATATTCGATTCCTGTATCTTTGCTCCTTCCACAATGATTTCACCTGTATCGGTCCACTTTATGTTGGGATCCTCATTCAATAGATTATAAAGACTTAAACCTTATTCCTCAATGTATGTGGGAGGTTGCTTTTTAATACATGTTCGATATGTTGTGGGCCGTCCGTTATTCTTTGGTTGGTCAGCTCTATCGTCGGGCCCAGGTCCTACGTCACCATGCTCAGCGTTGTCTGTGCTGTGCCTAATAACCACGGGGATCTCTGTAGGATTCTTATAATTTTCGTACTCGTGAAGAAATTTCTGCAGAGCTTCTTGGTATAAGATTCTTTTTATCAGGTTTTTTCACTGTTAAAAGGGTGAACAATTCGCTTTCCATTCTTTTAAACCTGATTTACGGTGTTCTAGAACCGTGTCTGGATTCTTCGAACTTTGCAGTGAAGCATACACCTCGTGTGGAATCACTACACTTTCTTCATTATATTAATCTAGTCAGTAAAGAACCCAAAACTGAAAATAAGATGGAGAGGAATGACCCTCCTCTTTGTACAATAATTATTCATTTTTTATTCCCCACAGTGTGACTTTTACGAGCGAGTGTACGTATTATGTTCTTGTAACGGCGTAGGCGAGCCTTCTGAGGGGGTTTCATTGATACATTGCAATTTATAACGTTAAGTCAGATTTCACAGATGCATTTTAAAAAGTCGGAGTCGATATTTTTAGCAAACATCTGTTGCATTGCCCGGGCAGTGGATGATAGATTTTTTATAATTCATGGTATTTCTTTAGCCTCTTTGTCATTCTGGAATATACACCGTTTCAGGCTCGTTTGGAAATATATTCGTTCTTAGAAGTCCCTAAACGTGTTTCGCGGATGAAGGTCGCAAAGCAAATATCCGTAACGTTGACTTGTAGCTTTATAAACTTCTAGAAACTCCTTACGCTGATTCGGAACATTTGATTGGCTAATACCCCAATTTGTGACACATCTCTACGTTGCGTTACGTATTGTGTATTTAACGACACATCGCGCATGTATCTATTTTTGAAAAAATAGATTTTGATTGAGAAGAACACGCTTATGTTAAGATGGTGGGAGAACACTGTAAATGTCTCGGCAAACGTTTTATCCATTTCCAACATGAGATCATCAATTACAATGACTATGTTCATTTCCCTTTAACGTATTAACGTCGTATATACCTTTGTGGAACAAAATATCATCTTGGTACTCGTTGAACACTGATTGATACGTCGAATATCACCATATAACTTTACGCATAAATTTGAGAACATCTCTCCCTTTTCTTCAATGATTTTAAGCATAAACACAGTTTCACCACATCCTGTAGGCCAGATATAATACATGTGGATGGGCTCGTGAACCTGAATTTTTCTACAGAATATATCTCTGACACGTCACACTCAAAGTGGGTCATTGACAAAATATAATAAAAATTTAAGTGGTGTTCCTTTTATTCTAGTCTTGTTTTTTTCTTCTTCCACAGAACCGTGAATGACGATGAGGTACAGCATTATGTCCCCATCATCGATATTACAGACGACTCCGATGACAATGTAGTTGTTGTCACAGACTCCATCCCCGCTAACGAGCCCACACCAGCGACACCTGTAACACCACCACGCGACAATTCAAAGCGGAGGCATGATGAAGAGCCTTCCACGTCAGGTATAAAGCGTGCGAGGAGTCCGACCGTGTTAGACCCTAGTAATAGAGCCCCAACCCTCTACGTTTTACGACACAACCCCAACAAAATACCTTCCTCAAATAAAAATGTACCCCCTTATTCCTGTTCAATTCTGGGTACGTCCTCCACAAGAGCAGCAGCAGCTTCTCGTGCTGTAGAGGAAAGTACAACATTCGAATTGGTGCGCACCGCCATCCACACACCATCTCTGACTAGAAATCGGTACGTAGTCAGGGTTGACCCTGGATCCATGTATAGCAACGTGGTTGAATACGGACTACGGTGCGTAGTTGAACGTATTGTGGAGTTTGCCCTTCAGAACCGCGACGAACGTGTTCAGGACGAGGCTGTCCTTCGGGTTCGGTTAGATGGCAGGTATGTAGATGATTTTTGGGTAACAATATCATTCAGACGCTTGGCAGCTGTAGATATAGAGTATATATTAAGCCGTATAATGTAGGCCTCTCAAAATAGTACAGCCTTCAATATGGACAACTTCACGGTTGATATTGACCGTGTATCCGTGTTGCGGGTTATAGTGCCACACCTTATACTCTTAACTTCAATTCTCAGGCTATTTATAGACGGCATATAAACACCGATCGTGGTTGCGGCTTTATAACATAAGTCTTGGCCCGTATGTTTACTGTGTTAAATACATGGACGCAAAAAATTGGTTGCCTACCTTTGTGCAGCGTGCCCGTAAACTGGCTTCAGATTGCAAGCTTGAGTTTGATTGTAATATGGGTCCTGAAGAGCTGAGAAGGGTAGAGCAGGAAATTAATGTTCGTATAGTTGTATTTGGAATGGATGATCGTCGTAGGACTGTGTATATTTTTAAAAGCAGTGTGAGAAATCGTACAAGACCCCCTACTTATACAGATGCAGATAAGAGGTAATGTACAGTTTAAAGACACTTTATTATTCACACCTTGTAAATTAGCCAAGCTACCCAAAGTAATGGGCGTAGCCGCCGAAGTTTCGAAAGGATATTTCCCTTACACATTCCTCACTAGCGAAACTTTAAATTACGTAGGACAACCTCCACCCAAACATTACTTTAACTATGAATGTATGAGTACAGGTGAACGTGAAGATTTTGACCGCTACTACAACAGTTTTAATGAATCTAATCCTTACACTATAGCTGATGAATGTGAGCGTTATTGCGTGAATGATGTGGTGTGCTTAGAGTATATTTCCAGGCCTTTAGAAGGATGTACATAGACCGTTTCAAATGCGATTCGTTGCAAGTCGCAACCACGAACGCCTCATTGTGCTTTACGGTGTTCAAGAACAATTTCATGTGTAAAGACACTTTAGCCGTCATTCACAGAAACAACTCCCGTAGTTATGGGCACAAGGCTATTTACTGGCTCATACATATACAGCAGCAGACAAGTGTATACATAAAGCATGCACGCAAAACGGGTGAAGTACCCATTAAGGTTAATGGTCGTGTATTTTGGTGTTGATGGGCTAAGCGAAAACCCTGCCACTGGTGAGAAGACTGTGTACTCCTTTAACGGCTGTTGGTGCCACTGATGCCCCCGTCTTGAGTGCGGGATCGTAGGATATCTCCACGGTAGATCTCCTGCCGACAGTCTTCCATGGACCCGCACCCGCGATCAGCTTATAGGCACCCACTTCACTCACAAGATCTTGTGGGAGCATGAGTATGATGCACGGATGGAGACAGATGAATACTACCGTGAAGAGATAAACACGATCAAGTGTTCAATGGTGCTGGATCCTATCAAATGCGGTGATAACTTGTTCGGAGGGCGTATAAATCCTTCAAGCTATACTTTCCGCCTACGGAGGGCGTGAAACTCCATTACTACGACTTCTGCTCTTTATACCCCAACGTGATGAAGAACAATCTGTACTCCGTAAGTGCACCTGAAAAACTCGTACGACCAGCCCTGCCCACCATCGAGGAGTTCTCAAATTTGAACAAGAACTATTTCGGTCTTTCTTTCGTAGATGTACTCTCCCCTCGCGATTTATGGATGCCAATCTTTCCCGTCGTTATAGACCACAAGCTCATGTTTCCCCTGTGCGTGAAGTGGGCAGAAGAGAACAATGGGACTTGTAATTACAACCAACCAGCTTAAGATCAGAGGCGTATATACAAGCACTGAGCTGTCCCTAGACGTTCGCCATGGCTACAGAATATCGAAGATATATGATGTGTGGAAGTTTCAGAAGCTACCCAACCCTTTCACGTCATATATAAACACTTTTTTGAAGGATAAGGTAGAAGCATCAGGGTATCCGCGAGGAGTTAATACCGAAGATGAGAAATCGGCTTATATTCAGCGTTATCGTTTTTCCTTCGTGGTTTTATTCATCATATATATACACGTATATATATATATATATATATATATATATATATATATAATATATATATATACAATAAACGGAGAAACAAAATTAAAGGATTGTGGGAGGGGCACACAAATTTATAAGGAAAAACTATCGATTTTTAGCACAAGATTAAATGAATTGTTTCCAACCAATGTTATAGATAAAAAAAAATATATATAAACAAATTTATACTGGAAATCTGCCCGGGTTTTAGCACTCTGCCCTTTCTGTATATAAAAATTGAAAAATAAAAGTTATTAGGGTGGCACACAAGTTTACCAAAGATTTAGAGTTCTACCCTTCTTATCTAAATCTGTTTTAAGTTTAGTATCTATCGGAAAAAAAAAAACAATTTGTCCTACGTACACTTTTACTCGGGACACACTAAGAAGGCCATCTTTTCTTCAATGTTTCTCCGCGCCCTTAGGATCGCCAGTCCGGAATACATCGATGCCGAATTAGAAAAAATCAACGGTATTGGAAGTGATCTGTGTTATCCATCTGCGTTCATGGAATCTTGTCTCAACAAGGCAAAAAGAACTTTCTATCGTGTCAATAATAACACTCGTACTTTGTCAAAAAATATTTTAGTACTTCCATTTTTCCCGGGCTTTTTAGGCATTGCTAATGTACTTAAACTTTTGGATATTAATGTAGTATTTTCATATAACAATATTGTGAAAAATATCATAGTAAAAAATAGCCCTCCAATAATTCAGGCATTATCTATAAAATTGGTTGTAAACAATGTGATTCCTTTTACATAGGTCAGACGGGAAAGGATTTGCACACACGTATAAAACAGCATCAATATTCCGTTAGAACAGGACAGTTGTCCAGTGCCATTTGTCAGAGTTATCCCACTGTATGATTGGAATAATGCTTCAGTTTTATTTCACTAGCAACATTGTTAATAGAAATATTCTGAGTCTGCCATTATCCAACTTACAAATAACTTCAACATAAGCAAAGGTCTTTTTCAACTCGATCCTGTTGTTTTGAATTCCTTCAGAACAGATTTAGATAAGAAGGGTAGAACGCTAAATCTTTGGTAAACTTGTATGCCACCCTAATAACTTTTATTTTCAATTTTTATATACAGAAAGGGCAGAGTGCTAAAACCCGGGCAGATTTCCAGTATAAATTTGTATATTTTTTTTATCTATAACATTGGTTAGAAACAATTCATTTAATCTTGTGCTAAAAATCGATAGTTTTTCCTTATAAATTTGTGTGCCCCTCCCACAATCCTTTAATTTTGTTTCTCCGTTTATTGTATATATATATTTATTTTTTTTCTGTAACCTATATATAGGCTGTAACTCTATGTACTTCAGTGTTCCTGAGGATGTCATTAGACGAAAGCGCTTGAGCACCATTCTGTGTTTCCTTTCCTTCGTGGTTTTATTCATCATATATATATATATATATTAGGTCATCCCATAAGTAATGCGGCATTTTTAAAAAAAAAAAAATTTCCATTTTTAGCATTATTTTACGGATAGAAATCAAACAACTCTTTGAAGTTATTTATATTTAAATAAATATTTATTTAAATATAAATAATTTCAAAGAGTTGTTTGATTTCTATCCGTAAAATAATGATAAAAATGGGGAAAAAAAAAAATTGTAAATGCTGCATTACTTATGGGATGACCTAATATATATATATATATATATATATACGGTGTATATATATAATATATATATATATATATATACATGCACACACACAAGGTATATATATATATGATGCAAATCCACAAGGAAAAAGAAAAATGATTCCAAACCTTTTGTGTATTCAGAAATACATCTCGTCATTCCCTGACGAGGTGTACTTCTGAATACACGAAAGGCCTTGGAATCATTTTTCTTTTTCCTTGTGGGTTTGTATCATTCATTCATTTCACGTGTTTAATTCTGAAATTCATCATATATATACAGGGCGTCCCAAAAAAATGTATACACACTTTAAATAATTATAAAGGCAGTGTTTATTAAAATACATTTCATTTTCAAAATGTAATAGAATCTACAGACATTATTTAATTGTTTTGTCAACGCCTGTTTTCAAACTGACGTCCGTTCTGGTCCAGGCACTGCTGATAACGCGAAGCAATGGAATCGCAAACATCACGAAACATTTCGTTTGGTATTTGTGTGCATTCTCGTTCAATGGCTGCTCTCAATTCAGCGACTGTTGCAGGTTTTATAGCGTAGACTTTGTCTTTTAAGTATCCCCATAAAAAAGTCTAGTGGTGTGAGGTCTGGTGAACGCGGAGGGTATTCTACGAAACCCCTTCGTCCAATCCACATCCACATCGTGCCAAATACCACTCGCAATACTCCACTCTTCGGTCCGGATCATCTTCATTAATAGCATGGACTAATCTTGGAATGTAACTTTTCCATTGACAGCGCTTCAAAATGCGTTGGACAGACTATTCTGAAATTCCTACCTCACGACTCGCTTGCCGCACAGATTTTCTTGGACTTTGGTGATACGTTTCCAGTACTCTTTCTTGCTTTGTGGGCTTGTCGATGTCCGTGGTCTTCCGGAACGCTTCTTGTGGGCATTCTGAACAGTTCCATCGGCTTCAAACTTATCTCTAATTCGAGTGATGGTAAGTCGCGTTGGTGGATCTGTTTGAAACTCCCTCCTAAACTGTCTTTGCACTTCAACTGCGTTTTCACACTTCCAGTAGCATTTTAGAATGAATTTCCTTTGTTCAAAGCTTAGTCTGACTGCCATTATTAATTCTAATGGGTTTAACTTGGAAAGAAAAACATCAATTGAGCTATCAGCTGTTAAAGTGTGTATACATTTTTTGGGACGCCCTGTATATATATTAACCCCTCCTTCTATGGCCTTCGGTAGTTCGAAGTTGACGGGAGTTCTGGTTAGGTGGCAGCAATGGATTTGTTACTCTGGAGTATCTGGTACCGAATAGGAAATCGCAGAAGTTTCTCTTATACTCTCTCCGATTTCTTCTTGTAGTGGATCGGAGGATTCTGTGGAGCTTACTAAGTTCTCTGAAGGTTCCCCGATTCTTCTTGTAACGTATCGGGAAATTATTTTCTCAATTCAAGACCATTTAATGCTGATCTGTTTTTGTTTTTTATTCTCAATAGGCTGATTTATTTTGCAAAACATTTAAAGTAAATATTTTAGCTGTAGCAATGCCTAAACTGATAAGCAAGATGTTTGAAGATGAAGCCATATTTTTGTTTTAAACCGCATATTGACAGTTCTGATGTCATCATGATCTGCCGAGTTAACTAAAAATGGAAATTGAAATATGCATTTTATTATGAATTACAATTAAACATGCATATGAGCAAAAATTAAATGCTTAAGATTTAAAATTAAAGTTAAGCAAGACATGACTTCATCTTTTACAACGAAGAGAGAATGTATACAGAAAACGAACATTGCAGAATTTAACAAGATTACATTATTAAGCTAAATCTAAAAAAAATGATTAAGTAATTTAAAAAGAAATAATTCACCAATTATTCAGCAGAAATAAAATAGAAAGCGAGTCAAAAAAATTTTAGCCGAATTTCGTCAGCGTTATGCGAATTTGGACTCTACAGAGTGTCCCATAAGTCTGGAACCATAGGGTAAAATAAGTAATTCATGTTTTTCCGTTAATGCAAGTGCACATGATGTCTTTGAGTAAGGAAGAACACATCCAGTTAATTCTGCTCGTAGGAAATCGGAGTCAGAGGGATTTCGTTGAGGAATTTAACAGATTGCATCCGGACCGCGCGCCGATAACACACAGCTGTGTCGGCAAACTTGTAGCAAAATTCAGGGAAACGGGATCCATAGGAGATAAACCACGCAGTGGACCTCCGAGGACATCCACCGACGATGACACAGCCGCTACCATCCTCGCTCATTTCACAAACAGTCCCCAAAAGTCTCTTCGGCGTTTTTATTGCCGTTTTTATCATTTTTCCCATGGTTCGAGACTTATGGGACACCCTGTATATGTAAAAATTAATATAAGACGTACATACATATGAATATAAGTATTATATGAATATAAATATATATGAATATAAAAATTATATGAATATAAAAATTATATGAATATAAAAATTATATGAATATAAAAATATATGAATATAGGAATTATTCATGGTTCATTTTTACATATATACACACACACACACACACCTTAACTTGGTTTTGCCCGAATTGTTCATTCTGACGAAGGTCAAGCTTGTCACTCCACCTTAGACTTACAATTTAACGTGGAATCCGAACCACGCCCCACCACGGGCGGTCAGCAATTACAAAGTCCTCGTCCGGACTCGATTTTACGACCTCCCGATCAGCAGCAGCAGCTTAACCACTAGGCTACCCAGGGTACCCATTTATCTACCAACCAATTTTTATTGTGTAGAGGGATGAGCAGCTGGGCTTTGCTGCGCGCTGCCTGCCGTCACCGGGTCTTGATCCCGGGGCCGATGGATTCGTAGTCAGCGACGCTAACCACTACACCACCGAGGCGCATTGTATATATATAATCTGGAACAATCTTCAAAACAAGATTAGACACCTGGCTCAGAACAATCCCAGATGAGCCGGGCGACCTGGTTATATGAGGTGGAGAACATTTTGAGCACTTGGCTTAGTTAATTAAATTTTATATGCAAACAACTCGCTATAACATTTTGATCACTTAAATTACTAATTTACCTTCATTGGCAATTGCTATAACAATATATTGTTTGGTTTTTTAAATTATAAAATATATGATGCTATAAAGTGTATATAGTTTTTTTTGGGACACCCTGTATATATATATATATATATATATATATATATATAGTACCGTGCAAAAGTATGAGTCCACTGTCAATCTGATAACTATTAGATAATCTGTCGTATGAAAATTGGTTTTTATACTAAAATACACATTAACTAGAATTTCTGGTTCATGTTAACGTATAACTAAGTTATTGCTTAAGTGTATAAAGTTGTATTAGCTGGATACCCTCTAGTCTGCATAAATTGGACTTGAGGGTTGATTTATTATATTACTTATAACGCATGTGTTTAAAGATCTAGCTAACGCTATTAATGATGGATCTGCAATAAATGTTCCTAAGCTATTGTTATATCAGCATTTACAATTAAAAGTATTGACATATTCACTTAAATTCTGAAAAACAAATTTATCCAAAACGTTTCTCATTATAATCCTAATTCATGCCGGTTTTTTTCTTTCACAGGCTTAAGAAATGACGAAAAGTACAATTTCTGAGGAGATTAGATATAAAATAATACATTTGCATGGTGAGGACTGAGTCAAAGAAAAATAAGTGAATCTACAGGTGTTTCCAAAACTGGTGTAAAAACCAGGGCTGTGGAGTCAGGAGTCGGAGTCGTGGAGTCGGTCAATTTTGAGTGGAGTCGGAGTCGGAAGTGCATAGTTGGATGGAGTCGGAGTCGGAGTCGGTGCAAATCCTTCAATTATAACCATAGCAGCCTAGGCCTAGGCCTAGCTCAATTTTAGGAATAAAATAGATTTAACTTAATGTTTTAATATATAATATAATATATAAAAATATATAATATATAATAATAAATATATAAATATAAATAATATATAAATATAGTTGCTTATAATTAATAAGGATTATAATTAATTAATTAACATAATTAATAATAAGGAAATTTAAAAATTTTGTACTAGCAACCCTAAATTTTTTCAGATTTTTAGATTTCAATTTGATAATTTTGATAAGCATCACTGAAAGAAGATTTAATGGAAGCGATCCTTTTTTTAAGAACAAATTCAGTTTAGGTTAGTACATTTTGTTAGGGATGTTTATAATAATACAAAAACATCTTATTAATTTGCTAAACCAATAATAATCTTATTTTGTTTAAGTTTCAATCAGTTTGTATTTTGGGATTTATTGTAATTTTGAATAAAGAGAAAAAAAGCCATTAAGGCATAGTTACAGCCACTAAGTAACCTGATGAGTCATGTGGTGGTGACGAAATGCCTTGTTTATGAATCTCCATTGGCCTAATAAAGCTAATCATAATCAATTTGGCCTTAACATTCCATCGGAGTCGGAGTCGTAATTATACAAGTCAGATTTCTGGAGTCGGAGTCGGAGTCGGAATGTTAAAATTTTTGGAGTCGGAGTCGGAGTTGGAGTCGGCAAATTTTATCACCGACTCCACAGCCCTGGTAAAAACAATCTTAGCTCGTCAGAGATCAAATGGGACCCCCCCAGTTGGTCGTCCTAGATTAGAGAGACCTTCTAAGCTTTCTCCATCTGATCTACAATATCTAAAGATTACTTCCCTTCGAGACAGACGCAAATCCAGCACTTCACTTGCAGCAGATCTCGAAAAAACAACAGGTGTCTCAGTTGATCCCTCTACTGTACGATGGAAGCTTAACTCAGTAGGTGTCAGATATCCAATACTTGTGTTCCAAAGCATATTTTCTTCTCTTCTCTTTATTTCCATTCCTTAAAAGTGTCATTTTTGCTGCAACACATCCTTTAAGACCTACTGAGTTAAGACCTGTTGTACAGCAAATACTAAGTAAACAGGGGGGGGCCCATATATCAATCTTTCCCCAGGACTCGTGGCAGCTCTCGCCGGCCCTGCAGGTAATAAAAAAAACTGTACAAAATTATGTACTTACTTTTTGCGTAAACCTTTTCTTGTTAATGCAAGTAAGAAAATCTGATATAAAAAAAAACACACCTGAGCAAAAGGTAACATAAAGGTAAAAAATTGACTACAACAACACAACTACTCTCACAGGAAACATCCGGAATATTGATTTTTTCATGTCCAGATCTGACTTTTCAAATTCCAAAATGATTCTGTTTTGAACCTTGAACATGTGTCTATGCTAAATTATCAGCAATAACGACGCAATTATAATGTAAAATGTTAGTAAAAAAATTAAATTAAGAATTATATATATATATATATATATATATATATGGAAATTAAATTAAAGACCTACATATTGACTAATTATACTATCGATATAATACAGGGTGATAAAAAAAAGGCTTCCCCCCCCCCCAAAAAAAAAATTACTGTACAGGACATTACCAAATGTATAACAATTTTTTAACTCTCTCTCTCTCTAATATATATATATATATATATGAATAGAAACGACATAAGTGTTAAGGAACGTTTCTGCACACGAGGAGGAGAGATAACGAATAAATGAAAAATGAGGCGAACCGCCCGGGAATCGAACCCAGGGCCTTCCAATTGCCGGTTGGACGCGCTACCATTATGCTACGGGCCTCACTTAATCACAAATCGAAATTCTCCCACATAGTGCCCTATGTGGGAGAATTTCGATTTGTGATTAAGTGAGGCCCGTAGCATAATGGTAGCGCGTCCAACCGGCAATTGGAAGGCCCTGGGTTCGATTCGCGGGCGGTTCGCCTCATTTTTCATTTATTCGTTATCTCTCCTCCTCGTGTGCAGAAACGTTCCTTAACACTTATGTCGTTTCTATTCATTTATATACTGCGCGGTCATTGCAGTTATATGCGCATATTCACGATTTGCGAGGGTGCCCTCTCAGGGCATTGGTTTCTGCCCTATGTGGGAGAATTTCGATTTGTGATTAAGTGAGGCCCGTAGCATAATGGTAGCGCGTCCAACCGGCAATTGGAAGGCCCTGGGTTCGATTCCCGGGCGGTTCGCCTCATTTTTCATTTATTCGTTATCTCTCCTCCTCGTGTGCAGAAACGTTCCTTAACACTTATGTCGTTTCTATTCATTTATATACTGCGCGGTCATTGCAGTTATATGCGCATATTCACGATTTGCGAGGGTGCCCTCTCAGGGCATTGGTTTCTGCCCTATGTGGGAGAATTTCGATTTGTGATTAAGTGAGGCCCGTAGCATAATGGTAGCGCGTCCAACCGGCAATTGGAAGGCCCTGGGTTCGATTCCCGGGCGGTTCGCCTCATTTTTCATTTATTCGTTATCTCTCCTCCTCGTGTGCAGAAACGTTCCTTAACACTTATGTCGTTTCTATTCATTTATATACTGCGCGGTCATTGCAGTTATATGCATATATATATATATATATATATATATATATATATGAGATGAATTTCACAATTAAACACGTGAAATGAATGAATGATGCAAACCCACAAGGGGAAAGAAAATGATTCCAAGGTCTTTCGTGTATTCAGAAGTACACCTCGTCAGGGAATGAAGGGAGAAGGCGAGATGACAAAAATATATACATATGTACAACGGGACAGAAAAATAAAAAGATTAACACATGATTAACAAGAGTTAATGAGTTAATTACAGGCAAAAGGTATTTTAACAGGATAGTGTCAATTTTATACATTCCCGCACTGTTATTGAAATTATTCTTAAAATGGATAAATGCACATTCTAGAATATTCCTTTCAATTACATCTGTTTTTAACGAGCGCTTTAGAACTATCACACTTGATGCTATGATTACATCTATACATATGGTTAAACAATGCATTAGAATTATTAGCTGTTCTACACGCATATTTATGCTGTTTTACCCTAATATCTAACGTTTTACCCGTTTGGTCTATATACAGGGTGTCCCAGAATTAACTATTTATTTCAATGAAATTGGACAAATTTTCTAAAAACACACTTTTATTTATGTTTATCATGTTTAATATGTGTTAAAAATGTATAAATTTCTAAATTTTTTTCATAATTTTATTTTCATAATTTTTTCATAGTTTTTCATAGTTTTATTTTCATTCTCTTTCAGAACCCTATTAATAATGAATACACAAGAACGCATCTTTGTTGTAACATCCCGTATCAAAGCCTTTTTCATCAGTGTCGAACGCAAGATTCTATGAACTGTTGTCTTGGATATGTTGCGTCTTCGACCGGCCTCCCTAACCGAAGTTGTTGGTTCATCCTCAAACAATTGTCGTACCTGTTCGGTACTGTTACGTGCTGTCCTTGGGCGTCCTCTTCCCACCTCGTCGTGTACGGATCCAGTTCTTTTAAATTTGCTCACAAGTTCACGAATCGCTTTGTCTGTAGGACCGGTTCTGTGGAATCTTCTTGTAAATTTTCTCTGATTTCATTACATTGCGTTCCTTTGATACGGGATGTTACAACAAAGATGCGTTCTTGTGTATTCATTATTAATAGGGTTCTGAAAGAGAATGAAAATAAAACTATGAAAAACTATGAAAAAATTATGAAAATAAAATTATGAAAAAAATTTAGAAATTTATACATTTTTCACATATTAAACATGATAAACAAAATAAAAGTGTGTTTTTAAAAATTTGTCCAATTTCATTGAAATAGATAGTTAATTCTGGGACACCCTGTATACTGAGTTACAGTTTGTACATCCGATCGAATACACACAACCAACCACATTATCCATTATCCAGGCTACTCTTTATTAGGCGTGATTTAACACTATTATTAAATACTGTATTATTAAAAGCAGACATATCAACTCTCACCGATTTTCCTTGAGAGACTCACGGATTTTAAGATAATAAATAATAATAATAATAATAAAATTGGGGACAATGAGAAATCTCACCGATTTTCATACCTCAAAAGGTCAAAAGGTTGGTTTCCGTAAAGGTTTTGCTAAAAGTATTATTAAAAGTGAATACACGAAATGCCTTGGAATAATTTTTCTTTTTCCTTGCGGGTTTGTCGTGTTGTGCAAAAATTGGTAATACAGGGTGTCCCCTAAGTCTAGAACCATAGGGCAAAATGATAAAAATGGCAATAAAAACGCCGAAGAGACTTTTGGGGACTGTTTGTGAAATGAGCGAGGATGGTAGCGGCTGTGTCATCGTCGGTGGATGTCCTCGGAGGTCCACTGCGTGGTTTATCTCCTATGGATCCCGTTTCCCTGAATTTTGCTACAATTTGCCGACACAGCTGTGTGTTATCGGCGCGCGGTCCGGATGCAATCTGTTAAATTCCTCAGCGACCTCCCTCTGACTCCGATCTCCTACCAGCAGAATTACCTGGATGCGTTCTTCCTTACTCAAAGACATCATGTGCACTTGCATAAACGGAAAAACATGAATTACTTATTTTACCCTATGGTTCCAGACTTATGGGACACCCTGTATATATATATGTGTATATATATATATATGTATATATATATATATATATATATATATATGTGTGTATATTACCAATTTATGCACAACACGACATAACAAGAACGCAATAGGTAAGAATAATCGCGTCGATTGGTCTAATGTTAATATACAACAGAGAATAGAATACAAAGACAGAACAGGTCACCTCTTTAATAATTTAGAAATTTTGCATCTTGCCTGTAGTAATAATCCTTGCTCAAATGATTCTCACTGTAAACTCATAGATAGGTATTATAGTAAGATAGTGTCCCTGTTAAGCGAAGCAGGAACCCCCTGATTAAATCTTACAACTATCATACTAAGATTATTCCTGGATGGAATGATTTTATTGCCCCCGTGATTAGGGAATCGAAAGACGCCTACGATTTGTGGTGCGTTCATGGTAGACCCAGATTAGGACCAGTATACATGAATATGTGTAGAAGTAGGGGTCAGTACAAGGCGGCCATAAGGTGATGTAAACAGGAAGAAGAGTATTCGAGCATCAAAAGCCTGTGAAGCTCGCATAAATAACGATAATAACAAATTTTGGAAATTTGTTAAGAATCAAACGGGTGTCAAAAGTGTCCTCCCTCCGACAATCGATGGGGTGTCGGGGGAGGATGAAATTGCAAAGCTGTGGAAAAACCACTACTCAAACATTCTTAACAGTGTGAGTAGAGATAATCTTAAGATAGATTGCAGCGAAACGCCTGTGGGAGGGACAAGGGAAAATACTTTGATATCAGTTCCTGAAGTAAAGAAGTTAATTAAAGAGTTAAAGACTGGTTCTGCGTCAGGGGTAGATGACCTATTGAATGAACACTTAAAATATGCCAATGACGTGGTACGTCTGCATATATCATTGCTCTTATCAGCCATGCTTGTTCATAGCTATATCCCTGCAGAGTTCATGAGGGTATATATCTTGCCCCTGGTCAAAAATAAGTATGGAGACATTCTGTCCAGCAATAATTACAGGCCTATTGCTGTCGCTTCCTGCTTCGCGAAACTACTAGAAAAACTCTTGTTACTCAGATTAAATGATTGTTTATGGACATCTCCTACCCAATTTGGTTTTAAAAGGTCCCACTCAACTGACCTGTGTATCTACAGTATGTACTTAAAGAAATAATATCTAAATACACTGACAGTAATTCAACTATTTATAGCTGTTCCTAGATATAAGTAAGGCATATGATAGAGTGAACCACAATATTTTATTTAAAAACTAGAAGACAGGAAGGTTCCATGTGCATATTAAATTCATTGAAATTTTGGTATTCCCACCAATCTTTTACCATTAGGTGGGGCAATGTACTATCCGAATGTTTTGGCTCCTCTTGCGGGGTGAGACAAGGCTCCTTGCTCTCCCTTATGCTGTTTAATGCGTATATTGACGGATTAATTGCTTCACTTAATGAGGCAACAGTAGGATGTTGTATAGATAACACAAGAATAAATAACTTAGTTTATGCCGATGATATGGTGTTAATAAGTCCCTCTATTAAAGGTCTGGATTGGCTACTAAAAGTCTGCGAAGTGTATTCGCAGAAACATGATATTCTTTTTAATGTTACAAAAACTAAGGTTATGCAATTTCATCCTAAAAGCTGTAATCAGCCAGCTGATATTAGGTTTAAAATGATAGGTGAAGTAATTGAGGAAGTACAAGAGTTTAAGTATTTGGGTCGAACCCAAGCGAATATGACTATAAGGAACTTTCGGTTCTGTACAAGTGAAGCTAAAGACACTCTTTCATACTTTCTGCAGTAATATACATATACGGACAGCAACTCTGGGTGAATTATAAAAAAGGTTCTGGCAGAACCCTAAATTTGCTGTACAAAAGGTCTTTTAGACTCTTACATAAATTACCCCCGAGATGCTCAGCTTCGCAAATGTTTGCTACCCGCAATGTCCCGAGCTTCCCGTAGGTAACAAGACGTGCTCAATACAGTCTAATGCAAAGAATTAAAAAATCAACCAACCTGATTATCCAAGCTATCCATGAGTCCTGCCATTTATCCTCTAAGCTATGGAATTCTTGGTACGAAAACGTCTATCTGTAGCTCCACTTAACTTTGACATTACTGTATTATTTCTAATCAACTGTATATATTTCTATCCTTAGTATGTGAACTGTCATTGTATTAATAATATTTGTCATATGGACTATAGTCCGGCAATAAACCTTTTCATTTTCATTTTCATATACACTCTTATACTCACTGACCCACTTACCAACGACAGGCCTTTCGTAACTGCAGACTTCTTGTACATCTATGCAGTGCCGACTCCAACCTTTTGGGGGCCCTAATATATATATATATATATATATATATATATATATATATATATATATATATATATTATATAGCAAACAACCACAGGGAAAAGGAAACACAAAGTCCGAGCGCTTTCGGACTTTGTGTTTCCTT
Organism: Bathynomus jamesi; assembly: GCA_023014485.1. Taxonomy (NCBI): domain Eukaryota; kingdom Metazoa; phylum Arthropoda; class Malacostraca; order Isopoda; family Cirolanidae; genus Bathynomus; species Bathynomus jamesi. The sequence continues at coordinate 552,310 of JAJOZX010000696.1, read as the reverse complement.
TCCCTGTGGTTGTTTGCTTATTAATAAGATCACGTGTTATTTTGTGATTTTAGTGCATATATATATATATATATATATATATATATATATATATATATATATTTCGCACAATAAAATGGTTTACATACAATTAAATATACAAAAATATAATAAGTTTATTTTAGATAGATATATATCATACCTTCAAAATTTGGCGCATTTTTTTTATTTCTCTCAATCATTCATTAATTAATTTTTTTATGCCGCTCGCTGGCGCCTCTCCCGCCTCGCGTAACCCCACGCTCACTGCGTGATCTGCGTAATGCAAGAGCCGGCGCTGCTTCTATATGCATTGCGTGTTTATAATTAATAAATTGGGGGTAACTCCACAAACTACTGTTTTGTATTCTAGGAATCTGTAGTTTCTCCTTCGCAAAATCCTCCTTTCCTTACCAAATAATGAAACTCATCCACAAGATGTGAGAAGTCATTCAATTTACTTTTATTTAGGTTAGTTTATGCACAGTTTCGGAAAAAGGTTCGCCTAAAAATATAAAATGTCTTAAATAAAGCATAAAGATCTTATTCTTCTTAGTAACATTAACAAAATATATTTAAAAAAAGTCATTACTAATTAGTAATTTTTCATGCTTTTTAAAAACGTTTAGGTTTCCGGTCGAACATTTTCCGAAACTGTGCGTTTTAATCCTTGGCGTTTCGAAATGACTTTTTAAATTGACGGTACATAACTGTTAATGTTTTGTAAATAGTTTTTGACGTAATAAAACTCAAATTAAAATTCAAAACGTGTTTTTTTAATCAGTTTTGAAAGTAAATTTATTGAAGGATGACAAAAGTAGACACTTTGGTTCTAAGTTGTTTTTTTTTGCAGGAAGGAGGGGCCAAGGGCATTCCTGCAAAAGCGCCCCCTCCCCATATAGAAGAAGAAGAGACCCAAAATCAAGGTTCAGGGATTACGAGATACCTGGACATTCTGCGTTTGAAAGATTGGAGATCATAAACAGGGGAAAGATGGATTGACGAAGTTTGTTCCAAAGTTCACCGTTGAGTAGATGAAAGACTGAAAATATCGATTAACCCTCGCGAATGAGAATGTGTTGAAACTGTGGTGCTGCGTGCTCTCCTTGAAGGATGAGGCATGCAGTCAGAGAGTTATTTCATAAATAAAAGTCATAAATAATAAAGGAATTATTGAATGAATATATTTAGAATCGTGTTGCTGCTTTCCTCCTTCAAATTATGCAAAGGTGACGCACGTTCTCACATTCCATTGACGAACTTTCCCATTTGTTCTTCAGGACAATCATCGTCGGGTCCGTTTGTCAACCCTTGTACTGCTTCGCGCTTTCTTTTCCTGCAGTTGAAATTAAGTGGACATAAGAGAGTCAAACCCCAATCCATCTTCATTTGCTGGTTAATATATAATCAATGAGGATTGCTTGAAATTGGCACAGCGTTCAGCCCAGACTAATGCAACCCATTCCGCTAAATGCAGAGTACAGAAGGAAAACTTGGGTGGTTGTTAGCTAATTAATATAGAGGGGGAAACAGCCAGAATCAATTCTTAGGGTATACCTTTTCTCTTTAAAACTTTTAATTTTTGGCTACCTTACGTTTTAACCAATTTTCATTTGCTTATGTTTGTGTTATTTATTAATTTTAGTTTATTCTTTTTGATAAGCCTGATGATGGGTGAGGTAACCCGAAACGTACGCATCTCAGTACCACAAGGTACAGTACTGGCCCCACTCCTGTTCATTATCATGCTAACAGACAGACAGCGAAGTAAACAGCAACAGCATAGTAACATCTTTTGCAGACGATACAAAGATCAGCAGAAAAATCACCGATGTAAATGAAGTGGAGGCCTTGCAGAGGGACACGAACAAAATATACAAATGGTCAGAAGACACAACAATGACATTTAACACCGAGAAATTTCAGCTCTTGAGATATGGTAGAAAAGAGGAACGACTGCATATTATGCTCCAGATAGACAGGAAATTCAGAGAAGCACGAAAGCGATCGATCTGGGGTAATAATGACCGATGATGCGAAATTCGAAACACAAAATCAGATAGCGATAAATAAAGCAAAAAGAATCGCGGGACAGGTACTAAGAACGTTCAAAAGAAGGGGACAGGACAGTAATGATTCCCCTGCTAAAAACACTGATCATACCAAATTTGAAGACTGCTCAGTTTTGACGTCCCCATATAAAAAGGAAGAAACTAATAAACTAGAAGAAACGCAGAGACATTTCACAGCAAAGATTGATGGCCGCAAAGAACTCAACTACTGGGAAAGACTACATAACTAAATCTGTACTCCCTGGAAAGAAGAAGAGAAAGGTACACCATAATCTACATATGAAAAATGATCGAAAAACTGTTACCAAACCTAATAAACCCAATTACCATTCAAACAACACTGGAAAAGGAAGGCAAAATGTGTAGTGTTCCCAAATTAAAGGCCTGACAAGAGACCTCCTCAATACTGAAGGAAAATAACTTGGTTATCAGAGACCAAGACTTTTTAACCAGTTTCCAAAGGACCTCAGAAACGTTACAGGGGTCAAAGTTGAAGTCTTCAAGAGAAGACTAGAGGCCTGGCTCAGGACGGTACCAGATGAGCCAGGTGTACCTGGCTAAGTACGGTGGAGAGCGCAAGAAAGCAACTCGCTCCTCCACCAAGCCAGACCTAGAGGCGGGGCCACCAGCTTGACCTTCGTGTGAAGAGAGACCAACGCACGGAACAGCAACTAGGTATGTATATATATAATCTTACCTTACAACCTTACAAAAGTTCCGCGTGATGATTCCTCATTTCGCGAAGGTCAAGCTTGTCGTCCCTCCTCTCGAGTTGGCCTGGTGAAGTAGTGAGTTGGTTTCTTGCGCGCTCCACCTCACATAGCCAGCCAGATACGCCCGGCTCATCGGGGATTGTTCTGAGCCAGGCGTCTCGTCTTCTTTTTGAAGATGTCCACCGCAACTCCCTTCGTGTTTCTTAGGTCTTTGGGCAGTTGATCAAACAGTTTTGGTCCTCTCACCACAAAACTAGTTTCTTTCAGGGTTAACGATGTTCCCTGTCTCGCCTTCAACTTGGGAATACGACATAATCTTTACCGTTTTCTACTTCACCGTTGTTTGGAGAGTTACAGGGTTTAGAGTAAGATTAGGACTAGTTTCTCCATTATTTTCCAAGTGTAAATAATGGTGTATCTCTCTCTTCTCCTTTCCAGTGAATATAGGTCTAGTTCGCGTAACCTTTCCCAGTAATTTAGTTCTTTGCACCCGTTGATCTTGGCTGTGAAGCTTCTCTGGATCCCTTCCAGCTGTTTAATGTCTTCTTTTTTATATGGGGATGTTAGGACCGAGCAGTATTCCAATTTGGGTATGATCAGGGTTTTCAGTAGATAAATCATTACATTCCTATCCCTTCGTTTAAAGTTCTCAATATCTGACCCGTATTCTTTTGCTCTGTTTACTGCTATCATTTTGTGTTTCAAATTTCGATCATCTGTCATTACAACCGCTAAATCTTTTGCTCTGGAGTTTCTCTGAATTTCGTGTCCATTTGGGGTACTGTATAATATTCCATAGATTTTAGGTCTTCTCTTTTTCCGTACCTATATATATATATATATATATATATATATATACACACATTATATATCTTTAAATATGAAATATATTTATTTTCCTTTCCTTCTTTGTGATTTTGCTCTCTGATAAGCCACTAGGTACAAAAAATAGATTATGGTTTTCAGAAGAAACAAGTTTTCACGAGAAAACAATTCGATTTTTTAATTCAGCGCACCCAAAAACATAAAGAAACACCAAAAAAATAAGATAAACACAAATTTTCCAAAATTTTGTTACATAGTGTTATACTTCTAAAACAACAGTGTTGTTTTAGTCTAGAACTGTTCTTAAGAAAATGTATTCAGAAAATTAGTGTTTAAAATCTCTAATAATAATAATAATAATAATAATACACAAATATTCTGTCTGTCTGTCCTACGCTTGCGCAAATGCGATTATCGTAGAAATTCTAAGCGTTGTATCGCAATTGGCTTCATTCGCTCTCTCCAAAAATAATAATGTGTATACATAAAATGGTTGTTAAAATAATTTAGGCTAACTTACTGAAGGTCTTACAATAATAATAATAATAATAATAATAATACACTAAAATTCAACGTGTCTATCTGTCTGTCCTACGCATGCGCAGATCAGTGTTGTCAACTTGGCTACTTTTCGCAGATTGGGCTACTTTTTAGAGTCCCCTGCTAAAAAATAAAATTTTCTGCTATCTGTTACTTTTTGGGCTACTTGTAACGTACGTCGTCATAAATTACGTGCAAGACAAGTATCAAACTTGTCCTCTGCGGAGTATAAAAATTTGTGTGAACTGTGCGTAATTTGTATTCAAGTGATATAAATTTGTGTGTAATATCTTGAAATGATTTAGTGGGGTAAGTACGACAAAAATTTTTAAAAAGAATGGCAGCTGGCTACACTGTCGGGAATTTTCAAAGTGGCTTCAAGAAGTAGTGGGGGACAATACCAAAGCATCTTACAAAGTTTGTCATGTACAGGTGAGAGCCCATAAAGCGGACCTGAAAAAGCATATGGAAACAAGTAAGCATAGATCAAACGTGACAAAGGTGATAAATCAACCAACTATACAATTTTCGTGTTGACCAATATCCTAAAAACGAACTCTTAAAGTTTGAAATTAAATTAGCTGCTTATATTGGCTGTCATTCTTCTATCAGTGCTGTTGACCATTTAAGTAACATTTTAAATTACCAAACTTCTTCGTCCAGTGGAATGTGTTCTAACATTTCTTACATCGTACAAAGTGTGCAGCCATACTGAAAAACGTAATTGAGCCAATATTAAAAGATTTAGTTTCGGATTTAAAGGATTGTGTGTGTGTGTATATATATATATATATATATACACACACATTCAACTGCAAAGAACACGCAGTATAAATAACGTAAAGAACGACGCTTGTATGTTTCGTTCTCTCTCGTCTTGCGCGGAATATCTCCTATACAAGCGTCGTTCTTTACGTTATATATTATATATATATATGTGTGTGTATATATAATCTGCTACTATTTTTTTTAATTCGCTATTTTTTATTAATTTTACTGCTACTTTATAAAATAAGAGTTGGCAACACTGGCGCAGATTCCACTATTGTAGAAATTTTAAGTGTTGTATCGCCAGTGTCTTCATTCGCTCTCCCACTTTAAATAATAGTGTGTATAAAGTAGCTGTTAAAATAATTTAGGCTAAGTTACTGAAGGCCAACTTTTATAAAAATTTATAGGAACGCAACAATTTTAACTCGTGTAAATCCTCTGCTCTTTCGAAACTAATAATGAAAGCTTGTCATAATATATTGGTACAAGTCGTAAGCTCATATTTAGGCATAATATTTTGAAGCAACAGATTATAGCTTAGTCACGCTAACTCTAAAGGTTAGACCTAGGCTGAAGTATATTATAGCCTAATCATCACTCTAATGGACGTAGGCTGACCATACGTACCGTTTTGAACGGGACAGTACCGTTTTGTATGGGTTCTGTCACTGAAGAATAATTGTAAGCTCAATATGTTTATGTACTTACTTTTTCATGAATACAGAATATTACATAACCCCCGTGACCCGTCCCTTTTTTGCCATCCCAATGTCCCGTTTTTGTCTCAAGGAAATATGGTCAGCCTATGTAATGGTCTGCTTTCAAATGTCGTTTTGCATAGTTTTGCATAGAACATAGTTTTCAATAGGCGTATATATTAAAAATATTCAATTAATTTTCATATAATGGTTAATATTCGTCTTTGGACCTTTTCCAGTTTGTGTACCGTTTTTCATATAATTTATTTTTGCTTCTTTTCAGATCAAAAATGAGTTCTTGATAACCAAACCATTTCCGAATGGTCCGTGAAAAATAATTTCAATCTAAAAATGTTTACTATGCTGTATGTAATATACTGTAGAAAACGGTACATAAACTGCAAAACGTCCTCGTCTTTTAACCCGCTCACGCGCGGTTAAAACGGTACAATATATTGAATTGCCATTCAAAACTGACTAAGAAAAATATATATCTTATCTTGTGCAGATTTGTATAAAATGCGTTTTTTTTTAAAATATATTTCGTATTTTTCGTGTTTTTTCTATATATATATATATATATATATATATATATATACACGAGGAATAGGAGGACGAAAAGATGGTACATGTTTATTAACAGACGTTTCGGAAAAATTCAATTTCCCTCATCAGTGCTAAAAAGTTTAAAAACAGAAATAAATAAGTATAATAAACAGAAACGAACAATAAATTAAAATGGGGCAACAATTAGCGAGAATTAATAGTAAGTTACAATATATTAAATTAAAAGATTAATAAACATGTACCATCTTTTCGTCCTCCTCTTCCTCGCTAAGCTACGCTTCCTAAGAACAAACCATTCAACCAAGTTATTTTATATATATATATATATATATATATAATCTCAACTATTTGGTGAATATTTCCTATTTTTGGTGTTTCTGGTTATTTCTGCGTAATTCAATTTGTCCTGTTTTAAAATTAAATCATTATTAGCAATTGGTCTGTTAGTTCGGTGTTTTTGTGACAAGAAGTATGACGTGTCAGTTTTGCATATTTGACTTTGAAGACGTAATCCGCCTTATTGCCCTTGATGAAGACAAGAGTTTAGACCTTTTTTCAATCACGGAATAATTAAGACATCCGTGACCTGCCCTAAATGCAATAATGCTTGTATTTTAAGAAAAGACCAGAAGGTCTTTAGGTGCCATAAAAAAATCCTAAAAATAAACGTGTCGTTTCAGTGTTTCAATCTTTAAGGGCACGCGAAATTTAGCGGACTACCCAGGCAATGTGGGCACATGTTATTACATTATCATTTGTATAATTTAGGTGTCGGGGGTACGGGGGCTCCGCCCCCGTAAAGATCACGCATCACAAATTGATCGGTCCTAATGTTTTGCGGACAGTTCAGTACGTGACAGGCCGGTTAGATCAATTGAATACCCGGTTAGGTCAACTGTACGCCCTTGATGATTGGTTAGGTTAAACGAAAATGACGAGTACAAACTTTTCTGGTTAATTTTGAGGTGTTTTGTACGAAACTGCCATCCGTTTTCTTTGCAAATGCGTAGACGCCATGTTTCAATTATAAATTGATCTTAAACTTTTTTTTGCCGATCGGTAATTTATTGGGTACTTTTGCATTATCCTCCCAACACTAATTTTTTTTTATAATGAAGGAAAGGAAAATGATATAAGTGTTGGGAGCAAAATATTCTGAAATTACATCATTAGTTATATGAATAAATATTCTTAACCTAACCTAACTTGAAGCCGGCTAACTACGGCTAACGCCTGCGGCGGGCTGTTTTTAACCTAACCTAACCTAACCTAATCCCAACACTAATTTTTTTTATAATGGAAGGAAAATAAAGTACCATAACCAAAACCAAACCAACATTATATAAAAAAATTAGTGTTGGGAGGATAATGCAAAAGAACCATTTATTGATTTTGTGGCTCACGCCAGACAATTTTATTCAGTTTCAGTAAAGGTCCCTTGCTATTAAAGGAAGGGTAAAATTAGAAACTCCAGCATATATATATATATATATATATATATATATAGAAACGACGTAAATAAGGAGCGTCTCTGCACACGGGGAAGAGAAATAACGAATAAATGAAAAATGAGGCGAATCATTTTTCATTTATTCGTTATTTCTCTTCCCCGTGTGCAGAGACGCTCCTTATTTACGTCGTTTCTATTCATTTATATACTGCGTGGTCATTGCAGTTAAATGCATATATAATATTATATATATATATATATGAAGGACAGTATGAAATAATAGGTCAATTTTATTTTTTGTATAAAAGAAATAATGTTGAATAGACTTTTTAGTTTGTCTGTCACCGAAATAATTTTGTTAAACATTTCCTAATTAATATTGCAGTGAATCTAATTCATTCGTTCTTTTTCAGACTGCGGGTAGAAGGAAAATGGGGTATAAGTTCTAGGGTGGCCATTTCCAAATTTCCAAAAAGGAGGACACTGTGTATGTGGCCGTACGTTAATATATATATATAATATATATATATATATATATATATATATATAACTGAAAGAAATGAATATTGATTTTTACTCCTTGGGCAGACTGACTGTCCGACTCGTAGTCATCGAAATTGAAAACAAATGCAGTTTATCAGCAATGTTGCCAACTACATATAATAAAACTACGTTAACGGTTATTATGGCCTTCAGTACCCGCTATTTAAGTGTACCTGAGGTAATTTATATAATTCTTTTAGCCAGACCCCAAAAAGGAGGACAAATTAACGTCCGGCTCAAGGTGGCTCCGGATGGAGGACAGAGTGCTCAAAAGGCGGATTGTCCGGCCTAAAGCCGGACGTCTGACCACCCTAGGTACAACTTCAATGGAACGCATCTGACACACTCGTTATCGAATTTTTCATCCCCGTCGATTGGAGAATTCATTTCGATCATTTTCCGTTTCGACAAAATGGCGCAATTCCTGCAAAAATGTTCATTTGTTCATTCATTCCAACGACTTTTAATTTTTGTATTTTATCCCCAAATATATATAATATATATATATTAATAATAATAAATAAAAATAAATAATTTTCTTATTTAAAAGAGGGAAAATACTGATTATTTTAAGAAAAATGTTAATTGTTGACGTGAATATTTATTTGGTAAAAATGTTTAATTAAACCAATATTTAAAATTACACTTTTTACTATTTGCAAATACATTTTCAGGTTGGAAATTTTACAAGATTCAACCATCTTCATCTTGGGGAAAAATGGACTTTTCCTTCAATATTCGAAGGAAAACTTTCCACGATCTATTTTTACTCATTCTATAAAGGAGGCTTTAAACTAAACGTTAGTTTGGGATCGACATCTTTGTTCGTGTGCAAAAACATCACGGATGAGGAACGTTATCTTCCTCCACGTCGTCGGGGTTATCCTTTTTATCTGAAGGAGAAATGCGACGAAGGTTCGCGACTCTGATACCTTTTCTTCGCGCAAATTCTACCTTGATAATTTGAATATTTCCCTTTTTGAGGAAAAGGTAAATTGAGGTTAATTTTTTCCCCTTTTAAAGGTTTAACTAATTAATTAAGGTTTAACTAATTAATTAAGGTTTAACTAATTAATTAAGGTTTAACTAATTAATTAAGGTTTATCTAATTAATTAAGGTTTATCTAATTAATTAAGGTTAAATTAATTAATTAAGGTTAAATTAATTAATTAAGGTTTAACTAATTAATTAAGGTTTAACTAATTAATTAAGGTTTAACTAATTAATTAAGGTTTAACTAATTAATTAAGGTTTAACTAATTAATTAAGGTTTAACTAATTAATTAAGGTTTAACTAATTAATTAAGGTTTAACTAATTAATTAAGGTTTAACTAATTAATTAAGGTTTAACTAATTAATTAAGGTTTAACTAATTAATTAAGGTTAAATTAATTAATAAATAAAGGTTAAATTAAAATGTGGTGCGCAAAAATATTTTAATATAAAGACTAAAGATGTCTTTTTATCCAAAAATGGGGTGACACTACGTCTATTTAAATTTAACTTTTAAACAACGTGTGTATTCCGACATTTGCGGTGTCGCGGTGAATTATATTTATAAATGGTATCTTTTAGCAATAAAAAAAAAGGGATATAATTTGGGTTAGGCTATACTAGGTTAGGTTTGACTAAGCTAGGTTAGGTTAGGTTTGACTAAGCTAGGTTAGGTTAGGTTTGACTAAGCTAGGTTAGGTTAGGTTTGACTAAGCTAGGTTAGGTTAGGTTTGACTAAGCTAGGTTAGGTTAGGTTTGACTAAGCTAGGTTAGGTTTGGCTAAGCTAGGCTATGTTAGGTAAGGTTAGGCTAAGCTAAGTTTGGTTTAAAAAATTGGGCGAATGTCGTGATAAGAAATGAACGCGTGAAAATGTCGCGGTTCTGTATGGAAAGCGAACATTGTGCGTACGCGTGTTCGTTTCAATAAAGATGAAAATTGCAAATGTTTTTGTTTTAATGTAAAAAAAAGTCGTTTTAAAAAGTTAAATTTAACATTTGTTTTCTTTCCTTTTTTTCAGGATTATCGAATTTATGGACACTATTCCTTCGTCCACGTTCGATTACACAATTTGGAAGCAAAAGGGTTTGAGGTGATCACTTACAACCAGTCTGGAGTGGAGATATTTTATGAAGTTTCCCCCTTCACGGCACCGACACGAACCCGACGGTGAAGGTAAAATGAAAAAGAGACAATTCAATTTACTCATCAAATGTATACACATTCATTCGTACACACACCTTCTTTTTATACGCATGTATAATACATACATACAAGCAGTGAACTTACGTGCTATGTACTAACATTACGCAATTACCTAACCTAACCTACTGTAACATAGGGGCCTATATATAATAATAATAATGTGGCGCTCAGCTCGCGCAGCTGCTCATCATCAAATACAAAAAATTGGTTGGTTGATAAATGGGTACTTTGCGGGTAGTTTAGTGGTTAAGTAAGACATTGGGTTGCTGATAGGGAGGTCGCGAGATCGAGTCCGGATGAGGACTTTGTAATTTCTGACTTCCTTCCTAGTCGTGGTTCAAATTTCACGTTAAGCTGTAGGTGTAAGGTGGGGCCAACAGGCTTAACCTTTGACAGGATATATATATATATATATATATATATATATATATATATGATACACACAGACAGTGCATGGAACAAGGAACTCTTCTGGGATAATTAAATCCACTATAGTCCGAGTAAGTAATGGTAAATGACAAATACCATAGTTTTTCTTTTTCATGATGCTAGCCCGACGTGGGCAACGGGTCACTCGCAAAGAGGTCCCATAAATATAGCTTCCCTCATCAGCTATCTGCAAAGCAGACAGGATCCAGCTTTGGGACATGGATCTAGGGTTTAAAGCAGCCTAGCCCTGCTACATTTAGAACCTCAATATAAGCAAAAGACTCGCTGCCTTCACGTCAGATTGAATACATCAAAGAAAAAGGGGTAACTATTATATTTTTAGCCAAAAACCAAAACTTAAACCTCAACTGGTAGAATTGAGCGTCCACTTTTCAAGGCACATAACATGTCCGTTTCAAGATGGGAATGAACTCAGAATGGTCCCCTGAGTTTTTTATGATACACACAGACAGTGCATGGAACAAGGAATTCTTCTGGATAATTAAATCCACTAGTCTGTGTGTATCATAAAAAAACTCAGGGGACCGTTCTGAGTTCATTCCTATATATATATATATATATATGTAAAGAACGACGCTTGTGTAGAAGAGCGTTCCGCACAAGATAAGGAGGGAGAACAAAACAAATGAAAAATGAGGTACCTCCCATTTGTTCGTTCTCCCTCATCTTGTGCGGAACGTTCTTCTATACAAGCGTCGTTCTTTACATTAATTATACTGTGTGTTGTTTGCAGTTAATATATACAGGGTGGGCCGTAAGTTTCCATACATAGGAAAAATAAACATTTTTTTATGGACAACCATTTTATTTATATAATATGCTCTACATGGTTGCCATTGTTTTGAAAACACATTTCAATACGTGTTCCCCACTGTTGATGAACACGCATTAGCACAGTTGACGTTATGCTTGTAATGGCGTTGGTGATACGTTCCTTTAGATGATTTATGTCTCGTATCTTTTCCTGATACACCATGGCCTTCAAGTGCCCCAAAGATAGAAATCAAGGGGGTGAGATCTGGGGATCTGGGAGGCCACTCCACAGGACCACGCCGACCAATCCAAGCATCCGGAAACTGCTGATCCAAATACCGACGCACGTGAAGACCATAATGAGGTGGAGCTCCATCTTGCTGGAAGTAAACTGGGAAGTTACCTTCCTCGTTTAGCAGGGATGGGAAAATCTCTTCTTGCAACATGTTGAGATACCTTCGGCATTAAGATTTCCACTGACAAAAATTGGTCCAATAATTCTGTCACCCCATATCCGCCCACACCATCACTTTACCGGCACCTTGCATCTTCGTCGGACTCAGCCAGTTAGGGTTAGCATTACTCCAATAACGTATGTTTTGCCGATTAACCTCTCCATTGACGTAAAAATTTGCTTCATCAGTAAACAAGATCTTAGTTGAAAAGTTTGCATCCTCGTTCACTTTGGTTAATGCCCATTCACAGAATTCCATCCGTCTATCCGGGTCGTCTTCACTTAAATGCTGTGCCATATGCAATTTGTATGGATGCCATTTGTTTGCTTTCAAATGCGCCTGATACTCGATCTGCTGACACCACTTTCTGCAGACAACCGTCGTGTACTTTTTCTGGACTCCGTGTAAACGCTGTAAGTATCGTAGCTGTTGTGTCTTCATCTGTGGCTGTACGTCTTGGACCACTTCGCGGTTGATCTGCAACATTTCCAGTTTTCTGAAACTTGTTAATAAGTTTTGCCACAGTGTCGTGTGTGATGTTTTCCATGTTGTCTGTTAAAGTTCATTGCAACCATGCGACTGCTTCCCGACCCAGCCATCAGTATGATTTCAATTCGTTGCTCTTTCGTCAAACGCATATTCTTAGGGTATCTGAAACATAAAAACAAACGTTTAATTTTTCCTATGTATGGAAACTTACGGCCCACCCTGTATATATATATATATATACCCCCTCGATTAGGTACTCCGGCTTGCCGGCCGAGGGGGCTCGTACACCTCGTGGGTTGTTGAGGTTTCCTCAACTCCTCGCGGGGTGTGGGCGAAGAGTTACCTAGTTGCGTTTTTTTTTTTTTTTTTTTCCCCCTTTTTTTTCCGTCTCTCCCGGAATTTCTTTTGTCTTGACTCGGTCCTGTGCCTCTGTCAATCGTAGTATCCCCCCCCCCTCTGTTTGTATTTGCAGTCTTGGGTCATCGGGTGCACCCGCCGGGGGGCATCGCTCCGTGGCTGAGCCGTGCTCCGGGACGGTACAGGCGCCCGGACCGCTGCTGCGTCTGGATTGGTCTTTGCTTGGCCCTTAACGGACAAATCTCCGTAGTGCCAATCTGCTGTTTTTAAAACGATAGTTAGGTTGGGGGGCGGGCTACCCGGGACGTTGGGCCTGCGCTTTGAAGGATGCAGCGGCGGCTGGTGCATCGCCTTGGGTCCGAGGCTGCCGTTTTTGTAAAACTACTGTTTATGGTTTTCTATTTCTAAACTTAACTCCCCTCTTGTTGACGACTCTGGCCCGCCCTTGGATTTGGATCAGACTACTACTTCTGGTCGTTCAGCGGCCTCTGCCTCCGCTGGATTGACCTTCAAGCCGTATGGCCCCCTCTCGTCCTCTGCGGCGTCTGGCTCTCGTGGCCGGACTCGTGGTGGCCGTAGGGCGGGGTCTTCGCGGCCCCCTCGCCCACTCTCGGTTACCGTTACTCATGGACCTGTCTCTGCTGTCAATTTCTGTCCGGTGGACAGGTTCCTTGTTCTCCGCCCTTCCGCTGGCTCCCTTCCGGGCAACTCGGAACGGGTGTTTCAGCGCCTTAAGACGATAGGGGTTCCCTGTCGTTATGATATCCGCCCTCTGAAGGATGGGTCTCTTCTTTTGAAGTCCCGTTCTTCGGGGGTGACTGGGTCCCTTCTACAGTTGCAGGATGTCTTGGGTTGCAGAGTTTCTGTGACTCCCCATCCGCAAATCAATAGCTGTCAAGGCACCATTTTCGCTTCCCGTCTGCTGTCAATCCCGGTTGGCGAGTTGCAGGAGGATCTTGCCCCCCAGGGGGTAACGAAGGTCTTCCGCTTTTCGTCGCGCCGGGATGGTGCTCTTACCCCGTCCGCTCGTGTGCTCCTGACCTTTGACTCCCTTTTGCCTCCGGCCCAGGTGTTCTGGGGCATGGGTGATCGCCGGTCGTGTGAGTTTTCGGTGCGACCATATGTGCCTGACCCGGTTCGCTGCTTTGGCTGCAACCGGTTCGGCCATGTTAGCTCTGCGTGCCGCCGTGAGGGTAAGCTATGTGTCCGCTGCGGTGGGCCTGCGCACCCTACCCGTGCACGAAGCCCCCGTGGTGCTCGAACTGTTCGGGGGCCCACCCTTCCTCTTCTCGGGACTGCCCCGTTTTCAAGTTTGAATTTGAGGTGCGGTCCTTAAGGACTACCGAATTCCTTAGTGCGCGGGAGGCGCGCGATAGGATCCGTGACCGGGAGCCGCGGCGGGGGTTGTCCTACGCTGCGGCTCTTGGCCCTGGCGGGTCCTCTGGCCCCTCCCGTGCTACCCCGGCGTCTACCGGAGTGGTGCCCCCCCTGGAAGTCCCGGGGGTTGGTGGTCCTCCTGGCGCCGCGGGTCCTTCTTGTTCCTCTGCCTCACTTTCTGACATCCCATCTGATTCCCTGCCTACAAGTGCCCCTTTCCCCCTCCGGCCTTGGGGTCTGGATCCTTGCCTACTCGTCTCGGATGGGGAGGGGGATGCCCCGAAGGGGAGGAGGAAGCGTCGCCGTGGTCGGAGTCGGAGTCCTTCCGACCCGATCCTGACTGCTGCTCGCCCTGCTTCCCCTTCTTCCCCGTCTTCACCGGAGGGGAAGCGGCGCGCTGTTCCTGATCCGCTCGGGACTCCCCCCCCCCCCCACCCCCCCCTATACGGAGGGCTGGTGAGGCGTCACCTCCCGGTGCCCCCGACCAGTGTCCGGGTGTCGGTCGAGGTACACCGCCCCATGACACCCTCGATTACTGACTCTGTTCCATGATAGACCCGGTCGAGAGGGGCCTGGCCCTCCTTCATGGAGTCTCTCTCCTCCGGCTCCTGCTGAGAGTGGTCGGGTCTCTCTCCTGGATCTACCTCTCCCACCTGTGGTCGACCTTTCCTCTCCCCCCCGTCAGTGCTTGTCTGGTTTGACGAGCCCTCGAACAGCTGGTTCCCCCGGTCCCCCTCTGGTGGGGAGTTGGGGGTTTCGGCTGGGCCCGACTCGTCGTCTCTCCCCCCGCCGGGAGAGCCCCCCTCTGACCTCCCTGTTCTACTCCACTTCTCGTTTTACTACGGGTGCAGCAGATGCGGAGTCGGTGGCCCCTACCCCCCAGTTCTGGGTGAGTCGGGGAAACCGATTCCGTCCCTGGTTACGGACCGTTGAGTTTGCTGCTCAGCTTGAGTCCGTGGCTATTTCGCTGTTTTTTCTGCCTCTTATAATGCCGCTTCCCCTTACAGTTCATCTTGCATTGGAACTGTAGGGGGCTTTTAGCTAACTGGGAGAACCTTGCCTCCCTGCTGGAGAGCGAGCGGCCTTCCTGTGTTTGTCTCCAGGAGACTATCCTGGCTGCGCGGGGACTCGCTCGTCTCTCTGGCTATGTTGGTTTCCCTTGCACCCCGGATGAGCACACACGCCGGCGGGGTGCGGCGATTTACGTGCATCATTCGTTACCATTGCGTGGTGTGCCTCTTCGCACTTCCTTGCAGGCTGTGGCTGTGCGGCTCTTTTTAGATCGCCAGTACACTGCCTGCTCGGTTTATATTCCTCCTCATGACCCTCCTCGCGACGCGGTTCGCGAGTTGGTGCTGCAACTACCTCGACCGTTTCTCCTCCTCGGGGACTTTAACAGTCGCGACCCGGCTTGGGGAGATGTTCGGTCGACTAATGTTGCTGGTATTTTACTCTCCTTAATGGAGGAACTTTCCTTTGCGTGCCTCAATTCCGGTGAACCTACTTCCACGAACCCACAGGTTCATTTACCTGTATTGATCTCTCCTTGGTGTCCCTCGATGCCTTACTCGATTTTTCGTGGAAGGTGTTGGGGGACTCTTATGGCAGTGATCATTACCCAGTCTGTCTTGAGCCGGTCGGTCCGCAGCCGGGCGTCTCGTCTCGACCGAGGTGGTGCCTTGTGCGCGGGCTGACTGGCCATCTTTCAGAGCTCGTTCCGTCATTGTCCGTTCGGTATTGAGCTTTGGCTCTGTGGATGAGAGCTTGGAGTTCTTCGAGCGGGTGGTGATGGGCGTCGCGGAGGACTGTATTCCTCGATCTTCCGGTAACCCGCGGACTCGTTGCGTCCCGTGGTGGACTCCAGCATGTCACCAGGCGGTGTGCGAGAGGAAGAGGGCAACGCGCCGCTTCCACCGCACCCGGCGCGCGGACCACTTGATTGAGATGCGGCGGGCGAAGGCTTTCGCCCGCCGGACTCTCAAGTTGGCCCGTCGGGCCTCTTGGCGTGCTTTTGTGTCCGGCATCTCCTCATCTACCCCTTCTGCTGCTGTGTGGCGGAAGGTACGTAGTATCGGGGAAGCCAGTCCCTGCTAGTCGCCCTGTCTTTCGGGACGGGGACGGCTTCCTTTCGGATCCTGCTGCTGTGGCTGATCGGCTGGCCGGTGCTTTTGCTGCGGTTTCCCGTTCGCCTTCAGCTGCGGATCGCCCTTTATCGGAGGTCACGTTCCCGCCCCTGGGAACGAGCCCTATAACCATCTCTTTCCGATGCGGGAACTTCGGGCTGCCTTGGCAACCCGTCGTTCTTCCGCTCCTGGCCCTGATGACATTCCGTATGACTTTCTTTGGAATTTGCACCCGATGGCCCTGCACTTCTTGCTGGATCTTTTCAACCGGGTGTGGGTTGAGGGGTCGTTCCCTTCCCGTTGGAGGGAGGCGATTGTGGTCCCGATACCTAAGCCGGGGAAGGATCCGGCGGAGGTGGCGAGCTATCGGCCTATTACTTTGACGAGCTGCTTATGCAAGCTCCTTGAAAAGATGGTGGCCGTCCGACTTTCCTTTACACTGGAGTCGCTTGGGTTATACCCCCCGACCCAGTATGGTTTTCGTCGATTTCGGGGTACTCTGGACCCCCTTCTCCTTGGCCATGATGTACGGGAGGCATTTTCCCGCCGGAATCTTGTTCTGGCCGTCTTTTTCGACGTCCAAAAGGCCTATGACACGACCCGTCGGGGAGTTGTCATGGACCGTTTGAAGTCTCGGTTTTGTGGGCTTTTTGCCCACGTTTCTTCGCAACTTCCTCTGCCGTCGCACTTTCCGCGTCCGTAATGGGGTGGCCCTATCTGCCCTGTATGTTCAGGAGGAGGGGGTGCCCCAGGGGTGTGTTTTAAGCGTCTCCTGCTTCAACCTGGTTATGTCTGCGCTACCGGGAGCTCTTCCGCCCTCGGTGCGCTGTTCCATCTACGCAGATGATCTGGCTGTCTATGCCGCGGGGACGAGTCCCCCCTCGTGGAGAGGCAAGTCCAACTCGCGGTCAATCGGGTTGAACGCTGGGCGTCGTCGGTGGGCCTTACGTTGTCTTCCCCGAAGACTTCGTGTGTGGCCTTCCTTCCGTCGAGGAGACGGGGATCCGGCGCCATCCCGGCCTTTAACCTTACACTCGGGGATCAGCCTCTGGCCCTCGTTCCATCAGTACTCTTCTTGGGTATGGTTTTCGACAGCCGTTTGAGCTGGGTTCCCCACCTTCGCCGGCTGCGCGAGTCCGCGAGACGTACCCTGGATTTGCTGGGGCATCTGTCGCATACTACATGGCGCGCGGATAGGCGGACGCTCCTCCGTTTGTACGTGTCCCTGGTACAGTCCAAATTAGAGTATGGGATTGTGGTGTATGGCTCCGCCTCCCGCACGGCCCTTCGGATACTGGATCCGGTCCTCTCTAGAGGACTGCGCATGTCATCTGGCGCCTTCCGCTCCTCTCCGGTTGATAGTCTGCAGGTTGAGTGCGACATCCCTCCCTTGGAGGATCGGAGGTCGTTCCTCATTGCTAAACACTATCTCCGGATCCTCCGTCTTCCCACCTCTCCTCTGTTCCAGGTGGTTGAGAGGGCGTTCTGCCGGGATGGGGGGTTGGTATTTCACCGACACGGTGACCTCCCTCCTCGATGGTATGGGCACTCCCCCTCCATCCGTTATACCGGTCTCTTTCAGGGGTGTTGCACCTTGGGAGAGCACCCCTGTTGCGTGCTGTAGGGCGTTGCGCCCCGTTCGCAGGACCGATTCGGACTCTGCCTTGCTTCGGTCTCTGTTCCTTCAGCATGCGGCGTGTCACTCTGCATCAGAGCTGGGCACTTGCGGTTTTTTTTGCGGTACTGCGGTACTACCGCACTACCAAACCGGTACCGCATAACGCAGTACCGCAAAGGATCGCTGAAAGTACAGGCTGTACTTTCAGCGATCCTTTGCGGTACTGCGTTATGCGGTACCGGTTTGGTAGTGCGGTAGTACCGCAGTACCGCAAAAAAAAACGCAAGTGCCCAGCTTTGCTCTGCATGTGTTGCGGTCTTCACGGATGGCTCGAGGTCGTCGGGGGGCGTTGGAGCCGCGGCTGTTCCCCAGTCGTCTGCCCTTGCTCCCCGATGTACCCGTCTCCCTGATGAGGCTTCCGTTTTTACGGCGGAGCTCTATGCCATTCTGAGCGCTCTGGAGGTGGTGCGGGAGCATCCGGATGGGTCGTTCGTCATCCATTCGGATTCCCGCAGTGCCCTGGATGGCCTGGAGTGTTTTGACCCTGTCCACCCGCTGGTCCGACGAATCCAGCTACTGTACCATACTCTTGTCGCTTTCGGTGGCAAGGAGGTGGTATTTTGCTGGGTCCCAGCACATGTTAACGTGGCTGGAAATGAGGCTGCCGATCGAGCAGCCCGTTCCGCGTGCCGACTGCAGGTTTCACCCGTGTCCCTCCCTTTTTCTGATTATATCCCTGGCTTCCGTAGGTTTTTGCGCTCCCGGTGGCAGAGTCGCTGGGATGGCGCTACGGATAACAAACTTTGCAAGATTAAACCCAAGTTGGGATGTTGGGCCTCTTCCTTCCATCGGTCGCGCCATAAGGAGGTGGCTCTGGCCCGCCTCCGTATTGGCCACACCCACCTGACCCATGGCTATTTGATGGCCGGGGATCGGGTGCCCCGATGTCCCAATTGTGACGTCCTACTTACAGTTGCCCACCTCCTGGTGGAGTGTCCGCTTTACTATTCGCTGCGCACAGAGTATTTTCCCTTTTTGGAGAGCGTCGGGCTTTGTGATAGGCTTGGCGCTCTTCTGTCTGAAGGTCCCTACTTTTCGATAACCGGGTTGTTCTCCTTCCTCTTTCGTTCCCGACTTCTTTACCGGCTGTGACTCCGCTATGATCTTTCTGCTTTTCCCCCACCTCCTCCTCCCTCGTCGTTCATTTCATTAGTTGTTCCATACTCTTCGTTCTGTGTTCGCTCTGCTATCCACCTTTCTTTTGGTGGCCATGAGCGGTCATTCTTTGAAACAAAAAAAAAATTTAAAAAAAAAATATATATATATATAACATAATCATGCTCTTGAATTAGAAGTAAACAAGAGAGGAGATTTCGTAATTAGATGCCCGCCTTCTGTGTTGGTCAGCGGATTCGAACACGTGCGTCAGCATGACGAGTATCTTGCGAGGAAATAATAAAAAAAAAATAAGATGGTCAAGAAAGTACATGGGCGTATGAATTGAATAACAGATAACTTGCGTTATGCGAGTTTGGTCCTTATGTAAAAATTAATAATTGAATATAAAGATTATGTATGAATTATTCATTGTTCATTTTTACACACACACACACATATATATATATATACCTTTGGTTAGCTTCCGCCCGAATTGTTCATTCTGACGAAGGTCAAGCTTTTCACTCCACCTTAGACCTACAGTTTAACGTGGAATCCGAACCACGCCCCATCAGCAGCCCAGCGTCTTAACCACTAGGCCACCTAGGGTACCCATTTATCTACCAACCACTTTCTTTGTGTGGAAGGATGAACAGCTGGGTTTTGCTGCGCGCCGGCTGCCGTCGGGTCTCGAACCCGGGGCCGATGGATTCATAGTCAGCGACGCTAACCACTACACCACCGAGGTGTGTATATATATATATATATATATATATATATATATATATATATATGCATATATAATATATATGTATATATATATATGCACAATGTATATGTATTAACATTACAGTCAAACTTAAAATTTATTGTAATATGAAAAAATGCTTTGTTAATTAACCTTATACAGTATATAGTCTTAAATGCCCACATGGAGGTGACAATGGACTCCAATCGACCGGGGAAATACTCTCACTATACATAGGGCATACATTCATTTTGTAGTACACTACACAATATCTTCAAAATTCATAAAAAAAAATTCATTGTGAGCCTTTGGTTGTCTCCTTATACAGGGGGGCACATTTTTACGGGTACTTGTTCTTGGCCTCTCCTTACTGCATAAAAAAAAACATTTGTGTAAATTTTCGTCCGTGACCATCTTTACCCAGTAGGTCGAACAGGTTACATATTTTATATTTTCAACTTTTTAATCACTTTCCCTTGTGTTAAGGTAGTTGGGGGAGGGGGGTGTTCTATAAGAAAGTTTAGAGAAACCTTTTTTCTTTACCGTATACAATGATTATTTTTTCGAATTTCATCCGCGTTAGGATTTTAATTAAAAAAAAAAATCGAAGTCAAATAAGTCGTCCTTTTGCTTCCTCATCCCTTACACGTTAGGTTAGGTTAAGTTAACCCAACATAACCCAACTTCAAAAAAGGTAAAACTCAAAAAGTAGGTCGTATAAGAAAATCCGACTTGTTTACAAAGTTCGATTTAATTGGTAAAAAATGTGACTTACTATTGGCGCTACTTGGGAATATATAATTAAAGATACCAAGAACTAATAACCTTGTTAACCTTGTTGCTGTTTCGTGCGTTGATCTCTCTTCACACGGAGGTCAAGCTGGTGGCCCTGACTCTAGGTCTGGCCTGGTGGAGGAGCGAGTTGCTTTTTTGCGCTCCACCGTACATAGCCAGGTACACCCGGCTCATCTTGTACCGTCATGAGCCAAATGTCATGTAGACACTTTATTTGATGAAGATATACAAGAAATATCACATTTGTACCCTCTCCTTAATCTGACCAAAACACCCACCCACCTAGCCCATAATTTGAGCAGGATACGTTGCCCGTACGATTTTTCTACCAATTTTTTAAATTAGAATCCCTTAAACCTTTATAGACCAAATTACACGCATTTTGCCAAAAGTGAACATCTTTGTCACATATCTGCCACACACTGCGAGTTGGCCATTCAGTAAAAATTCGAGAATCTGTCATGAATTCAAATAATGTTTCGGGACTGTTTAATTTCCTCGTAATGATGAAGGTCGTGTGGCGGAAAGGAACTATATAGCTTTACGTGGAATCCGAACTACGGGCCGCTACATCACCTGGACGCAAATGACGGTCTCCCATCTAACTACTCTCCAGACCCAATGTGTCTCAACTTCGCTGATCGACGGGAAGCATTGGTGAAACACTGTCCAGGACGTAGGCCTGAACTCTGAAATGAATTTGAGGCGGATTTGTGGTGAGCCCGCGTGCTATTCTTAATTTCCTTAATTAGTCAGCATCCGTAGCTCAGTGGTTAACACCATTCCTCTTTAAGCGAAGTGAATATACTGAGGTCGGGGTTCGACTCCAGATGAAGCTAAAACAGATATATATATATATATATATATATTTATATATATATATATATATATATATATAGGTAAAGACGTAGAATACTGAAAGCATGTTTAATTTAAGTCCAATCGACAACGTTTCGGGTTACCTCACCCATCATCAGGCTTATCAAAAAGAATAAACTAAAATTAATAAATAACACAAACATAAGCTAATGAAAATTGGTGAAACGTAAGGGAGCCAAAAATTAAAAGTTTTAAAAAGAAAAGGTATACCCTAAGAACAAAATAAAGGGGTAAGAAAATGCAATTAAAGATATAAAGTTACAGTAAAATTAGATATCAATGATAAGACCTAAGCTAACACCATCATAAAAAGATAAAAAATCAGTAAAAACAGAGAAACGTACCTGTATCAGACACAAACTAAAGAAACTAGACAAGGCAAGAAAACACTTCCGATTCTGATGATGATATACCTTGAATTTTGAAGACCTGTAGACGTTCTCTGAAGAAGTTGTAGATCCATTTTCCCACTTTGCCCGTTATTCCCATACATTTCATTTCATGTGCTATTATACCGTGATCACATTTGTCGAAAGCTTTAGCAAAATCTGTGTATATGACATCGTAGTTGTTATTGCCTTCCAGTGCATCTAGGATATTGTTGTAGTGTTCTATTAGTTGTGATAGGCATGATCTACCTGATTGGAATCCGTGCTGATTTTCGTTGAATCTTTCCAGTGTCTCCAAGAAATCATAAATTTTCTCTAACTATTCTTTCAAATACTTTGGTGAGGTGGGACGTCACTGACACTGGTCTATAGTTCTTTGCTTGAGATCTGTCCCCTCCTTTATATATAGGGACAATGTTTGCTCTTTTCAAGATGCTCGGTATTTCCCCAGTGTCTAGGGATCTTCTCCATATCCAGTATAAAGGTGTAGCTATTTCATTTTTACAGCTTTTAATCGATAATGCGTTCCAATTGTCCGGACCTGCAGTGTGTGTATATATATATATACACACACACTATATATATATGGTATGTATGTATGTATGTATGTTTGTTATACACAGACCGTCCCTTTGCTTTGTCCGGAGCTATAGGGCGCGTCCCTCTGTGGCGAATGTGGGAATACACCTTTCTTCGGTGTAAGGGCTTTCTCTGCCCTCGTGGACCATTGGGCCCGTTTGGGGACCCGGCTGATCTCCTGCTTCTTTTTCTTTCTTTCTCCTTTAACCCATTCTTTCTGGCTTCTCCCTGTTTTTTTTGGCGTTGTTCTTTGGACCTTGATTTTGACCCTTTCCTTGGCCCTTGGGTGTGGGAGGTGGTTGCCCTGCACCCTTGTCGCTTTCCAACCAAACCCAAACCCTGTCCCTGCCACTTTTCACCGCGCGTTGGATGAGAGTGGCCGCCTTTCAGGCACAGGGACTGGGTGCGGGTGTATCTCCCCCTGCGTGACATCCATCGGCGGTGGGACCAAGTGTGCCCACACTTCGCCTTTCCCTTGTTGGAGTCGGTGGTGGCTGGATGCGCGCGGGGGATGAAGTTCTTTTTTGTTTAGCTATGGACACTTCTCCCCCCCGGCTTACGACTACTGCTTCTCATTCCCGGACTACTCTTCTCTCAACACTCGGGTGGTGGGCAACCAGGCCCTCGAGTCCTTTACCACTGGAAGACCGCAACCTAATGGGGTTGACCCCCCTGTGGAAGCGGAACGCTTGCACTCTCCTTTTCCGTTGCCGACCCCAGTCCGTCCCTCGACTACGCCCTTGGACCTACACTCTCTAGAGCAGGGGCCTCGCCCCAGCCCACTTCAGCCACCTTCGGGCAAGTCAAGTTCCACCGAGGACTTGCCCCCACAACCCGGCTTCTTGCTCTCCCCATATGCCCCCCTCACCCGCCGCCAGCCCACCTCCCCGCGGAGAGAGCCTCGCGGCGGACGGGGGAGCCGGCATTCACGGCCGTCCTACCGACCGTTGAATATTCCAGTACATTTCGACTCTACAGCCTCCCTCTCCCTTCCAAGTATCCACAAATTCCTGGTGATTCGGCCTACATCTGGGTCCCTCCCGAACAACTCTGAACGGACGTTCCAGGCGATCCGAACCCACAGCAACTCCAGCCGCTATGACGTACGCCCACAGAGGGATGGCTCCCTCCTCGTAAAATCACGCTCAGCCGCAGAGACGAAAGCCCTACTCTCCATCACTGAGGTCCTTGGATGCTCGGTGTCCGTTTCCCCACACCCTCGCCTGAACCAGAGTCAGGGCACTATTTACGCCACCCGCCTACTGTCGGTCGCAGTGAACGAGCTCCTGGAGGATCTCGCACCCCAAGGAGTTACTAAGATCTATCGTTTCACATCCCGACAGGGAGGCACCCCCTCCCCCACCCCACGTCTGCTCCTTACTTTTAACTCACTAATCCCCCTGGCCGTATTGTATGGGGTATGGGAGACCGCGCCTCATGCGAGTTTTCTATCCGCCCATACGTCCCAGACCCGACCCGTTGCTTCAAATGCAATAAATTCGGACACGTCAGCTCCGCTTGTCGACAGCCGCATCCATTATGTGTTCACTGTGGACGACTCGCCCACCCTGACAGGTGCCCCAACACACCCAAATGCTCGAACTGTGAAGGCGCACATCCCTCTTCATCCCGAGAATGCCTTTTCTTCAGGTTCGAGAAGGAGGTCCGAGGCCTACAGGTGACGGACTTCCTTAGCCCCCGTGAGGCACGCGACAGGGTGCGGAGTCGGGAGGTGAGGCCGGGGGTGTCCTATGCCGCTGCTCTCGGCTCTATCATCTCGGCACGCCGCCCTGGCCTGCCGCCGAAACCCCCCCCAGCCACTGCTTCCTGTTCCCCACATAGCAAATCCTCGCAGGACCCGACGGTCCCCTGTCCCCCCACCGTTCCTCTTCTTCCCGACCTCACCTGCCACGAATCCCCCAGGAGTCTGGGACCAGGGTTTCCAGGTCCCAGCCACCTCAAACCCTGCCTTCCCAGTACTCCCTGTACACGCCCGAACCTGCCGCCCGGAGCAAGCCGTCGAGGCGGAGACGCCGGAGCGTGTCACCAGACCCTCCGGCCTCCCAACGTCTCTCTCCCTCTTCCCCTAAGACCAAGAAGACGGCTCGGACCCTTACACCGCCCACCACGCCCACTATGTCCATCTCTCCCCATCGTAGAAGTCCCACCGTTCTACCCCCACAGACTCTGACAATAGTGGCCGAAATCCACGACCCGCCCTGTACGACGAGACCCAGCCCAGTGGATCCAGTGGATGCGGCTCTGGCGCAGCTGCACGGTGTGACCGAGGGAAGCTCGGCTGCGCCCACGCCCATGAGTCTCCTGGATCTGCCCTTGCCTCCTGGTGCCATTTTCTCCACCCCTCCACGAGACCACTCTGGTTCACCTCCTTCCACCCCCATCGTACCTACCCCCCAACATCCCCGACCCCCCCCTTATCAGCTACCCTGAGTACGCCCTCCCTCCCACCCGCCCGGTCTTTTTGGTACCCCCTGTCACCACCTAGGGTCCGCCGTGAGACCCCGGACAGGCGGGGTAGCGCCCCTTTTGGGGTTAACGTGCCCCCCCCTGGCCCGACCATAGAAGCCCGACAAGGCACTTCCGACCCGCTCAGCCCACGATGTTCCTCTGCCTGCCGTGATCCACGCCTCCGGTCTCGCTCGGCCGACTCGACCCCGCAACCTCCGCAGGGTTCGACAGGCCGACCGATTCCTTCCCTGGTGAACGGTAGATAGCCAGCCATGCTCCCGACCCAGCCTTCAGTTTCGCGAACTCCAGATCCCCTTCACACTCCAACTCCTAGCGCCTACCTTTACCCATCCCCCTTCATCAACTAATGGATCCCCCGAAAACCACGATAGTCCACTGGAACTGTCGAGGAATCTTGCAAACTATGAAGGCCTTAACTCCTTGATTGCCACTTCCCGTCCGGTGTGTGTCTGTCTCCAGGAGCTAATCCTGGGGACCAGGTCCATGCCCTGCCCCACTGGTTATTTCTGCGTCGCCACCCCGCCTCCTACCTGCACTCGAAGGGGAGCTGCCATCCTCGTCCACCACGCAGTCCCCTTCTACAATCTCTCCATCCGGTCCCCGCTACAGGTGACTGCCGTCCGGCTCTCCCTGGATAGACAGTACACCATTTGTTCAATCTACCTTCCCCCCCACGCTCAAGTCTCCCGCGACGACCTGGTGGAAGTCGTGGAACAACTCCCCAGGCCCTTCCTACTACTGGGCGATTTCAATAGTCGTCACCCCTTGTGGGGCGACACACACCACCTATATGGCCCCAACCCTGATATCCGTCATGACCGAGCTCTCCTTCGAGTGCCTCAACGATGGCTCTCCTACATTCTACCATGCCACCACCTGCACTCCATCCTGTATAGACCTGTCCCTCGTATCAACTGATGCCCTCCTAGACTTCACGTGGCAAGTCCTCCGAGAGGACTATGGCAGTGACCATCTCCCCATTCTACTCACCCTCAATCGACCCGACCAGACCGTACGGGTACCGGTAAGGTGGGTTACCACCAACGCGAATTGGGCCCGCTTCCGCGACAACACATATACCACCCTTACAACTGCCCACTTCCCATCCATCGACGGGTGCGTCGCATACTTCGAGTCCGTCGTTCTAACGGCCGCAAGCACAAGCGTACCACAATCCTCCGCCTACCCCCGCGCCCGACGGGTTCCTTGGTGGACCCCGGAGTGCGCGGAGGCCGTGCGCGCCAAGAAGAAGGCAACTCGGCGCTTTTACCGGACGCGACTCCCCATCCATCGCACGGAAATGCAGCGGGTCAGGGCCATCGCCCGCCGCACAATGAAGACAGCGCGCCGAGCCTCTTGGCGTGCCTTTGTGTCCGGCATTACCGTCAACACACCTTCGGCTACCATCTGGAAGAAGGTGCGGGGCGTCGAGAGGCGACATGTCCCCTCCCGACCCCCGGTCCTCCGGACAAACGACGGACTCCTATGTGAGCCCAAGTCGGTGGCAGACCACCTTGCTTCTACCTTCGCCGCCGTTTCTTCCTCTGCAGCCAATCCCGTACCCGCCCCTGACGATAGCCCCTCCCCACCGTCCATAGACAGCACCTACAACCGATTGTTTACCATGCGTGAACTACAGACGGCACTGGCCTCTCGACGATCCCCTTGCCCCGGCCCGGACGGTATTCCGTACGGCATGATCCAACACCTCCACTCTACCTTACAAATTTTCCTGCTAGACTTATACAATCGCATATGGATAGAGGGTGCCTTCCCCTTTAGGTGGAAGGAGGCCCACGTCATCCCTATCCCCAAGCCCGGCAAAGATTCCCTGGACCCCACAAACTACAGACCAATCGCCCTGACATGTTGTGCCTGCAAGATCCTCGAAAAAATGGTCGCTACGCGATTATCGTTCGTCCTTGAACGTACCAATTCCTTCCCGTCTACCCAGTCCGGCTTCAGACAATTCCGCTCCACCACTGATCCCCTCCTGCTTCTCAGCCGAGACATACAGGATGCCTTCGACAATAGACAGTTCGTACTGTCAGTTTTCTTCGACATCCAGAAGGCCTATGACACCACCCGTCGAGCAATGATCCTCGGTCAGCTCCGACATCTGGGCCTTGTCGGAGCCATGCCTACCTTCATCAGGGGCTTCCTTACTTCTCGGACCTTTAAAGTCCGGGTGGGCTCAGTCCTCTCTGACACCTTTGTGCAGGAGGACGGGGTCCCACAGGGAAGCATCCTCAGTGTTCTCTGCTTCTCTGTCGTGATGAACACGGTCTCACAATGCCTTCCACCCACAATCCGCTCTTCCATCTACGCGGATGACCTTGCAATCTACTTCGCAGGGCGAGAACCGTCTGTCGTTCAACGGCAAATGCAGCTCGCCATCTACCGGGTGGAGAGGTGGGCGACGTCGGTGGGTTTCCGCCTCTCCATCCCTAAGTCCAAGTGTATGGTCTTCAGTAGAAGAAGACCCACAACCCTTCCTCTACCCTCTGTTACATTATACGGCAGTCCTCTTGAGGTGGTACCCTCCACGCGTTTTCTGGGCATGACCCTAGACCGACGGCTCAATTGGGTTCCCCATCTCAAGCACCTAAAGCAATCCCTTCGACGCCCCCTCGCTCTCCTGGATCACCTCTCTCACACCACATGGGGTGCAGATCGACGCTCTCTTCTTCGCCTTTATACTTCCATAGTACAGTCGAAGCTGGACTATGGTAGCGCAGTTTATGGTTCAGCCTCCAACGCCCGCCTCCGTATCCTGGACCCGGTACTTAATAGAGGCCTCCGCCTCGCCACCGGTGCTTTCCGCTCCTCCCCAGCCTCCAGCCTCCATGTGGAATGTGATCATCTCCCTCTCGCCCTCCGACGGGGTCTACTCCTCATGCGGACATACCTCCGTGCACAGAGGCTACCTTCTTCGCTTCTGGGCACGGCGGTTTTAGAACTACCACCTCAGGGACGGAGCTGGCACTTCACTGAAGCGGTCCGCTCTTTCCTTGATCTTTTCAACATGCCCGCCCCCTCAGTTATCCCCATTTCATTCAGCATCTACCCCCCTGGATCCTAACCCCTATCAAGTTCTGCAAAGATCTGTGTTCCCTACCGAAGACTACCACGAGCGCCATGATATACAGGTCACTTTTCCGCGAACACGCAACCCAACACCCGGACGCAATCGCCATTTACACGGATGGTTCCCGCTCGGAAGCTGGTGTGGCCTCCTCAGCGGTGATTCTGTCCCAGCCGCTCTCCCGGAGCGTCGGCCTGCCCCGCGAGGCCTCCGTTTTTTCGGCGGAACTTTTCGCCATAACGGAGGCCCTCGATATTGTGCGCACCCACTCTGCCAGCTCTTTTGTCATTTATTCGGATTCCCAAAGTGCACTTCTCTCCCTAGAAAGATTTAACTCCCCTCACCCGCTCGTCTGTACCATCCAGCAGACCTTCCACTTTTAACGATCTTCCAACATAAGACAATCGCATTCTGTTGGGTCCCGGCTCATGTCGGCATCCAGGGTAACGAGGCGGCGGACCGCACAGCAAAGACGGCCTGCTTGCTGCCGGCCTCCTCCCGACCCCTCCCCTTCTCCGACTTCTTCCCGGCTTTCCGCTCCCACTTCCGCTCCATATGGCAGCGGGAATGGGACCAGGCCACACAAAATAAACTCCACACGATCAAACCGCACATAGGACACTGGGCTTCTTCATTCCACCGGTCCCGCCATAAAGAAGTAATCCTAGCCCGTCTCCGCATAGGTCACACCCGCATCACCCACGGACACCTTATGGCGAAATCGCCAGCCCCGCTTTGCTCTACCTGCCATACCCCTATCACTGTCTTACACCTTCTGGTGGAATGCTCAAAGTTGGCCGCTCTCCGTCGCAGGTGTTTCCCTCTCTCGGCCGAAAACCCCATACCCAACTGCCTACGATCTATACTCGCCGACGGCCCCCACTTTTCAGCAGAAGCCGTTCCTCTTCCTTACTCACTCCCATCTGCTCCATCGTATCTGAAACCGTACCCCTCCTACCCATTATCCATCGACTGACCCTTACTGATTCCCCTAGTCTACCGCCCCTAGCACAGTGACATCACCCACTCACTGCCTCGCCGAGATATGTACCGTCTCTTTAGGTACGAATCGGCGGTAAATCTGGAAAAAAAAAAAAAAAAAAAAATACACAGACCGTGCATGGAACAAGGAACTCTTCTGGGAAAATTTAATCCTAATCCACTATAGTCCGAATAAGTAATGGTAAATGACAAACTCTATAGTTTTTTCTTTTTCATGATGTTAGCTGACGTGGGCAACGGGTCACTCGCAAAGGGGCCCTAAAATATAACTTCCTCGCCAGCTATCTGGCAAGCAGATAGGATCCAGCTTTGGAACAGCCCACGTCGGGCTAATATGAAAAAGAAAAACTATCGTGTCTGTCATTTACCATTATTTATTCGGACTATAGGGGATTTAATTTTCCTAGAATAGTTCCTTGTTCCATGCACGGTCTGTGTGTAACAAAAGTTTCTCAGGGGACCATTCTGAGTTGTATCATTATATATATATATATGTGTGTGTGTGTGTGTGTGTGTGTTTGTGGTACGGTTCCTCCTAAGGAGACGTAGTTTAATATTCAAGATGAAGGTAAAGACGTAGAATACTGAAAGCATGTTTAATTTAAGTCCAATCGACACTAAAATTAATAAATAACACAAACATAAGCAAATGAAAATTGGTAAAACGTAAGGTAGCCAAAAATTAAAAGTTTTAAAGAGAAAAGGTATACCCTAAGAATTGATTCTGGCTAAGAACCACCCAAGTTTTCCTTCTGTACTGTTTTCCTGCTTTGTCTAGTTTCTTTAGGTTGTGTCTGATGCAGGTACGTTTCTGTGTTTTTACTTGTTTTTACCGATTTTTTTTTCTTTTACTTATTTTTTATCTTTTTATGATGGTGTTAGCTTAGGTCTTATCATTTATATCTAATTTTACTGTAACTTTATATCTTTAATTTCATTTTCTCACCCCTTTATTTTGTTCTTAGGTTATACCTTTTCTTTTTGAAACTTTTAATTTTTGGCTACCTTACGTTTCACCAATTTTCATTAGCTTATGTTTGTGTTATTTATTAATTTTAGTTTATTCTCTTTGATAAGCCTGATGATGGGTGAGGTAACCCGAAACGTTGTCGATTGGACTTAAATTAAACATGCTTTCAGTATTTTACGTCTATATATATATATATATATATTTTAATATGTTTTAGTTTTGTATTTTAATTTTGTGTAAATATCAAACTATTGAATTTCAAGATTGTAGTTGACTATAATTTTACTCCTACTGTTATCGAGGGTGGCTGTGGGCCCGTGGGGGAATGTGGTTGTATGCGGAGGCTGCCTTATCAGTACCATCTGCGGTGAAGTACTTTTAATTATTTGCTCTATAGTTTTGTACAATTTAATACATTTGAGCAAATTTCTTAAAAATACCAACTAAATAAATCTGTATAACCCCCACAAAAAATAATCCTGATACAAAATGAAAATTCCAAAAATTAAAACCAAACCCCTCCTCTATTCAACATTTCAAAGCTCGTGGTTGGGGATGCCAATGTTATCGTGGGTATGTGGCGGAGCGTGGGTTGTATGGGCTATATATGGGGTTATCTGCGTGGGGATGGAAGAGTATGTAAAGGAGAGCGTGTGTGAAAGGAAAAGCAAAAGTGAGAGAAAGATGAGTAAGATGCGGTGGAAGAAGGCGTGCGAAAAGGAGAAAATGAGGCGTAACCCTATTCGTGGGTCTTTCCACGCTTCCTGTAGGAACTAGGGAGGGGATTCTAAGTCCTCGCGGCCAAATCTTGTGTCACCACACGACTAACGTATTCCTGTGTAAATCACGTTTCAACTGTTTGTAAATTACCTTTGAGTATTTACAAAAGAAATTAACTTCCTAATATACTTACTCAATCCATCGAAAGGTTCTTCTGACCAGTAGCCTGAAGATTTTTGGTACATACATAAAAAAAAAAGGCACACAAGAGACCAGACGAACATGGTTTTTAATATTGTAGTTAACTGTTTGGTACCTAATTAAGAATAAAGAGAAAATTACTTGGTTACGAAAACCAAATAGATGGTTATCTATTTGCCAACCAACTCGGATGTTTAATCCAACTATGGTAAGATTAAACATTCTTATTCGCTGGCAAACCGTTATCCGAGTCTTTTGTTGTTACGAACAAGATTTTTCTCTGTATAACTTTTAAAAAAATAAATATTTTAAGTGTTCAAATTATGAAAAGAATTAAGTCCTAATTTATATTACTGACAATATTTTAAATGTTCACCAAAATGTTTATTCACTATTACTTAAATGTTCACTAATATTCACTAATACTTTTTTGTTCAGAACTAAACCAAAATTCCGTAAGTAAATTACGGTTGAGTTTGGATCACGCAAAATCTTTTTCTTACGTCCACTAGTCGCAATATGCCAAAAACAACTTCTCAAGTCTTTCAGCGAAATCTTATCGTTTTTCATTTCCTTTCAAACTAAATATTTGAAATATAAGTGGAAAAACTCACTACGCCTGCCGTCACTGGGTCTCGAGTGCGCGCCGCCTGCCGTCACTGGGTCTCGATCTCGGGGCCGATGGATTCGTAGTCAGCGACGCTAACGACTACACCACCGAGTAAGATTGTGAAATTTCATTTCATGAAATCCCTGAAATTTTTGGTAATTTCGCATAATTTATATTATGATACAAAATAGACAAAAAATTAGGTTAGGTCAATTCATTATCCACTTTTTGTCAATTTTGTATCATGGTACAAACTACGCAAAATTACTGAAAATTTCAGGGATTTCATGGTCACTAGTTTCACTGTAATATATATATATATATATATATATATATATATATATATATATATATATATATATATTAGGTCATCCCATAAGTAATGCGGCATTTTTTAATTTTTTTTTTTTTCCATGTTTATCATTTTTTACGGATAGAAATAATCGAAAGCAGGTTTATTTTTATACTAGCCTAGTCTACTAAACTCGAAGCCTAGGTACCTGTATGGCTTAGCCTAACCCAAGGCTTACATTTTGACATACCTTAGTCGTCATTTTCTGAGCTATTAATTTTGTATTATTGTTAATTTAATGTGCCCTTATCGTCAAATGATGAATATTATGGAAGTGTCAAAAGAGCACATTCGCAACGTTATGCTTTGGGAGTTTAGAAAAGGCGGCAATGCTAAGTTAACAGCAGAAAGTTTGTGTCAAGTATACGGTGAAGGAACAATTAGTGTGAGCCAGTGCCAAAGATGGTTTCAGAATTTTCGCTCGGGAAACGTTAGTCTCAAAGATGAACCCCGTTCAGGACGACCAGTGGAATTTGATCAAGATCTTTTAAAAATAACAGTGGAAGAAAATCCGATTGTAACTGTTGAAGAATTGGCTGAAAAACTGCATTCAACTCATTCCACTGTGCATCGTCATTTAAAGGAGATAGGCAAGGTTTCACGATTGGGGCAATGGGTTCCTCACGACCTGTCAGAGGTACACTTGCAACAAAGAATCAACATTTGTTCATCTCTCCTTTCTCGGCCAAAAAGTGGACCATTTTTTAGTAGGATTGTTACAGGAGACGAAAAGTGGGTTCTGTACAACAATATTAAACGTTCTAGACCAGTGGTTCTTAACCTTTTTACTACCATGCCCCCTCTAGGAATTGGTCCTTCCCTCCACGCCCCCCTTCAATCAAAATAACATTCTCAATAACTTCTCAATATTAGCCCATGCTCTCGTTAAGAGAATAACAAATACAATTAGAGAAATTCCTGTTTCTAGGGGGGCGCGCCCCCCCGGTTAAGAACCACTGTTCTAGACAATGGATTAGTCCTGGGGAAAAACCAATACCACAGCCGAAACAGGGGCCTCATCCACGGAAGATTCTCTTGTGCGTTTGGTGGGATATGAATGGCATAATCCATTTTGAACTTCTTAACCCAAATCAGACTATCACCAAAGAGGTTTACTGTGCTCAGTTGGACCGTTTAAATGCAGCACTTGGAAGAAAAAAGGCCAGCATTAATCAATAGAAGAAGAGTGCTCTTTCATCAAGACAACGCACGACCTCATATCGCAAGAGATACCATACAAAAGCTTAATAATTTCGATTGGGAACTAATGAGCCATCCTCCATACTCACCCGACTTAGCCCCATCAGACTACTATCTTTTTAGGAGTTTAGCGAATCACCTGAAGGGAATGAAGATGTCAACAACAGAAGAAGTCGAAACAACCTTAAAGAACTTTTTTAAATCAAAGTCAAACGATTTTTACAAACATGGTATTGAAAAGTTAGTAGAAAGATCGAGACTAGTGGTAGAAACTGGTGGAAATTATATTAGTCCAGGCAATTTGTAGTTAGACCTGGGCAAAATTGCTTCAGAAGCTTTCTAAACTGTTTCCAGCTCAGGAACCATTGCCGAATAACATATCCAAAATCCGACAAAATTGGACCCCGGGAACACCCCCAAAAATGAAATTCAAAATGGTGGACTGGATGTTTCCTACGAAAAAAAAGAAAATATATAATTTACGCTTTTATTTATAGAGATACATTTGATGCTTTTTCTTTCAGTTGTAATGTTTTAAATAATTCAACAATATACAACACAACCAGTTATTACGCAAATATAATGTTATATAGCTTTTTACAGATTTTTATAATCAATAATACAACAATTATTTTTTTCCCAGTTTCAAGTTATGTTCATTACAGAAGAAGTGATACCTGGTCACAAACATACAGAAATTAATCCTCTTCATCACTATCATCGGATAGATTACCGGTACTTGGGTTGTTATCGCCACCACTGATTTGGCACTCGCCACAAGCGGCTGAACAGGGCATTCCATTACGCTTGCATCCACATCTTGAAGTAGCACATTTCGTCTTGCAGGAGCAGCGGATCATGTTGAGTAGATAATTTGGAGCTGGTGGCTTGTCGCAGGCTGTAGGGTAGTAGGAATTATTCTTTACATACCAACCCCACTGTTCTGCATCGATCTTCTCTTCTGTAGACTTCCAGATTAGTATTTGAAAGTATGTGCGAAAGCTGTGGTACTTTGTGGACGCATCGGTAGGTGGCAAACGTTCGGGTGTAACAAAAGATTTAGCTGTAGCTACCTTTTCAACTAACATTCGATGACGTAGTGCGTTAGTGGATTCAAGTGTTTTGCAGCCATACAACAGAAGCATTGCCTTTCTTCCAGCGGCTTCAATGTCAGTGTTGGCAACAATCAGAACAGAATGTACTGTATTTGCAACTGAACGGAGTTCAGCCACCTTCATCAGTGTGTCGAATGCTTTGGCTTTACCGATCGAAAAAATTCTGGATGTGCTATCACAG
Organism: Bathynomus jamesi; assembly: GCA_023014485.1. Taxonomy (NCBI): domain Eukaryota; kingdom Metazoa; phylum Arthropoda; class Malacostraca; order Isopoda; family Cirolanidae; genus Bathynomus; species Bathynomus jamesi. The sequence continues at coordinate 517,818 of JAJOZX010000696.1, read as the reverse complement.
CCCGTGAAAGCATGCACAAACAGGAGATACTTGCAGATGTCATTGCCTAACAATGATTGAATGCTGAGAATATCATACACAGGATTAGGAGATGGTCCCCGTCTTATATCGCTGCGATAGTACAACTTGAAACCACTGTCCTTGGCATGGTACAGAAGGAGAATCAGCAAGTCGGTGTCTTCCCCTATTACTGTTGTAGTTGCATTTTCTGATGAGGAAACTGCTGCACGAACGATGTCCACATCAGCATCCCCATCTGCGTTGTGAACAGTACACCCGTGCTTCTTCAACATCTCACCTACGAGGGAAATAAATGCTTGCTTGCTTGTTTTCATTAGCCAAGAAGTGTTCCTTCTGGCCAACAAACTTCATGCTTGGACTGAGATTCACATTTCTGCTTGTCTTGGTGCTGCGTCTTCTGTGGGTCATGTCCTTGATCGTAGGAGAGCTGCTGTAGCCATCAAAAACAATGATTGCTTTTCCATATGTTTTCAGAGTGAAATCGGCATATGAGTTGGCGATGCTGTCATATGTTTCATCTTGACGCCAGGAAACACGATGTAGTAGAGACCCACCCTCCAATACGTACTGGTCTGTGCACTGAATTTCTTGAACTTCTTCCATGCGTAAAGTGTCAGTGTATTTGATTATTGCATGAGCTAGCTGAGACTTATCGGGTTTTCTCAAGATACTTCGTGATTCGAACAATGCAGGAGGATATGCACACAGTTCGTAACACATGACATCTTCAAGATTCATGTCTCCGCCAGTGGCAACAGTCATCATTCTCTGAAACAGTAGTGCAGGATCTACTTCTATATCTGAAGCATCAGTGATCACAACGGCAGAAGCAGATCCTAGTGTTTTCACTTTGTCAGATCTTTTGGCAGAATATGTAAAGGCTTGTTTCCCAATCATTTTTACGACAATGTTCGTACCGATTGAATGCAATTGATGAACGTTAACTCCAGGATCAGCAGTTAGCCCTGTTACAATGTTGCAGAGACCGAGGTAGAATGGAATGGGGATAAGGATTCCAGACGTTCAAGTACTTTCTTCATGTCATTACTGTCCCTGATTTGTTACTTCCCCTCATTTCCTTGTGCTGTTCACTACTTTCCAACAAAACTCTGGTGTATTCCTGCATTGCTAAGTTATAAGTGGAACACAGAGGCATAGAAAAGAGCCACGTTGTCCTTTGGATGTCTGTAAATCCACTTCCGCGTGTCAGTCCGCCTCTGCTTTTCAGGGAACGCATTAGTACTTGTTCTATCACCAGGTCTGTGCTGAGTCCGGCCCATAATCTGTCGCTTCTTCTTACCACAAACTTACCTTCCTGGAACATTTTGTTAACGGCTGGATTTTCAGAAGGCAAACTTAACATTTTCTGCAGGTACAGGTATATCTATTTCAGGTAATTGTGATGTCCGGCTGCTGCAATTATGGGGATGGTCTCCAGCATAGCTTGCAAGTGCAAATCCCACGAGCCGGTTCTGTCTGCTGTTATCAAGGAACGTGCAATGTTGATCATTCATTCGCTGATATTCCAACCAGAGTTGACTTGTTTGCGAAGTAGATTGTAGGTCAGTTTTCTTCGCATCCAAAGTGGTAGCAATCTGAGACAATGCATTCGAAGATTCCACATCCTCAATTGATTGTTTGGCGGTCATAACATCGTCGAGCAGGTCACAAGCTTCCTTATGGAGGTCATGAGGAGTTCCATCTTCATTACGAGGGAAAACGTCTGCGACTAGTAAGGTACTAAGAGCTGCATCTACTATCATATGAACACGTATCGCTCTTGAAACAGCTTTTCTAGACATCATGTGTTGCACGGCATTTGGTCCGTATATTTCTTGAAGTACTTCAGACAATCCTGAACCATTCATAAGAGTACCGACTGCTCCCAAAAGATTCATCAGAGTGTGAAATGATCCCAGCATTAAAACAATGTCCTGCAGGTCTCTGTTCATTGATGATTTGGGAAGCTTTCCAGAACAAAGGCTGATCAAAGGTAATAATGCATGGGACTTTTTGATCGCGTGCTATCTTGCTCAAATATAGTAATGTCGAAAATATGCAGGTCATGTCAGTTGGCGACATATCTATGATGGGAAGGAACGTGATCGACGCCACACCTGGATGTGAGACACTTGATCCACCGTGAATTGCCTGCATTGTTCCGGACCAACTTGGACCTGATCTTTCTGCTGAAGATATCTGCCAGAGAAGACTAAGTCGACTTATGGTGGCAGTGGGTACTGGAAGTTCGCGGAATGAGATGTCCCTCAACATGCTTCTCGCGTGTCTATATTCCCTAATGTCAACGGTTGCAATCTTCTTAATGTCATTGTCACCAACATTACGCCTGTGAATAGAAGGGTGGATCTTGATCTTCGGAGTTATTGCGGCAATCATACCCATTCCATGAAAGGTATTCTTCCCATCCAAAGTGCAGACATCATGATCGACGTTATCTGCTGCTAGAAGGACTGCAGTGTTTTCATCAACAGTAAAAGAGCCAGACCCACTTGCCAGCGGCGCGTTTCTTTCGAATCTTGTTACTTTTGCATACGACGAACAGTAACCCAGCTGATGGAGAACGTCAATAAGGTACCTTGACCTAAAGTTGTGGTGTAGCTGAACCGACAAACCGATCTGTAGTGGACATAGTAATCCTCTAGGACGGGTTGCTTGCATAATGCTCTGCCCAATTGCACCTATTTTTCTTGAAGCATCCTGTCCCGCAAATGCTTTTGATAATAGCAATTTCAGACTGTTGGGAATGTAATCAAGAGCACTTTCTGCAGTGATGTCATTTGGAGATGGATACACATATTTTCTAGGCGAGTCGACAGACTTGATATCACTTCTGATTATTTTTGTAGCAGCTTCTACTAGGTAAATCTTCTGTAGCTCTATAATCTATATCACATTCTTTCGACTTTTTGTGATAATCATATAAGAATTTCATTAGCTGTCTCTCGTAGTGTTACTACATCTGCCTTCCCACTTTCACCTGATATTATGATCTTGTCTCCGTAACGTTCTAAAAGCTTTCTCTTCATGTGCCTGCGTTCGTAGACAGAGCTCTGACTTCCTTCAAGATATTCCTCCATTTTGGAAATTAGGTCTCCAATCAACAGTTGTTCATCATCATTCTCTTCCAGGTAAGCACAGGTCTGAAGGAATGCTTGGTGTTGCTCTTCATTAGTTGGTCTCCCTTTCTTCGAATCATGATCGTCGGAGGAGTATGCGCGAGGAATGTTTTTTCCACTTCGAAAATTTACACTGCAGGTGTGATGGTAGACACAATCTGCAGCAGGAAGATCACGAAGATAATACTCCAGACGGCCTTTTACATTAAACGACCATTCATCGCAGCGGCTTTCACAGCACCTTTTTATGGTTTCGGAGAACTCTGTAGTTCTTATTTTGACATGCTCTGATTTTGGTTTGTGTTTGGAAAAAAAGTCCACAAAGGTATCACAAAACAAACTGAGTAGCACTGGAAAATGCGTATTCATGAAAACGAGCACTTTTCCTTGGTATTGCCTCGGCTGCGGTCTGTCGCTTCTTTATTTCAATGGTCTTTTTATCCGTAAACCTTTTCCTACATACAGAGATGGGCACGATCTTGATCTTCAAGATCAGATCGTGATTTGATCTTGAAGATCACTTTTATTATGGTGATCTTGATCTAAGATCACTTTATTTCTTGTGATCTTGATCTTGAAGATCACTTTAGACTTCAAGATCACTTTTAATTTCAGATTCTTAAATATGCCGCTATGCGAATGTCATTTGTTTTTGTCCAAGCGACATCTGGTGGCAACTTTGTTCAACACCGACTGTTTATGTTTTCTGTTAGTTGGTGACTTGCGTCATGCGTGGGCTCATGGAAGGTGTAGTTGCTGTGGAATTTAGGCTCGTAAAAAGTGTAATTTACTGTGCAATTATGTTAAGTGTTCTATTAATATATTATTATATATAGGCATAAAATATAGCCTATAGGTCCGTATTCATAATAAATTAATTCTAAACATATTTTATTTACAGATTGAATTTTTTAATAATGAGTGCAATTTTACAACTTCAATAGGCTCCCAAGGGAACCAAATATTCTAGGTTGTCACCAGAACAGTATTCAATATATTTAGATAACAATGTTGGTAATAAGGATCAATCTGTGCTATTGAACGGAAAATATTTTCAAATTGTCGAAAAAACTGGAAACAGTATCAAAGTTATTTGTAGGCAGTGTACAAAGAAAACTACAATTCTGTCTGCTGGCCTCGACTCAACAAGCAATCTTCTGAGGCACCTCAGGGTTAGTACTACTTAGTAACTAAGTAGTAAGTAGCAACATTAACATAATGGTTCAAGTCATATTTTAAGTGACTGGTGCCATACAAGACTAATGCTACATTTACATAGACGTCCATTTGAATATATTGTGCACTTCAGATATTAATAGATTATGGACTAGTAACTACAGTAAAAACTGCCGATATCCAACTATAATAAAACGCCAGGTGTATCTGTCTTTCTCTCTGTCTGATCCATGTCTGTAATTTCTCCTATTTAGTTACTGAAGGACGAAATTCGGCTTTCAATTTAACATAGGATAAAAATGCACTGATCATGGTGAAAATAATTTTAGTTAAGATAACAAAATTTTAGAATCTTGTTAAGTATTAATTTCAACTAGAAGTTTGATACTCTGATAAATATTATACAGGGTGCTCAAGAAGTCTCTCCGCATGATAATAATTTATTTTCTTGTGCAGAAACTACATTCGGATCTTTGGGTGAATATGAATCGGAGAAGAAATCTCGCAAGCGTCCAGCTAAAGAAGAAGATGCCAGCGGCAGCAATGCTGGCCCTGCCAAAATTGCCAAGCAGTCAACACTAAGCATGTTCCACATTTCCAAGCAAAAACCAGGACCACCAATATGCAAGGATATCCTTGAGAAGAAGATTCTCTCGCTTGTGGCTAATGGGCTCCTACCATTGAGCCTAGTTGAACTACATGAATTTAAGGATCTTCTTTCATGTTAGTATAACTCAAATATTTTGCTATTTTTTCCATAGCTAATATCTGATTAAAATAATTAATCATATTATTTGTATGAACATTAGACTATCGCTAGCCTAGCTAAATATTTTGATATTTTTTCCATAGCTAATCTATTGTATTTGTTTTAATTTTTAAATATTTTTTTCAGACGTCAACCCGGCTGTTCAGGTGCCATCTAGACGCACCCTGGCTAGATCTCTTGCAACAACAACCAGTACAATGAAGGAAGACATACAAGCAAAACTGGCAGCAGTTGACCATGTGTGTGTTACATGCGACATATGGTCAACTAATCACCGCAGTTTCATGGGAGTCACTGCGCATTGGGTATGCTATTGATTTAGTGTATTATTTTTATATAATTGATAAATTGACCATTGGTGATAGACTGATAGTCTGATAGACTTATAGTATAATCTTTTCAATTATTCGACATGTGTTCCTCATTCATTAATTTGGTGAGTCTTCATTTTGCTGTGATTCACAGTAATTTCACACTAATTCACTGATTCTGTCATCTGTCATTGTGTCTGATTCACAGCAAATGTGGAAGAGTCCATATTCACAGGCTGTGAATATGGACTCTTCCACATTTTGCTCTTATGGGATGGGTCACTGATGTGGTGGTATGGTAGGCGACTCATCGCTGAATTGCCTCCTTTATATCACATCTACAGATCTACAGAAGCTAAGGCTAACAAAGACCCTAAGATCCACTCTAAGGCTAGCCCGAGAGAAAGGAGAGAGTAGGGGGTTAAGAGAAGAGGAGAATAAGGGGTTAAGTAAGGAGCAACACCTATCATTCGTGGGTTAACATTCATTCAGAAAAAGGGGAAAAAGTCTCACCATCATCATCCGCCGGCCACTGCCGACAAGTCAGAAAAATAGTCGGAGAATATAGGAGAGGGGTGAAAGATGAAAAGAAGTAAATAAGAACGCTTACAAACCATGCAAACACAGTCTTAACTCACTGTCATACCATGCAAACTACAAACATGCAAGAAAAGAGTTAGAGACATGCAAAGTAAGGAGGATAAGAAAAAAAAAAAGTAGGTAAAGTTAAACAAAAAGTGGGTTAGTTTACGCTATGAGCTACATCTACATTCGTGTTAGCTGGTGCGTGTCTAACCAATATTATTAAATTAAGCTTAAAAAAATGTTCATACAAACATTGATTTTATATTCTTACATTACAGATCAATGATGACTTGTCGCGAGGATCAGCTGCACTGGCATGCCGAAGATTTCGTGGAACACATAGCTTTGATAAAATTGCTGGAATATTGGACAGGATCAACTCGGAGCATGGTTTATCTTATAGAAAAGTTGTATCTACAGTCACCGACAATGCATCGAACATGGTGAAATGCTTTAAAGAGTTCGGTGTTCGTGTTCAGAATCGTACTGACGACATTGATCTACAGATCTACAGAAGCTAAGGCTAACAAAGACCCTAAGATCCACTCTAAGGCTAGCCCGAGAGAAAGGAGAGTAGGGGGTTAAGAGAAGAGAGAGAATAAGGGGTTAAGTAAGGAGCAACACCTATCATTCGTGGGTTAACATTCATTCAGAAAAAGAGGGAAAAGTCTCACCATCATCATCCGCCGGCCACTGCCGACAAGTCAGAAAAATAGTCGGAGAATAGGAGAGGGGTGAAAGATGAAAAGAAGTAAAATAAGAACGCTTACAAACCATGCAAACACAGTCTTAACTCACTGTCATACCATGCAAACTACAAACATGCAAGAAAAGAGTTAGAGACATGCAAAGTAAGGAGGATAAGAAAAAAAAAAAAAAAAGTAGGTAAAGTTAAACAAAAAGTGGGTTAGTTTACGCTATGAGCTACATCTACATTCGTGTTAGTCTAATTTTTTTTTTTTTTTTTTTTTTTTTATTTTATTGCTGGCATCACGCTGGCATGTCACAAGCTGGCATTCATCGTCAACAGACTCATCCCGAGCACCACCACCAGAGCTCTGTTACTAACTTTTTGTTATTTTAAATTAACACGTTAATATTTTTAAAATGTCTGTCAAGACGGTTCTTAAACACATTAACGCTGGTAGAATGAACGACTGACGCGGGAAGATTATTCCATTTATCAATTACTTTAAACGTAAAGAAGTTTTTAGCGAATATTAGTAATGAAACGTCTGCCACGCAACTTGAATCCGTTATTGCGAGTATTACTATTATCGAAAGTGAACAATTTGTCAAAATTTACGTTATCGATGTTATTAACGATTTTGAAAACTTCAATAAGCTCCCCCCTTAATCTCCTAGTTTCGAGTGAATACAAGTCTAACACTTTAATCCTATCTTCATAAGGCTTATTGCGCAATGCGGAATAAGTTTCGTGGCACGACGCTGAACCCTTTCTAACCTATCAATATCCTCACGCAAGTACGGGCACCAAAACTGAACGGCATATTCCAAATGAGGCCTGACTAGGGACTTGTAAAGGGGCAATATAATATCCTTCGATTAAATTCGAAATTACGCGCTATGAAGCCTAACATCCTATTAGCTTTTGCGCAAGACTCCAGGCACTGGTTCCTAACCTTTAAATCTTTAGTTACGCGTACGCCTAAATCTACTTCCTCGTCAACGCTCGCTAACTCCCTATCATCCATCGTGTACACGTAATTATTGTTGCGAGAACCTATATGCAAAACTTTACATTTATCTACGTTAAATTGCATCTGCCACTTATCCGTCCACTCCATAATCCTATCTACATCGTCTTGGATCCTATTTCTATCGTCCTCGTTAACAACCTTACCGCCTATTTTAGTATCGTCCGCGAATTTTGACACGTTACTAATCAATCCTACATCTATGTCGTTAATGTAAATTACGAATAGCAATGGGCCTAACACTGAACCCTGTGGGACACCACTACCTACCTCTAACCACCCCGATTCACTACCATTAACTACGACCCTCTGTCCTAGCACGAAGCCATTCTTCTAACCAGTTAGCTACCTGACCGCGGATACCGTGCGCTTTAACCTTCGCAATTAGTCTCCTATGCGGAACTGTATCGAACGCCTTTTTAAAATCTAAATAAATAACGTCAGCTGCCCTATGCCTATCGTATTCGCGCACTATTTCGTTATAAAATTCTAACAAATTGTTAAACAAGACCTATGGCGTCGAAACCCGTGCTGACTACTATTAATCAAACCTACTTTCTAAGTGATCGATAATACGATCCCTAACTACGGATTCCAAAAGTTTACCGACAATTGACGTTAAGCTAATGGGCCTATAATTGCTAGCTACCGCGCGTCGCCTTTTTTAAAAATAGGCGTGACGTTAGCTAATTTGAAGTCTTCAGGAATAATCCCCGTTTCGAGTGACTGATTAAAAATCTTCGCTAAGGGGCCTACGATAACGTCTTTCAAATGTCTAGGATAAAAAGCGTCAGGGCCTGGAGCCTTGCTAACTTTTAGCCTATCGATATAATGCGCAATCTCAGCCTCGTAAACAGTTATTTCATCTGCATGAAGATGATGCAGATGAAGATGATGATGAAAAAGATTCAGATGAAGAGGTTATCATCAGCAACTTTCCTGAACATTCAGGAGAGCATGGAGAGGAGTCAGTGAAACTATCATCCCATATTCGATGTGCCTCCCACACATTGAACTTGGTAGCAACAACTGATGCAGATAAAGGACTGAATTCACCTGGACTAAAGAAGATAAAGCATTCTGCAATGGGAAAATGTTCGGCGCTGTGGAATGCTGCTGGTAAACCCAAGTCAGCAGAAAAAATACAGGAAATAACTGGCGTCCAATTTAGGTACCCATGCGTCACCCGATGGAACTCAATGTACGACTCATTAAGCCAAATATATAAACATAAGAACGACGTGAATGTAGCTCTTGAAGAACTGAATCTACCCATCCTCAAAGACAATGAATTGGAATTTATTTCAGAATATTTGTCTGTTCTAAAACCAATTGCAGCAGCCCTCAACAAATTACAGGCAGAGAAAGAATGCTACTACGGTTGTCTTCTTCCAACAGTCCTAGTGACTCAAGATGCCCTCGCAAGATTGGAGCCTATCCAACCAAACGACCTGCGCTTGAGACACTGCATGCCATTACTGGCAGCAGTCGTCTCTGGCTTCAATGCCAGATTTGGTCATTTTTTGTCGTTGAGCCCCGAGGTAACTGATGCCGTTTTGGCCTCAGTATCTCATCCGTATTTCAAACTTAGATGGATATCATTGTTGCAAGGGCCTAATTTCGGCGATCATGAAGCAATCAAGTCTCAAGTAAAAGACAAGCTGCAAATGGCTGTAAGAAATTGTAATTCTGACAGCAGTGGTAATAGTTCGGTGAACTCAGACTCATCATCTGAAGACGATTTCTTCAGAACTATGGACGGCTCATTCTCTGCTCCTAACAACAAGGAAGACTTGGAAGTCCTCAATTATTTGCAGGACACCAGTAAGGCACTCGACTCTTTAGATAGGTATCCTGCTATAAAGAAGATCTTCAAGAGGTATAACACCACGCTACCTTCCTCTGCACCAGTGGAACGGTTGTTTTCGTTTGCTGGCATGGTTCATAGCCCCAAACGAAGTCGTCTCTCGGATGGTAACTTTGAACAATTGGTTTTGCTGAAAGCAAATGTTTACAGCGGTTGAACATTAAATTAACACTCTTAACTTGCGGTTTTACCCTTATATTGTCAGTAATTGCGTACTGCAGTAAAACTGTAAAATTAAATTCTATGTAAAAAATGTTTACTTATATATGCTGACCATTCATTGATATGGGTTATGGACCTGGTGAAATGAGAATTGAGAAAAATAGAACTAAAAACTATATGTAGGTCATTTAATAGTTTTTTCTTTGCTGATAAGTTATGATAATACTAAGTTTTAAGTTTACCACCTGAAAAACTGAAAGGGGAATCGTCAATCCCCGTGGTTTAGATCAGGTGACATGGGTAGGATGCGATGCTTGTATTGCCTCAGCCCTGAGGGAGTATTAGGAGTGATACTTTTCAGGAGTGATTAACAAAATAATTTGTTTTTGTTTACTCTACAAGAGTACAACTTTTTTCAATTCATATAAAAGTGATCTTAAAAAGTGATCTTGAAAAGTGATCTTCAAGATCACGATCTTGATCTGGATCTTCAAGATCACATTTTTCTGGTGATCTGATCTTGATCTTCAAGATCACATTTTTCTGGTGATCTGATCTTGATCTTCAAGATCACATTTTTCTGGTGATCTGATCTTGATCTTCAAGATCACCAAAGTTGGTGATCTTGCCCATCTCTGCCTACATACAACGTGAACACTTATTCCAGCTGTTGCAACAACATCGCTTCCACGGCTGCGGCTGGATGCATTTATACCATCTGCTCCTTTTTGCGAGATGTGAACCACTTCCTGTCCGCTGTCCAATTTCTCCTTACAAATCACGCACAATTCTTCAGGGGTCTACATTCTTGAAGGCGGACGCACACCGAGTCAGTCTGAAACAGAAAACACAAATTAATAAACTGTGTTGCAGTATTTAAAAGGAGTACATAATAACAGTTTTAAAGAAAATGACAAGCACAAATACGCAGATTTGATAGTGGGTAGTAGGAATTAAAGAGTTGTATATAATATAAGTTTATAAAGATGTAGCAATGTCCATTCTCACATACACTCCATACAGTATATTTTATTTACATTACGTGACGTCATAGTTTAATACTAGCCGCCTAATACAATTTTTAGTGTCATATAGGTTAATTTAGAAACGAAAATGTGTTTTAAAACATTTTACTGATCAAGAAAAACGTCATAACTAGGGCGGTCAAAAGTCAATAAAGTCAAATTGTTTCCTATGGGGCACTTTTCGCTGAAACGACTGAAAATGCAATAAAAACACCTGTAGGGGGTATATTACCAAAGTTAATAACTTAGGTCAACCAAAAGTCAACTTTTACCTGTTAGGTCAAAAAATAGCAATGAGGTAAATAGTCAATTTTTTGGAAAAAATAATTAAAATAACTAAAAATTGGTATCTTTTTGGTTAACTGGCAACTTCGCTGCTCGTATTTGTCTTATTCAGTTATGTCCGTTCTGGTTTTGGATGTGGTTGTGTTGTATGTATTGTGGTTACTGGTTACCATTTTTTATTTGTGATTTTTTCTGATTTGTGATTTCACTGATTTCGATTTCTTTTGATTTCAGATATTTAAATTGCCAAAAGTTGCAGTTAGTTCTATTGCTAAAGTGCGCCGCTATAATTGCAAAATATTAACCTCAGTAGACCTGAAATCTCACCAACAGTTTATGGTCAGCTTTTGCAATGTCAACCAACAACTGCCGCTGTAGAGAGATCTTTCTCCATGCTTAATAAATTATTAAGTAAGGATCGCAATTTTTTGCCAGAAAATGTCGGCAAATACTTCATAATTTACCACAATCGGTCAATTGATGTAGAAGAGCAAGAATAAGTAATTAAAGTATCGTTTTTATTATTGAAAGTAAAAGCAACTTTATAAGTCAATTTTTTCAATTCGTAAGGTCAACTTTCTTAATTTTTTCGGTCAACTTTTGACTGCCCTAACTCATAACTCTCTCTACAAAGCGAAATTAAAATTTATTGTATTTCGTAGGAAACTGCCAGTCCGCCATTTTGAATTTCATTTTTGGGGGTGTTCCCGGGTCCAATTTTGTCGGATTTTTGGATATGTTATTCTGCAATGGTTCCTGAGCTGGAAACAGTTTAGAAAGCTTCTGAAGCAATTTTGCCCAGGTTGAAGCTATTTTTGCTCTAGATTGCCTGGACTATATTACTTACTAAATTAATAAATAAATATTTATTTAAATATAAATAACTTCAGAGTTTTGATTTCTCTCCGTAAAATAATGATAAAAATGGAAAAAAAATTTAAAATGCCGCATTACTTATGGGATGACCTAATATACACGGTGAACCAAAAGTAGGTGGACAGTAGGTTGAATACGGTTTGTGTTATATTATATTATAACTATGGTGTTCATTATAACTATGGTGTTTGTGTTATATTATATTAAATATTATAACTAAATTTATTTAAATTTTATTTTGTATTATAGTATACAAAAAAATTAAATATGTATTCTCAAAATAAACGTTATCATTTACTGTCCACCTACATTTGGTTCACCCTATATATACACCTTTCAAATGTTCCGTGCGATGATTCCTCATTTCACGAAGGTCAAGCTTGTTGCCCCTACTCTTGGGGTGGCCTGGTGAAGTAGTGGTTTTCTTATGCTCTCCACCTCACATAGCCAGATACGCCCGGCTCATCTGGAATTGGCGTCTAGTCTTCTTTTGAAGATAACCACCGCTACACCACTTGTGTTCCTTTGTTCAACCAGCTGCTCAAAGAACTATCTTGGTCCTCTCACGACAATACTATTTTCCTCAGGGTTGAGGATGTTCCCTGTCTAGCCTTTAATTTGGGAACACTACACATTCTTTTCCTACTTTCCACTGTTGTTTGAGTGGTTACAGGGTTTAAAGTAAGCTTTGGGACTAATTACTTCAATGTTTTCAAGTGTAAATAATGGTGTACCTCTCTTTCCAGTGAATACAAGTTTAATTCGCGTAACCTTTCCCAGCAATTTAGTTCTTTGCATCCATTGATCTTTTCTGTGAAGCTTCTCTGAATCCCTTCTAGTTGACTAATGTCTTCTTTTATATATGGGATGTTAAGACCGAGCAGTATTCCAATTTGCGTATAATCAGTGTTTTCAATAGCGGAATCATCCTATATAGAGTATATACTATTGAGTTAAAATGTGTCTGTGTCTGTCCGCTTCAGAACCGTGCACAGACTAAACGGCACATCGGAAAATTCTGCAACCACCAACTGATAGCCCATGAGCTGCCGATGTGCTCTGTCAAGTTTCCCGTCCTAGATCACAATTACTGGGTCAGAAGGCCCCAGCACCGCGATAAAACTACAGAAAAGAACGCAGCCGTGAAAATCTTGAGCTTCACGTTGTGTCAAGATTTCTGAATCTTAAGATTTTCATGTGTGACATATACTGCTACCCGCCCGGAGGGCCAAGTTGTACAACGGTCGCGAGCGATAGCGAGCTACCGCTTGTTATATTCCTATCGCTTGTTTTGAAGGTTCTCAGTATCTGTCGTTATTCTTTTTGCCATTTTATTTTTTCAAATTTCGCGTCATCAGTCATTACAACCCTAAATCTTTTGCTTTAGAATTCCTCCGAATTTCCTGTCCATTTGGGGTAGAGTATTCTATGGATTTTAGGTCCTCCTTTCTTCCGTACCTTAATAGTTAAACATTTTCAGTGTTAAAGTTCATATTATTGCCTTCAGACTAATTGTAGATTCTGTTCATGTCTGATTGTAGAGATTCTATATCCTTTTTGGGTTTCTTATTTTTCCACTAATTTTTGTGTCATCGCAAAGGATGTTACTGCGCTGTCATTGCTAACTTCTTCATCTATGTCAGTTAGCATGACTATGAAGAGTAGTGGAGCTAAATAATGTTCTTTGTGGGACTGAGCTAAGAACCTCCGACTGTGATGAAGATATTCCTTGAACTGTAACGACTTGCTGCCGCTCACTAAGAAAATTATATACCCATTTTCCTACTTTTCCCGTTATTCCCATATATTTCAGTTTATGCTGCTCTGATTCCGTGGTCACACTCGCTCGTCGTTATCATTTAATTTTTTCTGAGTTTCCAAAATGTCAGATTTTTTCTCTAGCTATACTGAACTTCATAACTTTTGCGGATGATACAACTGTCTCTTTTCCTTGCAAAGATGTTAATACAGCTAAGAATATTTTCATTCAGAATTCATCAGTGTAATGAAATGGTTGACCACCAATAAACTCTTCCTAAATACCAGTAAACAAATTTCATGATTTTTACTAATAAAAGAAATGTATATCTTGATGAACTTAATGTTAATGAAATCGCCTTAAAGTAGTGTACTGTAACAAAATTTCTTGGTGTAATGCTAGATAAGAATTTGCAATGGAGTGATCATGTAAATTATATCGCGAAAAAGATTTCAAGGAGCGTTGCTATAATGTTTAAACTTAGAAATGTAGTCCCTAAACAAGTTTTATTGACTCTTTATCATACTCTCGTTCTTCCTTATATAACATACTGCACCCTTGTTTGGGGAAACTCCGCTAACAACGCATTAAATGGTATCTTTTTTCATCCAAAAACGAGCAATAAGGTTATTATCTGATGCCGATTTCCTTGATCACTCTAGTGCATTATTTAAAGAGCTAAACCTACTAAAGCTCAATGATGTAATCAAACTGGCACATTTTATTTTTAATTAAAAGTGTAAGAACAAAATCATTAATTTGCAATGGGTTGTTGTTGTTGTTGTTGTTGTTTAGCCGATCAGCCCACCCTGATCGAGCAAGCCGGCGGCACCCAGGTAACCGATCGCCCTCTTCGGAGTGGACCAGAGGTTCAGCGCACTAGTGATGTGTTCGTTGTTGTGCTAGAGCGGTACAGTCTGTCATAATGTGTTCAATTGTTTGTGGTGTGTCCTGGCACAGGTGGCAGGTGTCGTCTATGGAGTTGTCTAGTCTGTGTTTATATGTCCGTAAGTTGGGGTGATGTCCACATCGGAATCGTGCTAAGTTAACTCGATCCGATCTTCTCAGGCTGATCTCTGACCTGTTAATGGGTGGCGGCTTCGCACCTAGGACCGCATTCGGACCGAGTCGTGTCAGTGCTTTGTGGGTTAGGTGTGTGTGTGTGTGTGTATGTGTTTTCTGTACTGTGTGATGTCTGTGGGGCGTGGTATGGAATGGCGTATTTGGTTATAATGTGTCTCTGGTGTTACCTTAATGGTGCGAGGTGTCGGTGCATGATTGTACATGTAGTGGCAAGGGTGTTGTGGGTTAGTTGTCGCTGCTGCCATGAATTGTGTTCCCCTCATGTCTAAATGTTCCCTAACTTTCAGTATTTTTGTTTCTGTGTGCGGGTGTTCTATTGATGTTTGAGTGCATCCTGTAATGATACGAAGTGCGTTGTTTTGTATTGTCTACAAAGGTGGGCACCCGGGCATCAAAAAGGACCGACGGTCCCGGTCCCGGTCCTTGCCTCAAACTGGACCGACGGTCCCGGTCACGGTCCTTTCTGAAGATAGGACCTAGGAACGACTCGGTCCTTGGTCCTTATATATAATATAAGTGAAAAATTTGATTAAAATGAAAAATGAAATTAAAGACACCGGAAATCTTTAATTTTATTAACATAACTTTTTTCATCATTTATGTATTGTATTAATTATAATTTAAGTTAAATGCTTGAGTTTCCCTTCAAGAAGACTAGCATTTCAAAATGGCTGTCACTGAGCCCTGACCTTTTCGGCTTGAGGACGTCCTTCCCCAAAGAGAAGAGCCTCTCCACGGCGGCAGTGGATGGATAGGTGTGTTAAACTTGATGAACAAGTCCTTCAACGCCTGGCTGGAGAACGAGTCCTTGTTGAAGATGAAGGGTTTCACAGGCCTCTCGCTGAGAAATGTCTCCACCAACTTGGTCCCGGTCTCCTTCGTCTTCTCCCCGCCCTCGTAAGAGCCTCAAAGAAGTCGTCATTGTCCTGGTCATTCTCACCCTCGCTGCTGCTGGTGTCCTTGCCTGAGTCCGCTCTTGCCAGAATCCTCTCCACCATAGACATCATCTGCTTCTTCACCTTGGCCTTGATCTCCTCGACGCCATACATGACGTCGTCCTCCACCAGCCTCACCGAGCCCAATTTGAACTTGGGGTGTAGCGCAGCTGCCAGGAGGAAGTCCATATCCTCAAAATGGGGACCAAACCGACGTTTGATCCCATCCCTGACAGCTAATACCAGTGGCTGACACATCTTGACATCGCTGCTTTCCATCTGCTCCTTCAACATTTTGAGAGAGATGGCAGGTGCCCCATGTACGCCTTGTCCTCCCCTTGCAGGATGTCCAAGGCCTTACAGACCGGCTTCATCACCTCAAGATACTCTTTGAAGAAGTTGATATCAGCTGAAAAAGTAGTTAATATTTTAGTCCTGTACTTAAACTTTTATATTTTACTTTTTACTTTTTACCTTTTCAAAAGATGTCGACCAGGCGGGACACCCCGTCGTAGACGGAGTTCCATCTCGTAACGGTGGGGACAGTCAGCTGCATCCCTATCTCGGCCTTGATGGTGTCTGAGGCTTGTGAACTTCTTGACTGCTTGTTCCACAGCTCCGTAGCTTTACCAAAGGCGGTCCGGTACGCCTTCCTGTAGGATGGCGAGTTCTTCAGGGCCTTGTCAGCGTCGGAGGTGGCCACTAGGTTCAGGGTGTGGGCGGCGCACCTTGTGTGCTTCGGCAGGACGTATTCAGGATCCTCCGTGGCACCGGCTAAAAAGAAATGTTCAATTTATTCAATAATATATTTGAGTGAAAAGAAAATACCTTAGACTTCTAAAAAGTGAAAAAAAAATCAAGAAATAATAAATAATCCATAATTTACCTTCCAAAGCGATGCCAGATCCTCAACCTGAACGACGTCCTCCTCATCATCGGGCCGCCCCACACCTTCTTCCTCCTCTTCCTGGACCTCCTCAGGCAGCTCCTCGTCCGTTTTGCCAAAGACACTGCACAATGAAACACAATTATTATATTTTTTATTTTTTTTATTCAATGTTATAGAAAAAATTAAAAATGTAAAGATTTAAGTCAAAAAATTTGAATGAAGAAATTAAAAAAAATTAAAAATCTGCTTACTTAAATGCCTTGACGAAGTTGCTGCCATTGTCAGTAGTCCTGCAGACCTTGGACTCGATGGCGAAGTCGAAGAGGACCTTGTACATCTCCTTCGCAAGGACCTCGAAGGTGTGTCGTCCGGTGAGTCGTCTGCACGCCAAGACTGCCTTCTGCCTGAGGAGGGTGGCCTGGTCAATCCAGTGTATAGTCATCCCCATGTACGACCTTAAATAAAATGGAATGCTTTGAATTGAAATGTATTATAATTTATATTTTTCACAGCATTGTAATAAATTGATTAAAATAAACTCAGTTTATTAGTTTCTTTTTGATTGAAGTAAAAAGTAAGTTAATTAAAATTTAAACATACTTGTGGGTACATGTCCAAGCGTCTGCCGTAGTAGAGACCGACTGTACAGAGTTGAGGACGTACCTCAGGTGCTGCCGCTTCTCGTCAAACCTTAAAAAGTTTATTAAAAGACAAAAGTAAAGTAAAAAATTATAATGTCATCGCTCATCACGAAAAGAAAATACTGTTATCAAGAATGAATTTAAATAGCCAAACAAAAAATACCTGTCTTCAATACGCCTGGTAAGCGTCCTCCTAGACATGGAGTGTTGGCTAGGGACACAGGTGCTACAAAGTCCTTCCACGAATCGGAGTCGACGACGTCGAGAGGCAACATGTTGCCCACAAATAAGGTGATCAACTAATTAAAAAAAATAAAAATTTGTTACGTTTCATCATAACTGACTGACATTTGAGTGTAATTTAATGATTATAAATACTTCTAGACAAAGTTGTAAGATTTTTAATTGAATTTACTGACCTTCTCTTCAAAGAGAGCCTTGGTGACTGGACTGTCCAGCCATGGCCTCCCGTATAGTCGGCTGAACCATGGTCCTCTGCCTCTTGTCGTCGGGGCGCTGCTGAGGGTCTCCTCGCCGCTTCTTCTTTTTCTGGAGCTCCACCCCGTCCTTGATGCACTGGTCGAACTGGTTCTGGACGTGAGGGTGGCGCCTGGAGACATGTCGCTTGAGGTTGTTTTGGCTCTTGTTGCTTGTCGAGAGGATGTTCTTGTTCGGCAGGCACAGCAGCACTTGTACTCCAGGTTCTGCTCACCCTTGGGGCCCAGGTATTCAAAGTATTTGTCCAGGTACGGCCAGGGATTGCCGGGTTCAGTTCTTCCGCTAGGAGCTCCAGTTGCTTGACTTGAAGTTGAAGCACTAACATCAGTAGATTCTTCGTCTCCTCCAGGTGTTGAAACAAGTTTCAATTCAGTCTCAGTCTCTTTCTGAGTCTTCTGGAGGAAACGATCCATCTTCTTTAGAACTTCAAATAATCACTAAACACACTAAAATCACTAAAAAAGACCGTCCGGAATTGCTTAAAAATGGACCGTCGCTCCTCATTTCGGTCCTCACTGAGAAAAGAAAGGACCGACTTTCCCGCTCACGGTCCTTAAAAAGGACCGAGTTCCTGGAGTTCGGTCCTCGGTCCTGCCCAGCTTTGATTGTCTGTAAGGTGTTTGTGTGTGTGAGATAATGGGTGCCCAGCATGGGCTAGCATAGTCCATAACTGAGCGAATATATTGTTTGTATATGAGTGATGTTTCCTGCTGGTGTCCAAAGTTTGTGCCTGTTAATACCCTAAGCGTGTTAAGTCTTGACGTACATTTGTTTTTAATTTCCTGAATGTGGTTTGCAAAAGATAATGATGTGTTGTACTTGTATGTGACCCCAAGTATTTTGGTCCTGTGAGTGTGTGGAATGTTGGTGTTTAGTGTAAGCTGTGGAATTACCTGGTGTTCTTTTGTGGGCGCTACTTTGAGTCTATTGTGTGTGAGCCAGTCTTGTGTACTGTTTATGCATGTTTGTAGGACTAGGTTATTTGTAGCGGTGTCGATATTGTTGTGGGTGGATGTTAGTGATGTCATCTGCATATGATGATAAGGTAAGCTTGTTATCTATGGGTGTTGGAATGTCATGCATGTATAAGTTGAAGTGTGTTGGTGAGAGAACAGAGCCTTGAGCGACCCCGTTCGGAAAAAGCTTGTTTTTGGATGACTTATCATTAGGGCAGTCAAAAGTTGACCGAAAAAATTAAGAAAGTTGACCTTACGAAATGAAAAAATTGACTTAAAGTTGCCTTTACTTTCAATAATAAAAACGATACTTTAATTACTTATTCTTGCTCTTCTACATCATAATTTACCACAATCGGTCAACTGAAGTATTTGCCGACATTTTCTGACTTGTACTTTAAAAGGGTTTGCGTCTTTTCATTTCCCACATTTTGGTCTATACCACGCTGGTGCTTTTGGGTAGAGCGATGTTTATCCACAAAAAAGGATTTGTCATGCTTGACCACAACACAACAAATCTGACAGTATAGCTCATTTTTTCCTGAACAAATGAATTCATTAGGATATTTTGCAATTATAGCGCGTACTTTAGCAATAGAACTAACTGCAACTTTTGGCATTTTAAATATCTGAAATCAAAAGAAATCGAAATCAGTGAAATCACAAATCAGAAAAAATCACAAATCAAAAATGGTAACCAGTAACCACAATACATACAACACAACCACATCCAAAACCAGAACGGACATAACTGAATAAGACAAATACGAGCAGCAAAGTTGCCAGTTAACCAAAAAGATGCCAATTTTTAGTTATTTTAATTATTTATTCAAAAAAATTGACTTTATTTACCTCATTGCTATTTTTTGACCTAACAGGTAAAAGTTGACTTTTGGTTGACCTATTAACTTTGGTAATATACCCCCTACAGGTGTTTTTATTGCATTTTCAGTCGTTTCAGCGAAAAGTGCCCCATAGGAAACAATTTGACTTTATTGACTTTTGACCGCCCTACTTATCATTAAATGTGGCATGCGAGTATCTTCCTGAGAGATAGCTGCTCAGCCACCTTTTGGTGTTATTGTGCATGTTTGTGTTGAGTATTTTGTTTATGAGAGGGAAGCGTGGGATAGCATCAAATGCTTTACTAATGTCTATTGTTGCTAATGGATGGAGTAGCTAAACAATATTGAAGAAGTTAAGATAAACCTTTTCTCACTCTCGACAGTCTCTACACTCTTATACAATTGATGTTAACAAAAACCATTTCCATAATCTTGTAATTTAGGTTCAAACTATTCCCACTCAAAAAAAAATTAAATTAAATAGTGAAGTCTATCAATGAAACTCAGTAGACACTTAATATTTAGTTTCTTATAGCCCACCAAATCTTAACTGTTTTATATATATATATATATATATATATATATATATATATATATATATATATATATATATATATGGTGTAGTGATTAGCATCGCTGATTACGAATCTACCGGCCCTGGGCGGGTTCGATTCCCGGGGATGGCAGGCTGCGCTCAGCTCACCCCGCTGTTCATTATTCCATACAAAAAAATTGGTTGGTGGATGAATGGACACCCTGGATAGCCTAGTGGTTAAGACGCTGGACTGCTGATCGGGAGGTCGTAAGATCTAATTCGGGCGAGGACTTTGTAATTTCTCACAACCCGTGATGGATCGTGGTTCGGGTTCCAAGTTAAGCTATAGGTCTAAGGTGGGGGCAACAAGCTTGACCTTCGTCAGAATGAGCAATTCGGAAGGAAGCAAACTCAAAATTACCAAGTTATATATATATTATTTTTCCCAATTAGAGGGCGACTTCGTATATAAGGCGACCCCTGAATTGAGAAGGGAGAGGAAAGAAAAATTTTGGGAGGAAGATAGAAACCTTTTTAATTATTTGAAAATCAAAATGGCCGATACATTTCTACATTTCAATTCAAATACAAACAAATACAAAACAATAGTCTTTTTCGTAAGAAAATTGAGAATTTCAAGGTGTATCATTCAGGGTTTCCATTGTGTTGGTACCACCACCATCATCGTCATCGTCACTGTTCTTCATTCGAGTCTCTTCCCACGCGGTGCTGAGTTGTGCGCTCCCACAAAATATCATCCTCTGAGCCGTCCATAGAATTGGAAATAGAGCATTTCTTGAAGCCATGGACGATATTCTCTGTACAAATCAGATCCCGAGAGTGTAGCACCCATCACGCGGGTGACTGACTCATTAATAGTTTTCTAATCTTACCCGTAGAAGTAAGGGTGTGGTTGCCAGATAGAAGCCAATCTGCGTACTTCTTCCTTAAGTTGTCTTTGAATGGTTTGTTAACAACAACAACCAAAACTCGTAACTGTGAGGTGAGGTCATACCTTCATGGATGTTAATCAAATTTGCATTCATTTTTGCAATTTCTTTTCAAACGTTTGGAGTCACGTGTCCTTTAAATGCGTCGAGTACGAGCATTCCTCTTTTTCTGGACACTATTCCTTGTCTTCTCCCCAAAATAATTAAGCCAGTCCTTATAAGCTTCGGTCTCGATATATATATATATATATATATATATATATGCAGGGAGTCCCAAAAAAATGTATACACACTTTAAATAATTATAAAGGCACTGTTTATTAAAATACATTTCATTTTCAAAATGTAATAGAATCTACAGACATTATTTAATTGTTTTGTCAACGCCTGTTTTCAAACTGACGTCCGTTCTGGTCCAGGCACTGCTGATAACGCGAAGCAATGGAATCGCAAACATCACGAAACATTTCGTTTGGTATTTGTGTGCATTCTCGTTCAATGGCTGCTCTCAATTCAGCGACTGTTGCAGGTTTTATAGCGTAGACTTTGTCTTTTAAGTATCCCCATAAAAAAAAGTCTAGTGGTGTGAGGTCTGGTGAACGCGGAGGGTATTCTACGAAACCCCTTCGTCCAATCCACATCCACATCGTGCCAAGTACCACTCGCAATACTCCACTCTTCGGTCCGGATCATCTTCATTAATAGCATGGACTAATCTTGGAATGTAACTTTTCCATTGACAGCGCTTCAAAATGCGTTGGACAGACGATTCTGAAATTCCTACCTCACGACTCGCTTGCCGCACAGATTTTCTTGGACTTTGGTGATACGTTTCCAGTACTCTTTCTTGCTTTGTGGGGCTTGTCGATGTCCGTGGTCTTCCGGAACGCTTCTTGTGGACATTCTGAACAGTTCCATCGGCTTCAAACTTATCTCTAATTCGAGTGATGGTAAGTCGCGTTGGTGGATCGGTTTGAAACTCCCTCCTAAACTGTCTTTGCACTTCAACTGCGTTTTCACACTTCCAGTAGCATTTTAGAATGAATTTCCTTGTTCAAAGCTTAGTCTGACTGCCATTATTAATTCTAATGGGTTTAACTTGGAAAGAAAGAAACATCAATTGAGCTATCAGCTGTTAAAGTGTGTATACATTTTTTTGGGACGCCCTGTATATATATATATATACAACACACACACACACTGTATATTGCAGATTATCTGTCGGTGTGCCTTTAAAATTAATGTAAATAAGGTCAATTCTGCGCATTATGTAATAAGATTTGTGAAATAACAGTTCATGCCTTTCTAAACATACAATCTCATTTATAGGGATGTAACCTCGTAACCAGTCGTAGATGTTCCTTGCGTCGTCTCTCTCCGTACTGAAAGTCGAGCTGATGATGGCCCAACTCTAGCCATGGCTTGGTGGAGGAGAAAGACTCGTTCTCTCGCCATCTCCATCACGCATAGCCAGGTACACCCGGCTCATCCGGGGTCGAACAAAACCAAGCGTCTAGTCTTCTTTTGAAGACTTCAACTTTGACACCAGTGATGTTTCTGATGTATTTGGGTAGCTGGTTAAATAGTGTTGGTCCTTTGACAACCGAGCTATTTTCCTTCAGAGTGGAAGATGTTCCCTGTCTGGCCTTTAGTTTGGGAACATTACACTTTCAACCTTTCCTATTTTCAGTGTTTGGATGGTTACTGGGTTCATTTTGAGGTTAAGGTACCAGTTTTTCTAAATTATGGTGTATCTCTCGGTAAATATTGGATTTTACTCCGTCTGGTTTTACAATGAGAGCAAACTTTTCTGGTCAATTTTGAGGTGCTTTGCACCTCAAGATTATCTCTGAAGTTGTGGGTCCGGGAAACGCGGGCCCGACGTGAAAAATAGTTTAAAACGCTGGCCCATGGTAAAAAATAACTTAAACGTCTTTTATTGTAACGCGCGTAGTATTAGAAATAAATTAAACGAATTTAAAGCGATAATTTATTCCGGCAACTACGATATAGTTCCTATCACTGAAACGTGGTTAAATACCGTGACTCGGGACTTGTTGGGGGAACTTGATATACCGGGTTTTAAACTCTACTAATGATAGGTTACATAGGATTGGTGGCGGCGTTTTGCTGTACATTCGTAATTTCCTTTAGGGCTATCGAGGTTTAGATAGATTTTCCGGCAGAAATTAATGCGGTATACGTTGGAGTTAGGGCGCGTAGTCTTGGTTTCAATTTTGTTGTTTATAGATCTCCCGTTCACCCCCTCGATACCGATACTAAATTTTACATACTTAGTAACTTTATTAATAATCGGGATAGTAGGGCCTATAGTTGTCGGAGACTTTAACTGCCCTAACGTCAATTACAAGACTTTTACTGGTAACGTTGAGGGTTTGAGATTGAGTTCATGGAAGATAATTTTTTACGACAGATGGTTATCGAACCAACGCGCGGTGATAGTATTTTAGACGTGGTGATGACGAACGGCGAAAACAGTCGAAGGTTTAGAAGTAGGCGAGAGTTTAGGATGTAGTGATCATCAAATTCTTAGGTTTAAGTTATTGATAGAAAACACTAAGGATAGTAACGTAATAGAAGTCCCTGATTTTCGTAGGGCCAATTTTGATAGTTTTGCGAATAGGATGAGAGTAGTGGACTGGGGTAACTTATTTATGGGTAATGACGCAAATTTGCATTGGGAGGCGTTTAAAGATAGTTTCTTGAATATCTAAAGGGAGTTAATTCCTCGTAAGCCCAAGCGCGCTAGAAATCATGGTAGGCCTAAGTGGTGGACTAGGGAAATAGGCGAGTTCATAAACGAGCGTAACAGAGCGTATAGACTTAAGCGCAATGGCACGGTAGCTAACGCTAATAGATATATCGAGCTTCGACGTCAGGCTAAAAGGTCAGTTAGGAATGCTAAGCGTAATTTAGAGATCCTTATAGCTGCTGATAGTAAACATAACCCAAAAAAGTTTTTCGATTACATGAATAATCGTAAGACGATAAAAGATAATATAGGCCCTCTCTTCGACGCTAATGGCGCTTTGGCTTCCGACGCTCAGGCGATGGCGGGTATTTTTAATAACTTTTTTGCGACAGTTTTTACCGTAGAAGACGTCAGTAATGTCCCCGATGTGGGTGATATCGTTCCATTTAGCAGCGAGACTATTTTGGATGAAATAACTGTTTACGAGGGTGAGATTGGGTGCATTATATCGATAAGTTAAAAGTTAGCAAGGCTCCAGGGCCCTGACGCGTTTTATCCTAGACATCTGAAAGATTTGAAAGACGTTGTCGTAGCCCCTTAACGAAGATTTTTAATCAGTCACTCGAAACGGGGATTATTCCTGAAGATTTCAATTTAGCTAACGTCACGCTCATTTTTAAAAAAGGCGACCGCACAGTAGCTAGCAATTATAGGCCCATTAGCTTAACGTCAATTGTCAGTAAACTTTTGGAATCCGTAGTTAGGGGTCGTATCATCGAACACTTAGAAAGTCGCGATTTGATTAATAGTCAGCATGGGTTTCGACACCATAGATCTTGTTTAACTAATTTGTTAGAATTTTATAACGAAATAGTGCGCGAATACGATAGGCATAGAGCGGCTGACGTTATTTATTTGGATTTTAGAAAAGCGTTCGATACAGTTCCACATAGAAGATTAATTGCGAAGGTTAACCCTTTGACGACCAGTTTACGTTTCTTTGAACTTAAAAGTTTAAGTTTTATTGTTATTTACAATTAGATATTAGTAACTATAGTCACTTAAATGACCCATTTTTGGGTTAATTTTCCAACAACTAAACGATACCTGTATAAACATGTAGATGTATTTGTAGAAACGTTGCGTCATTGTACAATTTATATTATTATTTCCGTTGGGACAAATATGTCCCGTGGTCCTCAAAGGGTTAAAGCGCACGGTATAAGCGGTCAGGTAGCTAACTGGTTAGAGGAATGGCTTCGTGCTAGGAGACAGAGGGTCGTTGTTAATGGTAGTGAGTCGGGGTGGTTGGATGTAGGTAGCGGTGTCCCACAGGGTTCAATGTTAGGCCCATTGCTATTCGTAATTTACATTAACGACATAGATGTAGGATTGACTAGTAACGTGTCAAAATTCGCGGACGATACTAAAATAGGCGGTAAGGTTGTTAACGAGGACGATAGAAATAGGCTCCAAGACGATGTAAATAGGATTATGGAGTGGACGGATAAGTGGCAGATGCAATTTAACGTAGACAAATGTAAAGTTTTGCATATAGGTTCTCGTAACAATAATTACACGTACACGATGGATGATAGAGTTAGCGAGCGTTGACGAAGTAGATTTAGGCGTACGCGTATCTAAGGATTTAAAAGTTAGGAACCAGTGCCTGGAGTCTTGCGCTAAAGCTAATAGGATGTTAGGCTTCATAGCGCGTAATTTCAAATTTAAATCGAAGAATATTATATTGCCCTTTTACAAGTCCCTAGTCAGGCCTCATTTAGAATATGCCGTTCAGTTTTGGTGCCCGTATTTGAGTAAGGATATTGATAGGTTAGAAAGGGCTCAGCGTCGTGCCACGAAACTAATTCCGTCATTGCGCAACAAGCCTTATGAAGATAGGATTGAAGAGTTGACTGGCATTCACTCGAAACTAGGAGATTAACGGGGGAGCTTATTTAAGTTTTCAAAATCGTTAATAACATCGATAACGTAAATTTTGACAAACTGTTCACTTTCGATAATAGCAGTACTCATAATAACGGATTTAAGTTGCGTGGCAGACGTTTCATTACTAATATTGTTAAAAACTTCTTTACGTTTAAAGTAATTGATGAATGGAATAATCTTACCGCGCCTGTCGTGAACTCTACCAGCGTTAATATGTTTAAGAACCGTTTAGATAGGCATTTTAAAAATATTAACGTTGTTTAGTATAATAATAAAACAATCACCCTTCTCCCTCTCCCTCGTTAAAATTATTAACGTTAATATAATAAAACAATTAGCAACAAGAGCTCTGGGGGTGGTGATCGAGGATGAGTCTGTTGACGATAATGCTAGCTTGTGACATGCCAGCTTGTGATGCCAGCAAAAAAAAAAAAAAAATTAGACTAACACGAACTTAGATGTAGCTCGTAGCGTAAACTAACCCACTTTTTGTTATTCTTTATACTTTTTTTTTCTCTCCTTATTTGCATGTCTGTAGTTTGCATGGTATGATAGTGTTTGAGTTAAGAATGTGTTGCATGGTTTGTAATGCGTTCTTATTTTACTTTTTTTCATCTTCCACCCCTTTCCGGCGGAGTGGACTCCGTTCTCTACCTCCCTATGGAGTAGAGGACCGGTCTGCAACTGTTGGAGGTATGTGATGCATGGTTTGTAATGCGTTCTTATTTTACTTCTTTTCATCTTCCACCCCTTTTCGGCAGAGTGGGCTGCATCCTCTACCTCCCTATGGAGTGGAGGACTGGTCTGCAACAGCTGGAAGTATTCTCTTCGACTATTTTTCCGACTTGTCGGCAGTGGCCGGCGGATGGTGATGGGGTCTTTCTCTCTTTCTGAATGACTTTTAATCCACGAGTGATAGGTTTTGCTACTTACTTAACCCCTTATTCTCTTTTTTAAACCCATTACTTTCTTTTCTCTCGAGCTAACCTTAGAGTGGATCTTAGGGTCTTTGTTAGCCTTAGCTTCTGTAGAAAGTAGCCTACATAGCTTAAGCTAAGAATATACACGATTTACAGTCTACGAATTCTCTCTCTCATTCATGAAAGTGCCCAAATTATTCTTAAAATTAACTAACGAGCTGCTGTTTACATTATATGGCAAATCATTCCAAAAATCTACAACCGACTCAAAGTATTTTCGTAGATCCAATCTACAAGTCTGTTCTCTAATTTTCTTATTATGCCCTCAATTTATTCCATCAGTCTCTAATGAGAAAAAGTTACGTACATCTAAACTGTCCAAACCTAAAAACATTTTGAACATCTGTATCATGTCTCTCCTCATACAACGTCTCTCAAAAATAAACAAGCCTAGTTCCTTTAATCTTTCTTTGTATTCCAATCTTCTTAGGGCAACCAAACTTATCTCTAACCTATGTTGCACACCTTCAAGCATGTCAATATCATGTCTCAGGTGAGGAGACTAAACTTGAATGCAGTATCCTAAATGAGGCCTAACATAAGAATTATATAAGTTAGAGAGGACTTTCTTACTCTTTTAACTAACATTCCTCTTAATAATACCTAACATTATATTTGCTTTATTTCTAGCCTCTAAGCGCTGCTTAGAAAATTTTAGATCACTACAAACTATAATACAAATATCTTTTTCCCGTCTAACATCCTCTGATCAGTTTCCCCGCACAATTTGTGGATTGAAGTAAATGCTAAGTTCTCCCAGGCTTAAAACTTTGTCCAAAATCATTTTTGTATGAAATGATTTACATGTTAAAAGGTGACCGTGGAGCAACTGATTTCCTTTCTGGCCGATCTATAGCCGCAATCGTAGATGGCCACTGTTCTTCTAAAGCTACCAACAGTGGTGTTCCTCAGGGTTCTGTCCTGTCACCCACTCTTTTCCTCTTATTTATCCATGATCTGTTAAATTGCACTCGCTGTCCAATCCACTCCTATGACGACAATTCCACACTTCAAGTTCTCCATCCGCTTCACAAATCGTGCCTCTCAACAGACACTCAATGCTTCACGTGGGATGGCTATGGTACACCCGACCTCTGATCGTTATACTGTCTCTAATTAGGGGAGAGAAAACCTCGTAGGTTTCAATGCCTCAAAAACTCGGTTCCCTCATCTGTCTACTCGTCACAATCTTCCACGCAACTATCCTCTTACCTTCAACAAAACACAACTCAATTCTTCCTCTTCTCTTAACATTCTTGGCATTTCCTTTTCTCATGATCTTTCCTGGAAAGACTCTTTCTAAAACAGCTTAGTAGTTAGGTGAGCTGTCCGCCTCCACAGTTTCTTCTTCAACTCCACTCAGTTACTGTCTCTGTACGTATGGAGTACGTTTTTCGTGTGTAGGGTAGCTCAACCCACACATCTCGACTTGATCGGAGGGAATCAAAGGCTTTTCGTATCATCATTTGCCGCCTCTTACTTACTGTCTTCAGTCCCTTTCTCTTCGACGCAGTTTTGCTTCACTCTCTCTTTACTATCGCTAATGGACACTGCTCTTCTGAATTCTCTAACTGCATGCCTACTCCTTTAAGGAGAGCACGCAGCACCAGATTTTCGACATTTTCTCATCCCTTTTCTGTTCAACTACTAACGCGGGGGTTAATTGGTATTTTCAATCTTTCATCTACTCAACCGGTGAACTCTGGAACAATTTTCCTCAATCTATCTTTTCCCGTCTATGACCTTCAGTCTTTCAAACGCAAGTGTGTCCAGCGATCTCGTAAACCTTGGACCTTGACTTTGGCTCTCTTCTTCTTCCTCTATGCAGAGGTATTTTTGCGGATATTCACCCTTGGCCCCTCCTTCCTGCTTAAAAAAAAGATATAGATAATCTTCATTGCCGCCCATTCTCATATTTGAAAAGCCATACTATCATCATAGCTGAAAAAATAGAAGTACGGCGTTACTTAATGAGGTAAAATGTAAAATTAATGAGAAATTACATATATCATAAGCAGTTTGGAGACAAGAGTTCATAACATATGGTGATGGATTAGGTTGAAGTTGGTTAAGTTAGGTTAGATTGGGTTTGTTATTTGGGTCTATGAATTCTGTCACTGAAACGCGTCTGGCATGTGAAATTTTACTAAAATTATTTTTAAATAAAACTCGCCAATTACCACCTTACGTGAATGCGAATATGTACATATGACACTAATCCACAATTATGTCATACATTACGATTTCAACAAACTTATAAGCTTTGATAAGTTTATAAAGTGCGTTTATGGTTTGACCATGAAACTTTTAAAAAGTAACGTAACCTTTCAAACAAGAAAATTATGGCTATAATTAATAGTAACACGCGTGCTTCTTAATCTCTCATAGACGAACGGGGCGAATTTGTAGCTACAGTTTCAACACACACATTCATAATTTATCTCCAAAATATTCCGGCATTGAGAGGTTGAGAGTCAATCCGAGAAAATTTTTGGCTATGCAAACAATTTGATTAAATAAAGCTCTTGGAAAATGGTATAATTCTGATGTACGTACGTAAGTTTATCTTAAAACTCGGTGAAAGTTATGCAAGAGTTCGTGTAATTGGGAAGCTCGACCAGTTTATTTGACATTTAAATTTTCGTGCAATGATATATTTACGGTGTCAGTCACGTATTGTTTATATTATTATTAATATTTTACAATATATTTCTATTTCGGTGAAGCATATTCTCCCACTACTGTACTCTGGCTGGCGTCAGACCATTTCATTCAAGTTACGCAAATTTTATAAAAGGCTCACCTTGTACGACTGAACTACAGAGATGTGTCGTATTGTAAAGGTCAGTGGTACGTTTTCTCCAATGAAAATGAAATTTTCACTTTACAAAAAATTTATTTCAAAATAAAACTTCAGAGGTGTAAATAGGTAAAAAGTTATTTCGAGTAATATACCGTAGTATGGTAGAATGGATTCACATACCCATGTCCATCGTTTTCATTCCCCCTACTAGAACTATGGATACTCTTCCAATAATACAATGGCTGACTGACAACGACATGACGAACATTTTTCATTTAAAATGGTTGGTACAGCTTAAATAAAATGAAAATAATTATAATATTGAATGGGGTTCGACTGTCACGCTCTCGTTCTGAGGCAACCTCAAAAACGGAGCTTGCGAGTCAAACCCCCGACCCCTCCGACCTCGCCACTTCGTTTCGTTGGGTTAAGTTTATATATTTTGCGTGATTAAAACGAAAGGAAAATATAGCATTGCCAGAGTACCCATTACGGTCAAGATCAAATAGCCTAATGTAAAAACCCAATCGTTGTGTCATCCCCTTCAGAGACTTTTTCTAGCGATGTAGTGGGTAGGCAGCTTGAAAAGTAGCTTTACACTTTCATTCCCTTACGGAAATGAAAATGTGAAACTTTTTTAAACCAACTGTACGAAATCTCAATTTTAATTTCAGCGCTTCTTCAACTACTGAAAATAGTTGTCTATTATGACTTGATCCTCTGGATCAGAGATTCTATCTTTAGTTTTAAATCGATAATTAATTAGTTTTTAAATTGATAATTATTTAGTTTTGTAAAAATTGGTCGTTGCCAATGTACAGGCAGTTCTTACATAAATTTCTTATGTTCTTGTGGTTCGGAACCCACGTAAAATTGTAGGTCCCCTCCGCCACCACGGAGGACATACACAATGCACAATTACGAACACAGTTAGGTAGACCAGCCGTGAGCGGATCCTAGGGTCTTTGCTGGTCTGAAACATTATTATAACATCAGTCATTACGAACTCATTTTCCCTTTTTGTAATTATAAAATTCTATTTGACGATTTGGAATTGTTTTTATATATATTTCAGCTCAAAATTTTAAATTAAATACGATCGTGGACCATTAAGAAATAATTCTAAAAGAAAATAAATAAAAATTAATATAAAAAAAAGAAAATTAACAATAAATAGAAATGTGTTTACATACAATTCAGATGTGGAATACGAAAGGAAAAACATTTTGTTACGAATGCATGAATGGATACCAACTGATGCAATCGTAAACGAGAAATATTCCTCAACCAGAATTACTCCGAGTGCCTCTCGTCTGTCACTCTACACCACATAATCAGGATCAGTAATAAACCTCTTAGCAGTTTTACGCTTCTTCCAAGTGACGACCAACACCTTCACCCGTTTCCGTTTCTAGGTAACCCGCCTTAAAAACCACTGAGGGAACGAGGGCCCATCCGCATCCTTTGCGCGGCTGGCGTTTGGGGGGTGGAGATCATTCGAACGACGCATTTACGTCCAATGGCCATCGCCAGCGACCCCAAAGAGGAACGGCGGGGCTGAAATTCTCCGTTTTCTCTGCTGTGCCCGTACCGCGAAGCTCGGAGGAGGAAACTAATCCGTTCCTGATTCTCACCTACAAATGCTTCTTCACTTTCTTTATTTTCACGATAGGCGTTGAAGAAAAAAGGTTATTTACTTTCTTCTCTATTTCGTTCTTGGCTGGATGCGTCTTCGTTCGTTTGTTGTTTCTTCTGCCTTATTTTCTACAATGGAATCACTTATTCCGTTCTATTTAATTTACGGGTGCGTTTCTCTCCATTTCCAAATCCGGTGTGCATCCAAGACAAAACCAACAACTTAATGCTTAATCTCATGATGAAGCGCCAATATTTGTTAACAAATCTTCAACTGTAACGAATTCTTCAATAGGTCTGATGAAGCTCCTCTTCTGCTTCAAGAACTGAAACGCCTAGTCGAAGGTCGTGCAATGCTGCCTTGTAAGATAAGCGATCGCGACGAAGGCTGATAGACGCTGGCGTTGCAATGGCAGGAGAAAGCGTTCGCGGACACGACCGCTGTGTGAATAAAATCGCGACACTTGTCAGATCCCGATGAAAGGGAACTTCAGGGTATCAAAAGCAAGAACCAACCTTCAAAGACGGTGTGAACGCCTGATTACACGTTCAAAATGCGATTAACTTCATTTGATGTGAGGATGTGTAAGTCATGTGCTACGTCTCGCGATCCCAAAGTATTTGGGTCGAGGATGTGAGGGTAACGCGTCAAGTTTTTGCGTCAGTGACAAAACAGGAACACAAATCGGCGCAATCAACACACCCACCACTCTTCGTCCTGACCCAAACCCTGACCACTAGCCACGTGTCACGAGAGTTACACAACGATTTAAGATTGCTTTTTCGCTCTAAACTGATTGGACAAGCCTCGCATTCTTCCCTTTCTGTGTGTTCACTTTTTCCTATCTTAATTAACAGGGTGAATAGCTGTTTCCAACCAAAGCAACATTCCGATGCTGCTGCGGTGGTCTTCGTCCGTTTCCTATTAGTACTTTTGGGTATCCTCACTTTTACTGTCCTAAATTAATGTACCTTTTACGGTCTAAAATTATCTAACCTATATAACGTATTTTCGCAGATTGCAGTTGTTTAAATTTAGTAATTTTTGAGCAAGTTGTCAAGATGGAGACACTTTAAATTAATATCACAAATAGCATTGATGGGCATTTGCTACATTTTTCCCAGTTTTCTATAAGATAAGAAGTCACGGTACTTTTCTGTTACACCCCCGCAAATTGACGATTGGTTAGGTTTAGTTGTGATATTTCCATTAAAACTAACGAAAATATTGCCACAACCTAACCAATCATATATATATATATATAATATATATATATATATATATAGTGGGCCTAGTATTAGCCGAATGAGGTGATGCTGATAAATTTAGTGCTAATGATTAATTGTTAATGACAGGTTGGGTCAACAATTTATGATGTCCTTCGGTATCACCGGTTTGAAGATGGCTAATGGAGTAGGCCTACTATAATTACTTCTGAGTAATACAAATTGATTCGAGGTCACCAGCTTGGATTACACCCAAGCAAATACTGTTAAGGTTAGAAAAATTACCTTATGGTTTTGAGTTTAATTAAGAAAATAATAATTTATTTGTTCACAGTTATTAACATGGCACTGAAGGTATTTACGGTGATTTAACAATTATATAACGGCATTTATAGTATGCTAAATCTGACTGAGGATTAGCAAATGAAGAAATGGTTATACAGATTAATTGTTAAGTAATACACTCATTTATGATAGGCTAATGGTATGCAAAGATGGAACACAGCATGAAATATGAAACGTATTGATAACAGAAATTATGCGCGTACGTTTTGAAACACTGAATAGATTACATAATACACTGATTCAAGTAGGCTAAAAGTTATGCATAAATGGAACATGGATAAGATGCTGCTTAATAATGATTGAAAGAAATGCACGTAAGTTGGTACACTGTAAATAGATTAGGCCTTCATTTAGGTAGGCTAGAGTTACGCATAAATGGAACACTGAATGGGCCTAGTAATGATATAAAGAATGCACGTGCGTTTAGTACACGGTAAGTAGATTGGGCCGTCAATAATGAAATGCTTAAATAAATCACATAAATAAACGAATGCAAAATATTTATGGGTTACATGAATGAACACAATAGCAGGATGGCACACGCATACGGTATTGGAATGACACTTGAACTGGGCCTACTGAAGTTTGTATGAGTGTGTTAATTTGATGCACAATTGATAATTGTACGAAAATATCACCATAACAGGGTGATACACACTTACGATATTAAAAGCACTTTAGGAGTATAGCCTACCGTTCTGCGGCAGGCTGATGTAGGTTTCACGAGTTACTTAGAAAAGATGCACTTAGCTTACCGGGATATCGAATACCTCTGAAGAAGTGTTGAAAGTAGACCTATTACTGCAGGCCCGAGGTGTCGTTGACCGTCCCGTGTGTCGCATGTCGTGGATGGCTTTGTAGTGGTGTATGCCCGTGGTGACAGTAAAACCATTCGCAGGCCTATTGACTTGTTGAAACGGCGACCGGCTGAGATCGAACGGCGCTGGGTTCCGAAGAAGTGCTTCTGTAGGCTGACGGCGGAAGATCTTACTTGAAGATTGATCGGAAGCTTTGAAGGAACAGCAGGCCGCTCTCCGGCGAAGGTCGGAGAGCGGGTAGTTTGACAAGTGCTGCTGACGAAGGCTGTGTGTGTGACGTGACGACCAAAACGAGAAGTGGAGTGAGAATGAGGAAGTGTATCAGTGGACCCTCGCTTATATAACCTCTTAGACGCCTCTTACGCGTCCTTTGTTGGATAGAGGCTAACGTTATTTCTGATTCCTTGAAAACGCGTTTTCGCTTCCATGTGATTCTAAGATGTTTGAAAAGGGCGGGGAAATATTCCTTTGGCTGTTCTTTGTCTGTTTCTTCTTTTTCAATATATACGGGTGAGTCAAAAGTAGCGCCCGATTTCTGTTTTTTCGGCTGTCAGATTCTTTCTGGGAAGTCATGTTGTTAATAATTGTCTTGCAGATTATTAATTTTCTTAGTTTATTTATTTTTGTTTTTGTTTTGCAGGTTATTGCTGAGAGTTTGGAAAGTTACTGAATTTGCACCAAATTGAACCATGAATTGCCTTTCAATGAATCAACGCATTGCGGCCGTGAAACATTACTACAAATGTAATGAACAACCAACGATGGCGGCACGCAGTTTGGCACAGGAATTCGATATTAACCCACCCCAGGGAAGAAACATACGATTGATTGTCGAAAAATTTGAAGCAACAGGGTCGGTAGCCACTGCAAAGAAGTCCGGTCGTCCGAAAATGGCAACGAATGTAGCTAAGGCTGAAGAAGCCATCAGGAGACTGGAACAAAGTCCGCAAAAGTCAACTCGCCGTTTATCTGCAGAGTTGGAAGTGAGCCAATCAAGTGTTATCCGTATCCTTCACCATAAAAAATGGAAACCTTACATTCCACGCTTACTGCATGCCCTTCATGATGGAGATGACGACCGCCGTCTTCAATTTTGCGAAGAGTTCTTAGCTAAACTTGACGAAGAGGACACAATGCTAGACAACATCTGGTGGTCAGATGAGGCATGTTTTAAGCTTAACGACCCAATTAACAGGCACAATTGTGTCTACTGGGCTGCGGAGAACCCAAGAGTGACAGTTGAGGAGGAGGTAAATTTACCTGGCGTGACAGTTTGGGCAGCCATATCTCCATTAGGGATAATTGGACCCTTTTTCTTTGAGTGATCTGTCACTGCAGAAATTTACCTGGATATGCTGCAAACCTTCTTTTGGCCCAGGGTACAAGATCAGGACTGTTATTTCCAGCAAGATGGAGCTCCACCTCATTATGGACGTCATGTTCGTCAGTGGCTTGATGAAAACTTTCCCGGAAAGTGGATCGGCCGCCGCGGTCCCCAGACCTTACACCTCCAGATTTCTTTCTTTGGGGCTCATGAAAGACCTTGTTATCGTGAAAAGCCTCGTACCATTCAGGAATTGAAGGCTCAAATCACTGCAAAGTTTGAGGAAATTGATATCGAACTCTGCAGGCGTGTGTGCCACTCTGAGCCTGCTCGGCTGCAATTGTGCATCGATCACGAGGGAGGGCACTTTGAAAATTGCAAGTAAAACAGCTTGGTACAGTTCCGTAATAATTTTCCCCCGAATAAATGGTTAGATAAACATGTCATTCATTTATTTCTACCTTCTTGTACACTGTAATACAAATGGCAAACAAACAATCAACTGACAGAAATCGGGCGCTACTTTTGACTCACCCTATATATATATATATATATACAGGGGTTGGACAAAATAATATGAACACCTTCATAAATGGCGGTTTTTATTCTTAATATGGAGTTGGTCCTCCTTTAGCGGCAATAACAGCTGCAATGCGTCGGGGAATTGATTCATACAGCTTTTGGACAGTGGGTAGAGGAATCCTGAGCCATTCTTCGAGCAAACCCTGCTCCAGTTCCTCGGAAGACGCCGGCGGTGGGAATCGGCTTCTGACCTGCTGCTCCAACTGACACCACAGATGCTCGATAATGTTAAGATCCGGGGATTGTGGAGGCCAATCCAAGCGTTCTACTTCACTAACATGCTCTTCAAACCAGTTTTTAACGACCCCAGCGGTGTGGATTGGTGCATTATTATCCTGGAAGACGGCGCCGCCATTGGGAAACAGCGTTTGGACCATGGGATGGACTTGGTCAGCCAATATTGACAGATAGACCTGGGCGTTAACCCTACCATGCAGTACTACAGCTGGGCCAAGAGTATTCCACGATATTGCTGCCCAAACCATCACAGATCCGCCTCCATGCTTAACGGTTGGGGTCAGGCAGTCGGGGTCATAAGCATCTTTAGGCTGTCTCCAGACGTAAACTCGACCGGAACATGGAAATAGCGTAAAGGAGGATTCGTCGGAGTAAACTACATTCTTCCACCGGTCCATTGACCAATTCTTATGGTCATTACACCATTTTCTGCGCCGCTCAATGTTGATGTGCGAAAGGAAGGGTTTGGCAATTGCAGCCCTCCCATGGTATCCAGCTCCATGGAGCTCGCGACGTACAGTTCTGGTCGATACCGGGCTTGCAAGATGCTGGTTAAGCTCTGCAGTCACTTTTGGAGCTGTGGTCTTATGGTTCTTTGTCACAATGCGCTTTAGCACCCGGCGGTCTCGATCACACAGCTTCTTCTTGCGTCCACTATTGCATTTGTCGGTGCTTGTCTTTCCATGGTTTTGGTATGCAGACATGACCATAGAGACAGTTCCTCTGGATACATTGAACATCTGAGCGGTTTTCGTCACCGATGCACCAGCCATCCGCGCTCCGACAATTTGCCCTCTTTGGAAGTCTGACAGGTCTTTCATAACTGCTAATTCATAATTCACTCAGATCTGTAAAAACAACGTGAGGGTTATAACATGACGTATACACACACTGTTACGCATTTAAATAGGTTTGCCAGTCATTTAACCGTTTACTTTGTCTCTGAGTAGTCCGTAAAGATAACCGGTGAAATCGGCGGGTGTTCATATTATTTTGTCTAACCCCTGTATATATATATATATATATATACATATACATATACATATACATAGAGGACGTTTCATAACATGTGGGACGCACTTTCAGGGTGGATTCAGGACCTGAAAACAATGAAAAAAGTTTATATAAACATATGCCCGAAATCGCTTTGTTTCAGAGTTACAGCCTGTTTTGTGTTCCAGCAATTCTTTCCGCAAACTGTTTACAAACACTGCTTGCCGACAATGTGAGTGCGTACGAGACTTATTTCATGTATTGCCGATTGTAATGTTTCGTACACTCTATGACATGTTTCAATATCGTTGAGTGAGAGCCATCAGTCAGTCAGAGGTGCATCGCGGTGTTTCACTGTTCATATTCGTAACTTCTTACCGTGAATAAGTGCAGTCCAGTGAAAAAACCTTGTTTTTGTGCTATTCACTATTCAGTGATAGTGTGCATTTGAAGTGAGAATGGAGGCTTATTCAAACAGAGAAATGGCAGACATGCATCTCATGTATGGACTTGCCGAGTGTAATGCGGCCGCAGCAAGACGTCTGTATGCGGAAAGATTTCCGAATCGCCGTATGCCAGATAAGACCTTTCAGAGAATAGACGAGCGTCTTGGTGATACAGGATCATTGAACAAGCGAATTTCAGATGGTGGTAGACCAATCAGCACCAGAACTGTTGAGTTAGAGGAGCGGGTCCTGAATCGCGTGGAGGAACATCCTGGTGTCAGCACCCAAAGGATAGCAGCAGCAGAGGATGTAAGATACACAACTGTGTGGAGAATTTTACGGGAACAACAGCTTTACTCATATCACATTCGAGAGTACAAGGCCTTACTGAAGCTGATTTCCCACTACGAGGGGCTTTATGGAAAAACTATACATGTTTACAATATGGTATCATATATGGTACCTTTATTTCTTAATTAAATACAAATTATTAATTTATTGAATTAAGTAACTTCAAAATTGTCTCGGTATTGGCGACATAGCCTATTGGGAATTAAATTAATTACCACACATGGAATCCCATATGTAGGCATTGAGCCTGCATGACAACAAGAAAACCAAATTTATTATTTCGTATTCAACATTTTCCATTGCTGACTCATGAAAATTACATCAAAAGAAGAGTCAACGAACTTTGAAGAATCAACGGATTCCTAACGATTTATATTGGCGGCACTCTGAACTGCTTATGTTACAGCGATGCTTTAACACGTTGGCTCCCGAGCCTCATTTCTCGTTTTGTCCCAGGGTCCCAATACGATATCTTAATTAATTTTGATATGAGCGCCATAATATTTTTACACTATATCCACGACCCACTTGTGGGTAATATTACATATTACAACCTAGAGTCCCACACGACCCACCCGTGGGACGTTTTTAAAATTTTAGAGATATAACTATTACATTCATACTAACTCTTGTTTCTTTCTTTTCAGGTTTCTTTTGATAATGCTTATAAAAGAATTAGCAATATTCTAAATATAAATGCAAATTAGCAATACTAAATTAGTAAATTAGCATAATACTAAATTAGCAAAACTAAATATAAATTAGCAATATTCTAAATCTAAATAAAAATAGCAAACACCATAATGAGTGCTAATCCAAGCAAAGTGCCAGTAAATCTATTTTATACTTCTAAGAAAAGAAAAACAGTTGTAGATAGTTCCAGCAGTGAAGATGAAGATGATAATCTCCAATGTGATTTGTCTTCAGAAGATTTTCTTTATGATCCTTCTGGTACTTATAGCACCGATACAGAGATTTCTGAAGCAGAAGTTGAATCGGATTCTGAAAGTGACACTGAAAATGCAAATAATAATCAAGATGATACTTCAGGGAATGGGTGGCACCAGTGGATGGTTCCCTGCAACACACTTTTCCATTTATCGATCCAGGTTTGGGGTCAGCTACTGTTGTCACTCCTTATGATGCATATAAACTTATGGTAACTGATGAAATACTTGAACTGATAGTTGAGGAAACAAATCGCAATTATCACCAAAATACGACTGCTGGAAATACTAGGCTAACTAAATGGACAGACACCAACTGTGATGAAATAAAGAAGTTCTTGGGCATCATTATGTACATGGGAGTTATAAAATATCCAAAGATATCAAATTATTGGCAAAAAGATCCCTTCTTCAAAAATTCTTATATACCTCAAATAATGTCCCGAAAAAGGTTTCAGGCACTGTTGCGATTTGTGCACTTTGCAGATAACCAAACCGCTGGAACAGACCGCTTACTGAAAATTAGGAACGTTCTAGAAATCCTTGAAAAAAATTTCACTTCTGCTAATATTCCGGGTGAATACATTGCTGTTGACGAAACAATGGTGCCATGGCGTGGACGGTTAGTTTTTCGTCAATACAATCCTGGGAAAGCACATAAATACGGCATAAAAATTTATAAATATGAAAATCAAAAGAAAAACGAAAAAAAAATTATAAAATATAGAAAAAAAAAAGTGAAAATCAAAAGAAAAACGAAAATGTTTTTATAAAATATAGAAAAAAAAATGATGTTCTAGTGTACCATAATCACATACTTAAGCAATCGTAGCGTCCCAGCTCTCAAAAGGCTCATTGAAAAGAAATAATGAGACGACACACCGGAGGGTCGTGTGGTTCTTGCATACATACCACCACGACCCTCCGGTGGGTCGTGTGGGAGCCAACGTGTTAAGCAAGGAAGATGTACTTTATCTTCCTATAAGTTCCGAGTGAAATCCTCGTAATATAAAACCTAATAACTATAAAAAGGATAGGCCTATTCCTTCAGGTATTTAAGTGTAGTAAATGCCTATAGCAAATAAACCGAGAGATCGTCGCGCCCTACAAACAAAAGCGAGGCCAGACGAAATAATGTGAGGTAATTTCTTTGTTTCCCATTAGGCAGTGCAAATACCGAAGGCAAATAAACATAGAGGTCCTTTGAAAACCTACATATACATAACTAACGAAAAAACGTAGGGTTTTGTCGTTAACTCTCTACTGTAATCTGCTGGAAATATCCAACGGATGAGAGGTAACAGGCAATCAACCCATAGCCCTATATAGTTTTTTTCATATGGTGGCCCGTGTGGGGGAACCGACCCCTCTAAAATTTAAACTGACACAAACAGCAGCTACGCTTAACTCGTTAGGCGTAATCGTAACTTCACCCTAAGCCTACTTAGTAGGCCAACGACATATACCTATTTAGTAGGCCCATCTTTACCTTAGATAATAGGCCTACCTCTCAAAGTAGGCCCTACTCTTTACACTCAAGGCCTATCCTAACTAAAAACATTGTAAATTTTTAATTCAACCTGTGGTGCAGGTTATATAAGAAATTATTACAGCAATTTAACTCACTCATAAAATTAAACTCAGGACTAACACTAACAACAATTATGGAAGACTTGGACAAAAGGGTAAAAAACCCAGACCAAGAAAACAAAAACACAGACCTTGGGGCTATGGCACCATCTCAAAATACAAAAAATTAATGAGAAAAAATCAGCACGTAAAGGTGTCATCACCAAACTGTACAATGATTCAAACAAAAGAACCTACAAGATATGATCTTGAAACAACATTAAATTCTATTACTCGTTACAAACAAGAAATTTCACACTAGATGGACATAATTACATGAACAATTGATGAGTATTCTACTCTCCTACTTGACAATGAAAATTACATTACAAAAATTAACTATATTTCTGAAATTCAAAACCAACTTGATGAGTGCAAAAAACAAGACACAAATGAAAGCTTCTTAGAAGCTACAAGAAATGCTTCATTTAGCCTCCCAATGTGGCTGAGGGCAATGAACTAAAATCAAAATTGCCTACACTTGCAGTACCCACTTTTGAGGGTGACAGAGCCAAATTTCAATCTTTTATTGAAAAATTTCATAGCCTTATAGGTAATAAAAACTACATTACAGATGTTGATAAATTTAGTTATTTAGTGAACTATCTGAAAGGCCCAGCCTTAAGATTAGTGGAATCACTACCAGCCATAGGTCTTATTCTGTAGCAATAGAATTACTTAACAGAAATTACATGAATAAGGATGAAATTATACATGATTTGGCTCTTAAAGTAATGAACATGCGAACCCCAAAAGACAACTATGGTGACCTCTTTGACTTTTACTGTGAGTTTGAATGTCTCATGGGACAACTTAAAAACAATAATTTAAACATTGCAGAAACAGCTTGGATCATTCAAGCTGTTGTTTTTGAAAAGCTCCCTTCTAAAGTCAAAGAGATATTTCATCAGAGGACAACTGACATATACCCTAGCCTTAATAAACTAAGAGAAGATTTCCCAACTGTACTGCACTTTACAAATCAAGTTACACACTCCCAAAATTTACACACAACAAGAAAAAACCAACAATGCAGAAAACCAAAAACCTAACAAAAGATTTCAACACTTACCAGTTACATCAAAACACAACCGCAAAACTCAATTTGCAGAAAAAGACTCAAAGACTCCTACTCTGCAAAACTTTAATGTACTTTTGAGTATAATCCCACACCATGCAAATTTTGTTTTAGCAGTGAACATATTCTACAAATTGTCCCAAATACAAAGACTTTACAGCAAGGTCAAAACGTTGTGAACAACTAAACTTATGCAAAAAATGCACTGGATCAGGGCACCAAAAGTCAAATTGCAAATCAAATTTGATATACAATTGTAAGTTTTGCAACAGTTTTGACCATGTTACCCCTATGTGTAATACACACACAGACATTGGAAAAACTGACAAACATTATGAACAAACATCCCAAAACAAACAGAAACAAACAAAATGCTATGAATGGCATATCAGTTCATCTAGCATTAACCACAATTCAAAAATTCTTTTACCAACCACAACTTTGGAAATCCAAAACAAAAGGGACAAATAGTACAGGTTAGGTGTCTTTTAGATACCTGCTCACAACAAACATTTGTAACTAAACAACTGATAGAAAAATTGGGACTTCAAACCAACAAGGAATGAAGATCTCTCTATTTCATCATTTATCAATAAAAACCCAGTACAAGCCAGTTTTAAAACTGCAAATATAACTTTAACTCTTGATGAACATTTGAAACCCTTAAGGTTGTTGTTGTGGACAAAGTAGAACAAGAAAAAATACAAATAGCTGGGTTAAAACAAGCTTTGCTCCAACTTCAAAATAAATACACGATAGCTGATAAAACCCTTAATGCAGATGTAGTTGATGATATACATATGCTCATGGGGGCTGACTATCTTCATCTGGTCCATAGAGGCATCATTAAAATTGGAGATGGAATAGCCATACAAACTCCCACAGGTATTGCCTTTGGGTGACATAACTAAATACCATCTTACTACTGACACAGAAAACACAGAACATGAACAAAATTTACGCAAAACAAAATCACCACAGTCACAAATTTCTGACTATGTGACAAACTCGAACTACAAAAACACTGTCATAATCCCACATCATTTGAATGAAAATGATTCCACATTGGATGAAGGGTTACAGCAGTTGTGACTATTAGAATCAGTTGGCATAAAGGACAGTACTATTACACATGAAGACCAATTGATGACAGAACAATTTAAGGATACATTACAACACAGAGACAATCAATACTATGTGGAGCTGCCTTGGAAAACACCTTGTCCAGAAATAATGGACAATTTGAAAGTAGCTAAGGCACATCTGTATAAAAATTACAGAAAACTAAAAAATGACAATCTTTTAGAACAATACAACAACATATTCAAGGAACAAATAGAAAGGGGCTTCATTGAAGAAGTTACTGATGAACCCTTTAAAAAACGAGGTTGTCATTATTTAACACACAGGGGAGTTTACAGAGAAGACTCATCCACAACTAAACTAAGAGTAGTATACAACTGTAGTTTAAAAGACACAAATTCTGTTAGTTTAAATGATTGTCTCATGGAAGGCCCAAGATCTTGTAAAAATTCTCCTTTGCTTCCGTTTAGACAATTATGCAGTACAAAGTGACATAGAAAAAGCATTCCTCTGTATAAATTTGAAGCTTGAGTATGATAAAAATCATCTCAGGTTTTTGTGGTTGAATGATCCACATGACCTTAACAAAGGTTTCAAAACCTACAGATTTAAAGTAATTATTTTTGGAGCAAATTGCTCTCCAAGTATTCTTGCTTTAACAATTAAAACCACCTAAACTTATTTCAAGAGGACTTAACAGTTCAGTTTTTAAAACAAAACTTTTATGTGGATAACCTCATTGGTTCCACTGTAACTGAAGAGGAATTGCTTGAAATTTACCAAATGTCACAACCCATAATGAAGCAAGGAAATTTTGGAGAGAGTGGGTTTCTAATTCTCCTAAATTAAATGAACAAATAACAAAAGACAACAATGGGAACATTGAACCAAACAATTACACGAAAACACTTGGAATGCTTTGGTTTTTAAAACAGAATTCTGAACACGATGACACTCTTTGCACAAGAGTTATAACTTAAATCCAAATGCCAATACAAAAAGACAAGTGCTTTCAGAATCATCCAAAATTTTTGACCCCATTGGATTATATTTACCAGCAACCATAAGATCCAAAATCCTTTTGCAAGACTTATGGAAAAAGAAAATTGATTGGGATGAACCACTTTCAGTGGAAGACCAACTTCATTGGAAAAAATTAGCCACAGACTTGAACAAAGTTCAAGACATCTACGTACCAAGATGTGCTGGCTACAGATTGAAATCGCAAACACTACACATTTTTACAGATGCCAGCACACAAGCTTATGGGTGTTGTGCCTATTTAACAAGTGAAAATGAAAGTAACTTGGTTTATTCAAAGGCAAAAGTGGCACCCTTAAACCAAAAGAAAACTGTACCACAACTTGAATTATTAGCTGTCTCATTGGGAGTTAAAACAGCAACTTTCTTTCACAAGTGTATAAAGAAGTTGACATAACAAACATTTACTTATGGACAGACAGTCAAATTTGTCTAACATGGGTGACCAACACAGATACAACTTCTTGCAAAAACAGACTAACAGAAATCAAAACTGCAAACACAAACCTTGGTATCAAATTTAGGTACACAAAAAAAAGAGAATCCTGCAGACTTTTTGACAAGAGGGCTCTCTTACAAGCTGTTGAAAACAAATAAAATCTGGTATGAAGGGCCCGAATGGCTAACATGTGAGGATCTTTGGCCAGCCAAAGTAGTTAACCTCACACTCAACTCTACAACAACTGAAAAGATCACTGAGGACAAACCTATATTTGACTACATTATTCAGACCTAAACAAACTCTTGAGAATTACAGTCTATTGCTGCAAGTTTGTCAATAGCTACCTTCTCAAACACTGTCCTCAGAAAGCCTTTTCTAACTTAACAGAAACTGCAACAAAATACTGGCTCAAACAGATACAAGCTTCAGAATTTGACAAGGAGTTGAAGTATCTTAGGTCCAGTAGTAACACATTAAACAAAGGTATTCCTTCACTTGTCATGGATCTAAATCTGTACCTGGATACAGAGGGTCTGATAAGGTGTAAAGGAAGGCTTAACAAGTCAACTTTGACTTACAACTCTAAGCACCCAATTCTTCTTCCAAGGAGAAATCACTTCACAAACTCATCATCAGGGATACCCACAACAAAATACACCACATGGGAGTCCCACAAACCCTGACAGAGCTGAGAAAAACTTACTGGCTACCAAAGGGTAGAACTGAAACAAAGAAAATTTTAAACACATGCATTCCTTGTAAACGTATCCATTCACGACCCTTTAAGACCCCAAGCCCTCCAGACCTACCTGTGGAACGAGTAACATTTACTCGGCCATTTGAAACCACGGGTATTGACTACACTGGAGCGGTAAATGTGAGTTTTGGAGACAAAATGGATTCAAAGGAATACAAAGTGTACATTGTACTCTTCACCTGTGCTGCCACACGTGCCATATGTCTAGACATAGTAGAAGATCTGACAGCAGAAGCTTTTATTGCTGCTTTCAGACGATTTTGTGCACACAATTCTGTACCCAAAACTATATGGTCAGACAATGCCACATACTTCAAATCTGGTGAAAGAATTATTCATCAGATTTGTGACAGTGAAACAGTACAAACTCATTTAACCAAACACAACATAACCTGGAAGTACATTCCTGTTAATACACCATGGTATGGTTCATTTGGGAAAGAAACATACAAACTGTAAAGAACTGCCTTAAAAAGACTATTGGGACAAACATCTACAACTTTTTGAACTCATGACTA
This sequence comes from Bathynomus jamesi, assembly GCA_023014485.1. Lineage (NCBI taxonomy): Eukaryota > Metazoa > Arthropoda > Malacostraca > Isopoda > Cirolanidae > Bathynomus > Bathynomus jamesi. Next base: position 472,896 of record JAJOZX010000696.1, on the reverse strand, counting down.
TTCTGTCAGAAATTGAAAATGTTGTCAACAACAGACCATTAACTTATGTGGGAGATGGTATTAATGAGCCAGAACCTCTCACACCAAACCACCTAATTAAGGGAGAAACAGTAAACATGTTACCAGAATCTGAACATAACAGTACAGAGGATCCAGATTGGGAAATAGGACACAAAGAACTCAACACAAAATACCAACATTTGACACAAATCAAAACTCAATTTATAACAAAATGGAGAGAAGAATACTTAACAAGTCTTAGAGAAAGACATAAACAATTAACAAAACAAATTGGAATGATTCAGTCAAAATTGGGGACATTGTGTTGATACATGACAAGACACCAAGACAACATTGGTCAATGGGAAAAGTCTTGGAACTCAAAACTGAAAGACGAATTACCAGGGTTGTAAAACTGAAAACAGCAACTGGTGAAACCACCAGAGATATCACATTACTATATCCTTTGGAGTGTGGGGCTAAATTAGAACCATTACCCCAAAGGATGGATCAGGATACTATTGGGGAGGAATCTCTCAATGTGCCTGATGTAACTCAGACTAAACCAGACAGGCCTCAAAGAAAGACTGCTTTGAAAGCCAGAAAACTTTTACAAGAAAAAATTAAGACTGGTGACTTATAAACCTTACACAAATGAGCAAAGTTAAAATGCTTAATAACTTTACTTTAATTCCATAAATTTCCTATACCTAAAGGGAGTCAAACTGATTGACATAACTTTAACTAAACTTGAGAAGTTGGCCTCTTGAACTTTATATTTAAATAGGTCTTGAGTAACCTTTCTCTTTCTAAGTTCCTACTTTATTCTTTTTAACTCATTTCACACAGTTTATTAAAAAATTTAATGTATAACACAAATTTTTCCTTCGGGGCCCCCCAGTATATGGAAAAACTATACATATTTACAATATTGTATCATATTTGGTACCTTTATTTCTTTATTAAATACAATTTATTAATTTATTTATTAATTATTAATTAATAACTTCAAAATTGTCTCGGGATTGGCGACATAGCCTATTGGGAATTAAATTAATTACCATACATAGAACCCCATATATGTAGGCATTGGGCCTGCATGACAAGAAGAAAACCAAATTTATTATTTCCTATTCAACATTTCCCATTGCTGACTCATGAAAATTACATTAAGAGAAGCGTCAACGAACTTTGAAGAATCAACGGATTCCTAACGATTTATATTGGCGGCACTTTGAGCTGCTTATGTTACAGCGATGCTTTAAGCAAGGAAGATGTACTTTATCTTCCTATAAGTTCTGAGTGAAATCCTCGTAATATAAAACCTAATAACTATAAAAAGGATAGGCCTATTCCTTCAGGTATTTAAGTGTAGTGAATGCCTATAGCAAATAAACAGAGATCGTCGCGCCCTACGAACAAAAGCGAGGCCAGACGAAATAATGAGAGGTAATTTCTTTGTTTCCCATTAGGCAGCGCAAATATCGAAGGCAAATAAACATAGAGAGGTTCTTTGAAGACCTACATATACATAACTCGCTAACGAAAAAACGTATGGTTTTGTCGTTAACTCTCCACTGTAATCTGCTGGAAATTTCCAATGGATGAGAGGTAACAGGCAATCAACCCATAGCCCTATATAGTTTTTTCATAGGCTTTTTGTACTTGGTTCCTTCAACAGTGTGCTCGCGGTCCTCTTTTTCTATCCTCCGTGTTTTCTGATGAGGATGCCTTCACAAGAAATGGCGTGATCAATTTTCACAACACTCATCACTTGGCCGAAGAGAATCCGCATGCCATCATCCAGTCAAGGCACCAACAATAATTTAGTATCAATGTATGGGCAGGATTATTGCCGACAACTTAATCGGTTCTTTTGTTTTGCCTGGAAGATTAACATGAGAATCCTATTCCAATTTTTAAGGAATGATTTAAGCGATTTACTAGATGAAGTTCCTCTTGGTGTCCGATGTCGTATGTGGTTTATGCATGACGGCGCTCCGCCTCGTTTTAGTAGAGTAGCCAGATGCTATTTGGATGACCATTTTTCTGATAAATGGATAGGCCGTGGAGGACCCATTGCGTGGCCTGTTCGCTCCCAGGACCTGAATCCACTCTATTTTTACCTGTAGGGTCATCTGAAACCCATCGTTTACGTAACACTCATTGACAACGTTGAAATGCTTCGCCAACGTGTAGAACAAGGATGCCAGAAAATCTGAGCAATACCTGGAATGTTTGAACGCGTCAGGTAGTCTACGACGAGGCGCGTTCAGGCGTGTATTCAAGCGCAAGGCGGTCATTTTGAGCACTTCCTTTAAAGGTAAGGCGGATACTTGTTAGAACACACAACAGGCTGTAACTCGGAAACAAAGCGATTTCGGGCATATGTTTATATAAACTTTTTTCATTGTTTTCAGGTCCTGAATCCATCCTGAAAGTGCGTCCCACATGTTATGAAACACAGTATATATATATATAAATATAAAATGTTAATTTATTAGTGTGTGCCACTTTTAATAAAAGTTTGAAATTTTGAGGCGCAATATTCTCATGTGGTGATCCCTGTTACTTTATTGGCGAATATGAAGTTTTAACCCATTCTGAAAATATTTGACCCGGCATCGGATGCATTGAAATTTTGACCCCAGCCTGTGATGACAGACCGATTTTTCATAAGTATTTCGCCATAAAATCTTTATTTATTAACCGATTCGAATGATTCTTGTGTTAATTGATTCAGAATTTAAAGTTCGTTAGTTATTAATGTTATTGTACTTATTAATATTAATTGTTATTAGTAGTTATTAATGCATTTTAATTATTAATGTTTTTGTATTTCTTTTCAGACTATGGATAATAATGCTTATTCGCTAAGGCGAAGTGAAGTAAATGTCAGTGATGATTCCAGAGATCTTATTATTGGAAACCTTTTGACTGACATAAAAATTGGTAAAGGCAGTGTGTTGCCATCCAATGGTGATGTGTTGAAGTATTTTATTTATTTAACTAGAGGAGAATACCAAAATGCTTCTCAGGATGAAGTGATTGCGATTGCTTTGAGGAAAGTGAAGGTCGTCTGGGATATGGCAAGCATTCCTACCAAAAATGTAATAAAGAATCCTCTGCCTAAAGCCAAACTCAAAGATTTGGATACCGCTCGTAACAGCGGTAAACCTAATTTTGAGCAAAAACAAGACGACTCTCTAAGGAAGTGAGAGAAATTATTTGATATCGTGGCCAATGACGCCTTAAATAAGATAAAAAAGACAAGGTTTAAGACGAAAATCAAAAAATGATAGACAACATTTCTCGAAGATCAAAGGACAGAGAGAAGATATGGTCTGGGAAATGTTGACAAGTTACGAGAAAAAAGTAGTGAAAAACATAACACGAAAGGAAAGCTACAAAAAATTTTAAAGAGAAGAAATAGAAAGGACACTGCAGAAATTCCAAGCACTTGAAACGCCATCGAAAGCCAATTCTTCTTCATCGACGTCCAGCAGTGACAACGATAACGATGACGATGACGAATTCACCGTTCCTAAAAACACACCCAAAAGACAGAAAATATTTCGTTCCGAAAACGTATCCTCCATGGCAGATCGCCTTAACATCTCTCTGGGACAGAGGACAGCAATGACGGTAGCAGTAGCCTCTGCTTGTGGGATGGATCTAAGCAAGCTGGCCTTATCTAAAAGTTCTGCCAAGCGTGCAGCAGAGATGGTTCGAGATCAAGCATCAAGACAAATAAGAGGATTTTATTGCCCCACCTTTCTCGGTCATCCACTGGGACAGTAAGTTCATAACAGATAAAGCAGGAGGCAAATCGGAAAGACTTGCCGTACTGGTATCGGGTGCCCCGGTTCCACGGCAACTGAGCGCAGGACAAATGAGCGCCAAGACAATTAAGCGCAAAACAATAACCTAACCTAACCTAACCTAACCTAACCTAACCACATTATTTTTAACATCCTTAATAAATATTTGTTAAAGCTTATTTTGTTTCTTTTATCCAGTTTTTATTTGCTTGCTCTCGCTCAATTGTCGGCGCTCATTTGTCCTGCGCCCAATTGTCGTGTCACGCGGGTGCCCCAAATGCCAAAGAGGGCAAGCTGTTGGTTGTTCCTGAAATCCCAAATACTAGTGGCGAGTCGCAGGCTACTGAAACTTTTGATATGATCAAAAAGTGGAACTTAGAGCGCCATGTTATTGGGTTTGTTTTTGACACTACAAGCTCCAACTCAGGGCGCCATACTGGAGCCTGTAAGAGACTTGAAGAATATCTACGTAGGAAAGTATTGTGGCTTGCTTGTCGGCATCACCTATATGAGCGGATACTCAACAGTGTGTTTGTAGAAATATTTGGAGGAAGCATTTCACCAGATTATGAAATTTTCAGAGTTTCGGGAGGAAAAGTGGCAAGGCATTGACACAATCATAAAAGATTTCAGAACACTGAAAATCAAGGACATAAAGCTAAGGTCTAAACGGCAAGAAGTCTTAGATGCATTAACCGATTTACTGACTCAGAATGCATTCAAACGTGGTGATTATCGGGAATGCGCCGTTGACAATCCAAATTTTAGGTGAAGTACCCCCAAAAGGAGTACGTTGGCTCCGTCCAGGAGCAGCTCATCGTGCACGATGGATGTCTGCAATCCTATATACCTATAAAATGTATGCTTTTGGATACCAGGCTGGCTACGATGAGAATATGATGAAAATGCTTGAGCAAATATGTCTTTTTAATGCATTGTTCTACGCTAAAGCATGGCTACATTCGGACAACGCCGCAGATTCTTCTTTTTAATGATTTAAGCTTATATCACAATCTGAAAACCTATGAAAAACATAACAGTGAAGTGGCAGGCGCAGGTCTTAAAGCCCTTGATAGGCAAATGTGGTACTTTGTGGAAGTGATACCACTCCTTATTTTCACACAAGGTCAACAATGCAGAGAAGGCTAAGATTGCCAATGCCTTAAAAAAGTCAGCGAAAAAGATTTATGACGAAAACTGGCCATCCAGTCTTCCCTATACTCAGGGAAGGAACCAAGCTTTCCGACCTTGCTGGTCCAAAATCATGGCAGTTTCTGAGGCTCTTTAAATCAAATAGGGAGTGGTTGAGAAGACCAGTAGAAAAATGGGAGAAACACGAGGACTATATTCGCTTAGCTTCTTACGTGAGAGACATGAAGGTAACAAGCGATACGGCTGAAAGGGGGGGGGGGGGGGGGGTGAAACTTATTGAAGATTATGCTAAGAGCCTCACCATTAATGAACAGCAACGCCATTTCCTCCTTCAACTTGTTGAAAATGAAAGACGCCGCCTTCCAGACATCTACAAGAAGAGCAGTTTGCGAAACTACTTGGGAAAAAAGAAAGAAGTGTTTTCTATATACAGTTTCATGCATTAAAATATTTTCAGTATTTAATCTGGGTTAATATTATGAATTATTATTATTAACAATTCCTCCTTTTTCAGGGTCTTCGACGGCAACCGAATTGGTAATAAACTGGTAAGGAGGGTTCAAAAGAATGTTTTTTATATTACTTTTGTATGATTTAAAAGAAAAAAGGGGGGGGGGGGTGATCATGTCATTGACAATTTTGACTTTTCATTCCGTTTCTGTGAAAGGTTTATTTCAACTATGACATGTTCAAAATTGTTCCCACCCATCGGAATAAGCCTATTTCTTATTATTATGCTTTTCAGATGGGCCCATTGCCGCGAAGCTGATCTGGGATGATGCTACAGGGTGGCGGTCACACCCACAATGTCTCCTGTATTGCACCAAATTTGTCTAATTTTTATAGATTACCCGAGTTTTCGACCAAACTTATAGTAAAAGCTACTGTTTTGGTATGAAAAAGAAAGTATTTCCAATTCTGCATCAATTGACACCAGAATCATTCGAATCGGTTAATAAATAAAGATTTTATGAAAAGTCGGTCTGATGACGTCAGAGGCTGGGGTCAAAATTTCAATGACCCCGATCCGGGGTCAAATATTTTCAGAATGGGTTAAAACTTCATATTCGTCAATAAAGCAGCAGGGATCACCACATGAGAATATTGCACCTCAAAATTTCACACTTATTAAAAGTGGCACACACTAATATATATATATACGGTATATGTATGTGTGTGTGTGTGTGTGTGTGTGTAATTTGGTTCTCCACAATTTAGGACCGTCACATTATTAGTTAGAATTTAGGACAGTAAAAACGAGGATATCTACTTTTCTTTTAGGTGCTCGTATGTTTCTTCTAAAAAGGCCTCTGGCGGGTACTCTACGTTCAGGAGATAAAGACCATCGGCACAAGCAACTATGGCACGTTTATCCCACTCCATTTGCGGATTCAATATACTGGCTTCTACATCCTTTAGCTGAACTTTTCCATTCCCTACACCGACCAACATACCAACAATACGTCGAACCTATTGAAAGAGAAACGTACGAGTAAAATTATTAAAATAAAGCGACGAGTCTTCTTACATCTTCTACACACCTAAAACATCTATTTGGGCTACGTCGTAGCCAATGTCGTAACACCGCTTCCCGTTGAGCAACGAAGTTAAGCGACATTGGGTCTGGGTAGTAGTTGGATGGGAGAACGTCCTCCGCGTCCAGATTATCTAACGATCCATGGTTCGGATCCCACAAAGCTGTAGGTCCCCTCCGTCATGACCTTAGATGTTGCGAAGGGGGTTAAACAAAACCAATAATTATTACCAAAACATCTATTTCTACTTTAACTATTTAGGAAAATTTTAGGAACAAAAGCGGCTTCAATAATATGTTCGTAGATAAGTATTATTCATATAACCTTGGTTAACCTTGGTTTTGCTTCCGCCCGAATTGTTCATTCTGACGAAGGTCAAGCTTTTCACTCCGCCCGAATTGTTCATTCTGACGAAGGTCAAGCTTTTCACTCCGCCCGAATTGTTCATTCTGACGAAGGTCAAGCTTTTCACTCCGCCCGAATTGTTCATTCTGACGAAGGTCAAGCTTTTCACTCCACCTTAGACCTACAATTTAACGCGAAATCCGAACTACGCCCCACCAGCAGCAGCCCAGCGTCTGTCTTAATCATTAGGCTACCCAGGGTACTCATTTATCTGCCAAGCCAACCAATTTCTTTGTTGTGTGGAAGGATGAACAGTTGGGTTTTGCTGCACGCCACCTGCCGTCACCGGGTCTCGATCCCAGGTCTGATGAATTTGTAGTCAGAGACGCTAACCACTACACCACAATATATATATATTTTTTTTTAATACCCAAACGCCTCTCACACCGCAGAGGTGTTGCATCAGGAAGCTCCTCAATCGTTCACATTCACTTCATCAACTGTCATGACAATAATGCAGCTGCACTACTCGACAGTTGGCCCAGAACGCTTCATACACCCTGAGTTGGCACATTGCCAGCAGCCCATCGACCCCCCGTTATTTATATATCAGGTCATCCCATAAGTAATGTCGTTTTTTAGATCGGAATTTGAAGGACAAAAAAAAACTTGACTGAAACATTTTAATCTAGTATATATTTTCCATCGGAATCAATGACACTCTGCGAACCTCCTACAAGCTTTTCAATGCCATGTCTATAAAATTCAGGCGGTTTTGAGGCAAAAAACGTACAAAGACTGGTGTGCAGGTCATCTAAAGAAGTATACTGTTTCTCGTCAAGATAGTTTTGCAGACTCTTGAAGAGATGATAATCTGAAGGCACAAGGTCTGGAGGATGTGGAAGTTTTTCCCACCCAAGCTCCTCAACTTTTGCAGAAGTGATCCGAGCGGTATGAGGACGTGCGTTGTCATGGTGGAACACGATTTCTTTCCGATTAACCAAAGAAGGTCTCTTCTTTTAGTGCAGTGTTCAATCGATCCAGTTGTTGACAGTAGACTTGAGCGGTGATTGTTTGGTTGTGTGGTAAGGTTTCAAAATGTATTACACCACCTTTATCCCACCAAACACTAAGCAACACCTTCCGAGGGTGAAGATTTGGTTTTGGCTGTGGTGTCGCTGGTTCTCCGGCACAAACCCACTGTCGACGGCGCTTAACATTCTGGTACAGTATCCACTTTTCATCACCAGTCACTAAATGGTGCAAAAACGGATCTTGGAGTTCACGGGAATGAAGAGCTGCGCTAATGTTTACCCGCACCCTCAGATTGTCGACCGACAATTCATGTGGCACCCATTTTCCTAACTTAGGCACTTTCCCGAGTTGTTGCAAATGTCGATGGATGGTGGACGGGGATGACGAGTTTCTGGGCCAATTCTTCGACAGTTGTTGAACAGTCTTCTTCAAGTGCGGCTAAGAGCAGGCCATCATCAAACTCAGCATGGCATCCAGAGCGTGCTGCATCTGTCAAACAACAGTCACCATTCCTAAACTTTTGAAACCATCTTTGACATTTCCTCACATGCAGAATATCGTTGCCATAAACTTCCTGAATGTTTGGCGTTGCTTCAGTAGCACTATTCCCTTTTTTGAACTCGTAAAGCATTATATGCCTGATATGCTCTTCTGATACCGCTATGTTTATGAGGGGTTCACAAAGCAAAACACACGTCTTCACTGGTCAAGGTCTGTAAAGTATGTAGCTAAACACGATAGATCTCCTCTTAGATATAACCTTCGGAAAATTTATGCTTAAACCGAGTAGGACTAGTTTAAACTTAATCTATCGTAAAAAACGACATTACTTATGGGATGACCTGATAATAATGCATCAAATAATGGAAACATGATTTGTGAGTGTGATTAAAGATGGAATTATTGTGAGTAACAAATGTGGTGGTAATGCGATACTAAGTCATTATGAAAATAAGGAGAGGGACTAATTTTAAAACCATTTTGTACTATCAACTCATTACTAAAACACCACCTCACCTGATTGTAAAGAAAGCTTCTAGCTGAAACAATAACATTCCAAAATCTTAAATTTTTGTATAGTTCATCATATGCAGGGTTAAAGAGAGGCTGACCAGGAACAACTTTCATCTAAAAATAAATTAAATAATATATACAGGGTGTCTGAGAAAAGTTGGAAATGAAATAAAAATTCCTCTCTTAAACCAAATGACCAAAGCAGCGATTCCCAACCTGCGGTACGTGCACCACTGGTAGTACAAAGAGCTCTTTTAGATGGTGTGTAAGATGGTTATAAATACAGTTGTAAATTGCATGATAATTTTTTTCAAAAGTATTATTAGCTGTAGATGAATAACCCACAATGTTTCCAACTGTGGATTTGCATTATATCCAATTTGTCATCCAGGCACATTTCAAATTATTTACCAATAATGTGCAAAACAAAAATGAAACTACTAATCCAGTACAAATGTCAATGAATATCATTAAAATAAATATAACTTATCTATATACAGCTCAAAATTCAAGATTAAACACCACAATTCATTCCCTACAATTTTGGTTCAGTAGTACCACCTTCATTCATTCCTTAATGGTGGTACTTAGAAAAGCATAGTGGCAAAAAGTGATACATCAACCAAAAGAGGTTCAGAACCTCTTGACTGAACTATTAAATGTGACATCAAACAATGAGACTCATCAAGTTTATGTTGATTATATAATTAAGTTTGATTATTATTAATTATTACAAATAAGTTTACAATCTTGTCTAGCTTATCTTTAATCATATTAATTTGATTATTTACATTATTCATTTTAAATTATTTTATATTAGCAACAAAACAGAGCATGGGTACTTGTGGTAATTTCATTTATGTAAACCAACAAACACAGAATAATTGCCATCTGTAGTAGTAAACAATACTTCCGCAGATCTTTGAAAATAAGCTAGAAAAGGTCTTAAACAACATTTGTGATGATAAGGCCTAATTAATAATTTAACTTAAATACATAAATAACAAAAACTTGCGAGTCTGGCTGTTCAATGTTGCAGAGAGTTTATACTTCAGACAATTTGTTTAACAAATATAACATTGCTGAACATGTTTTAGATAGAAATCTAAGCTTAATAAGGAACAGTGAGACAAGTCCTTGAATGAACATTTTAATCTTAAAGCTTTCAGCGAGGCTCTCACCATCTTCAGTGCTAGAGCTGGGAAAAATATAGCAGTTACAAAATATATAACGAAGACTATAACTGAAAGGCTGCAAGTTCAAATATTAAACCATTAAAACAATTAAGAAGGTTTACCTTATACTCATAATATAAAATTATTTTGCCACTATGGTCCTGATAGTTTTATCATTAAGAATAAAATTAATAAACTAACAAATAGGTTCTATCCACAAGTTACTGTTCAACTTTAAATTGGAAATTGGGCTAATTTTTTAAAATAAAGAATAAAATCACGAGCAACCTGTGTTCTTCCTTTGTGTATAAATATGTGTGTGATGGATGCACTTTGTCCGATGTTGGGGCAACTATACATCAACTTCAACTGTGTGGATGAGCACAGGGGTGCGAGTATCCATTCTGGAAATAGACTTACTCACCCTTCATTCTCTAGCATTAAAAATCATTCTTATGAATTTAAACATCCATAATTTTTCCATTATTGCAACAGTAACAAACTAGATTTACCCCTTTTAGAATCTACTCATATTTTTTAAATTAAATCCACATTAAATGAGCTGAATCCATTTAAATCCCTGAATATACTAACATGATAAACTGGCTAAATAAAAATACACAACCACAACCACCAGTTCTTAATTTTCAGGTTTTTTTTGCGTGGTTTTAAGAATGCATATTGTTCTTTGTCATGATTTTAGTTCATGTTGATTGTTTATTATTATTAATTAGTGAATTACTTTTAAATAATTTTACATTATAAGGTAAACCTTTGTAATTGTTTTAATAGTATAATACATATTTAAACTTGCAGCCTCTCAATTATAGTCTTTGTAATATATTTTGCAACTACTGTACTATATTTTTCCCAGTACGTTAATTAAAATTGCTTTAATTATCAACTTGAACCTATGATTAGCAAGATTTTTGTGGAATATTTGCCATAAATGCAATTTCTCAGCTAAAATGCTAAAATATGGCATACAAACCATAAAATTATCTAGTACTAACATACTAAAATTTCATGGTCTATGTACTGTATTTGCTGAGATATGAAGGATTTAAAAGGTCTATTTTTTTTTTTGCTGACCCGACAATGCAGTAATAGTGTAAATGGAGAATTTCCAGTGGCATAAAGAAATGGTCAATAAATCCGTAATTTTCATTAGTTTTCTTTGAAATCCTTTCACCATATAGGAAATTTACTTAGTTGTGGGGTGTGAAAAAAATATTAAAATTTGACCATAACTTTGGATTTTACAGCCAAAGTTCGAGGTCTCCCTTTTTTTGTTGCCCACCTGATATATATATTATATATATATATATATACACACAATAGTCCTTGGAGGGACATGAAGGTTATGTTCTTGGAAAACGCCATGTTGGGCCATAATACCTTATGGAAAAAATTAAAATGGGAATGTGAGACCTCAGAATATAACAATTAGACATTTTTTCATAATAAAAACCTGAGAGTAAATACCTGTACATATAATACTGTATACAGAATAAACAAATCATAAAACAAGAATAAATAATAATAATGATGAGTAGTGATGTAGGTCACATCCGCATCCGCGGAACATCCGCACATTTGCTCGCATCCGCATCCGCATCCGCGTCCGCACTTTGGACTGTGGATGTCGTGCGGATGTGGACTGTTGAGATAAAACGTCATTAATAAGCGGAAATTATCATATTCTACTATATTAATAGAACTAGTTCATTGTGCGCAAAAGTGATGCAAGCGACAAGATGAGAGGCTGTTCTTGTATGAAGTTACTCTCTTGCAACCTACTTAGATCAACGTTACAAAGCTAAGTTATTTTCACCTAGTACATTAGAACGAGTTAAATCATCACTTGGCAAAGCAGTTGAAGAGCTTCAATCTCTTGAATCTGTCGCTTCGCCACCCACCAAAAGAATAAAGTTTCAGTGACAGAACCAACACCTTCAACAAGCAAATCTATCACAGAATCTGTCTCTCAGTTTCTTGAGTCAAGCAACAATGACGAGACCTACGCGATGTCAAAAGATGTAGTAAAAATGATCGAGAGCTATCACCAAGAAAAACGCCTGGCTGCATGTGACAATCCTATTAGTTGGTGGAAAAATATGCAGAATATCTATCCATACTTGAGTAAACTTGCAAGGAAACATTTAGCGTGTCCTCCAACAACGTACCAAGCGAGAGATTATTTAGCAGTGCTGGATTAATATATGATGAAAAGAGAAACAGACTGGCAGCAGAAAAGGCAGAAAAATTAATGTTCCTTAAGCATAACCTTCCTATAATTAAGTTTGAACATTAAACGATGAACATCTTAGTTTACTTTATTTTAATTACTCATTTATAAATATGCCTAATAAAACTTTAAACTTAATATAAATAGTTATCAAGCTAATTAAAGATCTCTTTCTATAAGGGTGGAGGTTGGGGAAAGAGGTCGGTGGGGTGCATTTGAGTTGGGTTCACGTCCCGCATCCTGGTAACACAATTATGGTTTCTAATTGTGGCTGAAACTCAACAAAATATAACGAATTTATTTGCAGACGAATTCACTAATTGACTTCTATATTAGTTAGATGCTTGATATTATTTTATATGTTCAGAGAAAAGTACAGCAATTATTGATAATTGTACAAGTAATCAATTATACTACATTATAGCTACAGCTCTCTCTATATAATAACTTATTATATACGTTAAACACAACAAATCTCGAATATATCCTAAAAAATAACGAAAATGTAGGCATCCACATCCGCAGATGTTGAAATCAAACATCCGCGTCTGCATCCGCATCCGCAGATGTGAAAAAAATGACATCCGCTACATCACTAATGATGAGTTTGGAGGGTGACAGGTTAACTGTTTAAGGCCATAACTTTACACGATTTCTTTACTGCATTATCAATTGAAAAGTCTTCACATCTTTGAGCCATGGTTGAATTAAAGGTATGTTTAATGTGAAAGGGAAAAAAGTTTGAAAGAGAAATTTCACAGGGACAATCTCCATGAAATGCAGTATTAGCCAAACTGAGTGCGCGAGTATGCAGAGAGCATGGTTGTGACATCACATACATACGTAAAATGCAGTGCACACCTAATTCAAGACTGTGTATAATTAAATTTTGTGTGTGTTGGGTAAATAAGTGTCACATTTAAGTGTGTATAATCAAATCCATGTTGCGGAAACTTGTGTTGGACAAGGGCTTACGTATCAAATGCACAAAATGGGTGATTTAATTTAAAAATTAAATGCCAATATGATATATGATTTGACATGATGCGGCTGTCACAGCTTAAATATTTATAATTCATGTATAGCGGCATTTTCATATTACTGTCACTGTAATAAATACCATGAGTAAATTAACCAGGGAAGCGCTTAAGAGAGGATGTTAAGTGGGAGATGGGGAGTGCTGGAACTCCCATTTCTCCTGTCACTGTCCTCCTTAGCTGATCCTTTTCCATGTTTCATCTACCCTATGAGCAGTCCAGCATGCTCTTAAACACACACTTCTCTCACAATTCTTCACTACATATACATTAGGGTGGAGCAAAAAACTTTTTTCAGAAGTGCACTTTACTTACTATAGTGTGAAAATGTTGCCAAATGGGGCAAATGATATTCATGTCAAATGTTACTTTATTCCGTTATTATTTAGGTCTGCCACAGACTGTTTATTTCAAAGAAATATCCAGTTTCATTAAGTTATCACTCTTGCGTATCTGTGTTATTGTGAGGCATGTGTGATAAATTTGGCTTTTGTTATAGCTTTATGCATGTTTAATATGTACTCTCTAATTTACTGTAACTTTATGCATTTTATATAACTACTGTAATGCTCATAATTTTTTTCCAAATATTTCAGAAGCATTGAGCCACTTTTTGGAAACACAGTTGTACTACAAAAGGAATTTAGGAGACAGACATAATTTGTAGACCATTATTTTAGTAAACCCGCAAGCCAAACTGCCAGTTAAATGAAGTTGGAAAAATGATTTCTTGTGTATTTTTTGTTCAGAAAATTTACTTTAAAGGGGTTCAAGGTACCCCACTCATGGGGCACCTTGAACCATGTGGTGGGGTACTTTGAACCGTGAAATAAAATTTAATTTTAACATCATGTATTGTATGTAACTAATTACATCATCTTATATTGTAACATGGAACTAATTACAACATTATGTATTGTAAGATCATTCTAACAATATACATGAATGTGTTGTTAATGCAACAAAACATTAGAATCTTCTAATTAACACCACATCGAAAATAATTAGTTGAAAAAAAAAAAAAAAACATTTTTGTAGAGATCATCCTTGAGATCTTCAATGACAATTGTACTTTGAGAGATCAACTGCAAAATGCCACCAGAAGCAGTAGGCTCGGGTAAGCACTCGACTATGTCCTCCTTTAGTATGGTTGACACATCTTTAACCCTTTAACTGCATTTGGTGACTTTAATCACTGACATTTCTTTGTCCTTAACAGCGTAAAGCAACTGTAGTCCACAGCCATAAAAAAATCTCTTAACCACATTCAGTGACTGCATGCCCTCAAATTTGAATAGACCACCAGTCCCAGGTGCTGCTGTCATCTGGTGGCAGGAACAGCAATCAACAAGGGAGGCAGGAGTCAGACTGTAGCTATTATTTTTTTTCAACATGTACTTCTCTCCGAAGGGATGAGACATTGTAAGTTGTATGTAATTTTGTTTTGTACATATTTTGTATATTGTTAAGTGTTCAGATTTCATAATGCTCTCATGATTTGTGTACCATATATATTTACTATTTGTACATACAGTACTATAACAGTTTTGCTTTTTTTTTCAATATGTATGGTACTTCTCTCCTCCAGAATGAAGCACTGCAACTTTTATTTTTATGATACTTTTTGTATATTTTATATTCAAATTTCTTATATATATATATACAGCAAAATAATAACTGAATGAATACTGTTTTGTTTCTTTTACCCACTATGAATTCAAATGACATGTATATTTTACTAGAATTCACCTCAAATATGGGTTGCATTTTACAGGTAAAAATGATTAGTAGTGATACGTAACTAGATTTTCAGGTAAGATTTATGTCTTTGGGATACATTTTGACACTATCTGAGTTATTCAGGCAAGTTTATCTGCAAATTATGGCAAAAACAAAAAAACAAAATTTTTCACTTTAGAAAAAATCATAAATTTCTCCTAGATAATCACATTTTTGAGGCATTTTATTGTCAGATATGGATTTCTCATGGTCTTTTCATACTAGAAAAGTAACAGAAAAATTTCTCTTAACACTTTCATTTTTGTGACTTAATGCACATCCATGGGAATATTGCTGAAATTGTATGGTGTAGTTAAAGAGTTAATAGGGCTAGGAAGCCAAATGTTGATAAATAACTAGAAAAAGTAAAATGTTATGACTTTTCATTGAAGTTATCATTTAAATCTAATAACAGTACCTTCAGATGCTAAAACAGTTTTTTCTCACTTTATACATATGAAGAGAGAATTGAAGTTGAATTTCATTCAAAGAAAAAATTCATTTATATCATGGAGAGAGGCCCCCAGAATGAAAAAAATTATCTAACTTTTTATTCATTGATTCTCTATTTTTTTTATGTTTAAAATGATTTCTTCTTTGTGAAATCATCTTTTCAATGCACTCTGAATCATTCTTCTACCTGAATTTGGGACTGAGATACGACAATTTGAAATTTAGTAGTACGCAGAACAGGCCACAAAATGGGGGTAGGGCATAAATTTTGAACCATAACTGATTGAGCTATAATTTTAGATTTTGAGTTTGTTGGTTTAGACAATACTATATACAATACCAAATTATAGGAAAACTGAAGATGGTGTGGTGTCATGCTCTGCATGATTTGTCCTGGAATGGCCCCCTAGCTTAGCCTAACCAGGACCAACACATCTTTTTTCTGACAGTAAAGATATTTCTAGAATTTTTTATAATTTTTAAATGTTTTGAGGTACCAAACCACTTGCCTTAAAAGAAATGCACCCCCAATACATTGCAACACACACACACACACGTTACCTCATTCAATGTTCTTTGAGTTTTTATTTCTCTATCATCATTTTTAAACAACTTTGTATAGTATTTAAAATCAGTTCCTCTTTTTAAAATTCTACAAGCAGACTGGACAGCTTCAATATCAAAATCTCCACTGAAAAAGGTCAATAAAACATTAAATTAGCATTCAGACTACCAACTAGACTATAACTAAGGCCAAGTCTTTTTGAAAGGTCAAAATTGTTACAACACTTCTAAAACAATCATAATTAAAACTCAATCTTCTTCCTAGACATTCCTAATAATCTGTTATAGCCTTTGCTATGGCTTAATCTCTCTAGCCATGTCTCAAACTAACTATTCAAATGTAGCTTCTTAAAACCATAATTATATAAGCTACTGTACTCTAAGGTAATCTCTATGACTGTTGTTAGTGTTGTATATTTGTATATGTAACCTTTCTTCATTTTAGTAATATTCTGTTTTGCAACTTCCTGCTTTATGCAATTTTTTTTTATTCTTCTACTTGAGAGCGTCTATCATCAAATTGCCATTTTGAATTTCATTTTTATAACAAAGTGATCATGGATTGTTTAGGTTAGGTTATTTTTTCATTGGTTTTGTATTCTGGGTTTAATATTAGGGTTTAATAAGTTTTAATATTAATTTTCTGAAAAACAAAAAAACAAAATTTTTCCCTGATAAAATAAAATAAAAAATGGGTGCTTTCACGTAGCCTACTTTGTCTCCAAAAAATATTGCAATTTCTTCCATTGGTCCATCAGTAGAAATGCTATAAGCTTTATTTTGATAAATAAAACATCAAAAAATTCATCCTGGAAAGCAGGAGGTCACAAAACAAAAAATTACCTTCATTTTAAATACACAGTCATCCCTCATTTTGCATCAAGGATGCATTCCTGAAAACCATGACTAAAAATGAAAAGACACAAAATTAAAATAATTTTAAAATGAAAATAATGATAAAATGGCATAAATTTGAGACATTAGATGATGCAAACCATAAATGTTCCCAAAATCACTAATGACTTAAAAATGAAAAGATGCAAAATGATAGATGATTGTATAATCTTCCAAACTTACCTGATTAATTGGCATCTATTCATTTCAGAAAGGGGCAGCAACTGCTTCAAAATACCATCACTGCTTTTATCCAATGGTAATGTAAAATGAGCCAATCTATATAAATATGTTCTTTGAATTGCCGAGTGTCTAGAATGAAATAAGATGGGCACAATCTGTGTCTTGTGTATTCTGAAAAGTTAGCAATAATTACAAATAGGTAATACTGTATTAACCTGGTTAAGGAAAAGATTAAATACAAATACAGCAGTGTATGCCTCCCACATATTATTGACCAGAGATATACTATGCATTGTTATGAGAGGCTATGGTTCAGTATAGTCACAAAAGTACTGAAATTGTTCTCTTTCCTTTTGATATAGATAATACCTTTCAACCTTTCAGATGTTTTACAGTAAGCAAATGAGGAATAACCAATTCGTGGAAAGTTATGTTTTTTACGATACTTCCTCATTTCACAAAGGTCAGACTCATTGCCATTCATCTTAAGGTATAGTTAAACAAATCTAAATAAAGACAGAGGAAACTTCACTTTTTAATATTTTTTTTTTTATGTTTTTACAGTTAGGCCTACAAAGTTACAGGCTAACAAAAATCTTAAAATCCACCCCAGGCTAGCCCAAGAAAAAATAGAAAAATTAAATGAAAATATAAACATATGTTTACACTTATAGATATCTACAGATACAGAAGCTAAGGCTAACAAAGACCCTAAGATCCACTCTAAGGTTAGCCCGAGAGAAAGGAAAGAGTAGGGGGTTAAGAGAAGAGAAGAGAATAAGGGGTTAAGTAAGGAGCAACACCTATCACTCGTGGGTTAACATTCATTCAGAAAAAGAGAAAAAAGTCTCACCATCATCATCCGCCGGCCACTGCCGACAAGTCAGAAAAATAGTCGGAGAAATAGGAGAGGGGTGAAAGATGAAAAGAAGTAAAATAAGAACGCTTACAAACCATGCAAACACAGTCTTAACTCACTGTCATACCATGCAAACTACAAACATGCAAAAAGAGAGTTACAGACATGCAAAGTAAGAAAGAAAAAAAAAAGTAGGTAAAGTTAAACAAAAAGTGGGTTAGTTTACGCTACGAGCTACATCTACGTTCGTGTTAGTCTAATTTTTTTTTTTTTTTTAATTTTATTGCTGGCATCACACGCTGGCATGTCACAAGCTGGCATTCATCGTCAACAGACTCATCCTCGAGCACCACCACCAGAGCTCCTGTTGCTAACTTTGTTTTTTAATTAAACAACGTTAATACTTTTAAAATGTCTGTCAAGACGGTTCTTAAACATATTAACGCTGGTAGAATGAACGACTGACGCGGGAAGATTATTCCATTTATCAATTACTTTAAACGTAAAGAAGTTTTTAGCGATATTAGTAATGAAACGTCTGCCACGCAACTTAAATCCGTTATTGCGAGTATTACTATTATCGAAAGTGAACAATTTGTCAAAATTTACGTTATCGATGTTATTAACGATTTTGAAAACTTCAATAAGCTCCCCCCTTAATCTCTAGTTTCGAGTGAATACAGGTCTAACTCTTTAATCCTATCTTCATAAGGCTTATTGCGCAATGACGGAATAAGTTTCGTGGCACGACGCTGAACCCTTTCT
The DNA here is from genome assembly GCA_023014485.1 of Bathynomus jamesi. Taxonomy (NCBI): domain Eukaryota; kingdom Metazoa; phylum Arthropoda; class Malacostraca; order Isopoda; family Cirolanidae; genus Bathynomus; species Bathynomus jamesi. Next base: position 454,037 of record JAJOZX010000696.1, on the reverse strand, counting down.
AACCTATCAATATCCTCACGCAAGTACGGGCACCAAAACTGAACGGCATATTCTAAATGAGGCCTGACTAGGGACTTGTAAAGGGGCAATATAATATCCTTCGATTTAAATTCGAAATTACGCGCTATGAAGCCTAACATCCTATTAGCTTTTGCGCAAGACTCCAGGCACTGGTTCCTAACCTTTAAATCCTTAGATACGCGTACGCCTAAATCTACTTCCTCGTCAACGCTCGCTAACTCCCTATCATCCATCGTGTACGTGTAATTATTGTTGCGAGAACCTATATGCAAAACTTTACATTTGTCTACGTTAAATTGCATCTGCCACTTATCTGTCCACTCCATAATCCTATTTACATCGTCTTGGATCCTATTTCTATCGTCCTCGTTAACAACCTTACCGCCTATTTTAGTATCGTCCGCGAATTTTGACACGTTACTAGTCAATCCTACATCTATGTCGTTAATGTAAATTACGAATAGCAATGGGCCTAACACTGAACCCTGTGGGACACCGCTACCTACATCTAACCACCCGATTCACTACCATTAACTACGACCCTCTGTCTCCTAGCACGAAGCCATTCTTCTAACCAGTTAGCTACCTGACCGCGTATACCGTGCGCTTTAACCTTCGCAATTAGTCTCCTATGCGGAACTGTATCGAACGCCTTTTTAAAATCTAAATAAATAACGTCAGCTGCTCTATGCCTATCGTATTCGCGCACTATTTCGTTATAAAATTCTAACAAATTAGTTAAACAAGACCTATGGCGTCGAAACCCATGCTGACTACTATTAATCAAATCTCTACTTTCTAAGTGATCGATGATACGATCCCTAACTACGGATTCCAAAAGTTTACCGACAATTGACGTTAAGCTAATGGGCCTATAATTGCTAGCTACTGCGCGGTCGCCTTTTTTAAAAATAGGCGTGACGTTAGCTAATTTGAAGTCTTCAGGAATAATCCCGTTTCGAGTGACTGATTAAAAATCTTCGTTAAGGGGCCTACGATAACGTCTTTCAAATGTCTGGGATAAAAAGCGTCAGGGCCTGGAGCCTTGCTAACTTTTAGCCTATCGATATAATGCGCAATCTCAGCCTCGTAAACAGTTATTTCATCCAAAATAGTCTCGCTACTAAATGGAACGATATCGTCCACGTCGGGGACATTATTTACGTCTTCTACGGTAAAAACTGTCGCAAAAAAGTTATTGAAAATACCCGCCATCGCCTGAGCGTCAGAAGCCAAAGCGCCATTAACATCCACTAGAGGGCCTATGTTATCTTTTACCGGCTTACGATTATTACGTATTCAAAAAACTTTTTTGGATTATGTTTACTATCCGCAGCTATAAGTATCTCTAAATTACGCTTAGCATTCCTAACTGATCTTTTAACCTGACGTCTAAGCTCGATATATCTATTAAAGTTAGCTGCCGTGCCATTGCGCTTATTAAGTCTATACGCTCTATTACGCTCGTTTATGAACTCCTATTTCCCTAGTCCACCACTTCGGCCTACCACGATTTCTAGCGCGCTTGGGCCTACGAGGAATAAACTCCCTTTCAATATTCCTAAAACTTTCTTTAAACGCCACCCAACGCAAATTTGTGTCATTACCCATAAATAAGTTATCCCAGTCCACTACTCTCATCCTATCCGCAAAACTATCAAAATTAGCCCTACGAAAATCAGGGACTTCTATTACGTTACTATCCTGAGTGTTTTCTATCAATAACTTAAACCTAAGAATTTGATGATCACTACATCCTAAACTCTCGCCTACTTCTAAACCTTCGACTATATTCTCGCCGTTCGTCATCACCAAATCTAAAATATTATCACCGCGCGTTGGTTCGGTAACTATGTCGTAAAAAGTTATCGTCCATAAACTCAACCAATCTCAAACCCTCCTCATTACCAGTAAAATTCTCGTAATTAACATTAGGGCAGTTAAAGTCTCCGACAATTATACTATTCCGATTGTCAATAAAATTACCAAGAAGTGAGTAAAATCTAGTATCTGTATCGAGGGGTTGAACGGGAGGTCTATAAACAACAACAAAATTAAAACTAATACTACGCGCCCTAACTTCAACACATATCGCATTAATTGCTGCCGGAAAATCTAACTTAACCTCGATAGCCCTAAGGGAATTACGAATGTACAGCAAAACGCCTCCACCAAACCTATGTAACCTATCATTAGTAAAGAGTTTAAAACCCGGTATATCAAGTTCCCCCAACAAGTCCCGAGTCACGGTATTTAACCAAGTTTCAGTGATAGCAACTATATCATAGTTGCCGGAATAAATTATCGCCTTAAATTCATTTAATTTATTTCTAATACTACGCGCGTTACAATAAAAGACGTTTAAGTTATTTTTTACCACGGGCCCGCGTTTTAAACTATTTATCACGTCGGGCCCGCGTTCCCGGACCCACAACGTTTAAAGAAGGCTTCGACCTATACAGCTTTCGCACGTTTTCGTCTATTAACCTACCTAGCCTAGCATTACCTATTTCATTAAAATGCACCCCATCTTTTATAAAAAGGCTAGGATCACTGAATTCGGACCACAGCTTTACGAAGGGTACATTTTCCTCAGCACAAATCTCTTCTAATTTGTTATTCAAAAATATTGTTTTTGACGTAATTCTAAGACCCAACCCGTGCCTAGGGGTAATACCTAGAACTAAAGACCTATCTGACCTCGCCTTCAGGGACCTAATTAACCCCCTATATCTCTCCAAAAGGTCAGGCACTCTCGTATCGGGCCTATACGAGTCGTTGCCTACCATCGTCACCAACAGTGACGGGAGGCAACGTCAATCCTATCCACTTCGTCTCTAACTCTGTCAACCCTGGCCCCTGGGAGACAGACCCTCCTCCTCTTGGTTGGATGCCGTTTAACGAACTCTTTGTCCATGTGGCGCACTAAAGAGTCCCCAATTAAAATAGTTTCCCCCTCATTCACGTCCCTTTCCAAATGGGCGAAAGGGTTCGAAACCTCGATAGGGGGGGATTCCTATCACCTAACGTACGCGGCCTAGCTCCACCCTTAACCTCTCTAAATCCCTCGCTATCTACTACTCTCGGACTAACCTTAACCCTTCCTCAACTCTATCTAACCTTCCCGACAAGCTACCTAAACTAGAAACTAGGTTACGCACCTCACCCTTCAAATTACTAACGTCTTCAACGTTAGTATTGGTTCCTTCGTCAACCGTAGCCCTACCCTGCCCTCATCAAGCGTTGCAAGTCTTTCCGCTACCTCACGTACACTGCGTTTTATGTCAACTAATTCCTCCATGAACTCGCAAAAGAAACAAACTGATCTATCGGTAATCGCCATTATAATCCTTAAATTCCGAATACCACCGGTTACCCTACACCTAACACACGACGCTTTCTGCGACGGCATCGCGCAGTTAAAAATTAGTTTAAACCGTCACAGGTATAAGTTAAATTAAGCCGGCACGCTATGAAAACTTCTAAATCGCTAAAAACCACTAATATTCAATTACTTAACTATAACAACGTAAATTTAAACGCAAGTATATAAAAAAAACTATCCAAAAGCAAAATTCTCAGCAATATAAAAGTAGATGCAAAATCAGAGAGCTCAGGAAATGCGTCCGTTCAGTACAGAGTCTGGCAGGTATAGTCGTAATAATAGCAAAGTACAGAACAGAGAAGGCTTTCACTCTTCCACCAGCCAGAAGATTGTCATGAAAGAAGATTTATAGGAAAGTTGGGAAAAGTATAATGAAAACAATAGCTTTAGAATTCATTCATATCATGCATGCATTTATCTTGTGTACCCAATTATGCATTAGAGCAGTGGTACTCATTGCGCGGCTCACGAGCCAAATGCACTATATATATATTTGGCTGGCAAGCCACCCAATGAGTACCACTGCATTAGAGGATAGTGAAAAAATAAAGCATAGCTAACTTTTGAAACCTAAAGCATTAGTTTCAAAAACCAAATTCAAAGAATTTAAGACAAACCTTATATCTAGAGCCAAATCTTCAAAATACTTATTTAGAGTTGCTGTCACGTAACTTTCTTCAGTCTTATAAATGCCATTATCTCTCATTGATGGAAGGCATAACATACTATGAAATGTCGAACAAATGGCATGAACTCCTTTGTAAGAGAAAAAATATTTGAAATTTGAAACCCGAGTCAATTAATCTCATTTTGGCCTTAAGTCTAGTAAAATATCTTTATAAAAGCCATGCAGTACAGTAGGCATGATATGGTAGGCCTATGATACAATCACTGTTTAAAATGAAACTTCAGTAATTACTCTTGATGTAAATGTATACTGTAGCTGAGTCCAAAATCATAACAGCTACATACACTGATACCACAGACAAGATGCGTGATCACTGATCAGTATTGTGAAATCTACCAAATTAGCTTGATTAGCTAACTAGATTTGAATTTATTCTATTTTAATTTATTTATTCTATTAATTTAGTCTATTCAAGCATCAAAAGCCTGTGAAACTCGCATAAATAATAACAACAAATTTTTGAAATTTGTTAAGAATCAAATAGGTGTCAAAAGTGCCTCCCTTTGACAATCGATGGGGTGTCAGGAGAGGATGAAATTGCAAAGCTGTGGAAAAACCACTACTCTAAAACATTCTTAACAGTGTGAGTAGGGATAATCTTAAGATAGATTGCAGTAAAATGCCTGTGGGAGGGACAAGGGAAAAAACCTTGATATCAGTTCCTGAAGTAAAGAGGTCAATTGAAAAGTTAAGAGATTGGTTCTGCATCAGGGGTAGATGACCTATCGAATGAGCACTTAAAATATGCCAATGACGTCGTATGTCTGCATATATCATTGCTCTTATCAGCCATGCTTGCTCACAGCTATATCCCTGCAGTGTTCATGAGGGTATATATCTTGCCCCTGGTCAAAAATAAGTATGGAGACATTGTGTCCAGCAATAATTACAGGCCTATTGCTGTTGCTTCCTGAAACTACTAGAAAAACTCTTGTTACTCTGATTAAATGATTACCTAGACATCTCCTAATCAATTTGGTTTTAAAAGGTCCCACTCAACTGACCTGTGTATCTATGTACTTAAAGAAACAATATCAAAATACATTGACAGTAATTCAACTACAGTAGACTCGCAACTTACGCAGATTTTTCTTACGTGGTTTCAACTATACGCGGGTTATAATTTTACGATGATGAAGAAGAAGAGGAGTCGGCATGTTGGGATATACACAAGTTTAGTGAATTGTTTCAGGTGGCTGAGCACTCGAAAAACTTAGTGTCTGAGTATGACCCCTCTCTGGAGCGCAGCATCAACTTCTCACGAGGTCTTATAAGCCTTATGGCTCAATATAATATGTTCCAGCAGCTTAAGAAACAAAAACAACAGCTTCCCATCATCATATTCTTGAAGAAAACCTCACCATCAACATCGTCAGCGGATCAGCCAACACCCTCAACTTCTCAGTGACCTTGAGCTGCTCACATACTCTCCTGCATCATTATCTGAACTTGACGATCCCCCCACAGTGACGTGGGAAGGGGATAAGCTCAAAACAACAACACCCAGAAATGCCCATCTCCATAAGCTCATCATATCATTCATAATTGTACAGGTATGTTATAGTGTATATGTACGTATGATAGAGTTAGAATATATAGTGATTTAAGGGTGATTTAGGTGACTTTTTTTGGTTTCTGACTTTACGCAGTTTTTGGCTTTATGTGGGGTCCCAGGAATGTAACCCCCGCCTAAGTTGCGAGTCTACTGTATTTATAGCTGTTTCCTAGATATAAGTAAGGCATATGATAGAGTGACCCACAATATTTTATTTAAAAACTAGAAGACAGGAAGGTTCCCATGTACATATTAAATTTATTGAAATTTTGGTATTCCCACCAATCTTTTACCATTAAGTGGGGCAATGTACTATCCAAATGTTTTGGCTCCTCTTGCCGGGTGAGACAAGGCTCCTTGCTCTCCCCTATGCTGCTTAATGAGTATATTGACAGATTAATTGCTTCACTTAATGAGGCAATGAGAAAAGCTGTAATCAGCCAGCTGATATTAGGTTTAAAATGAAAGGTGAAGTAATTGAGGTAGTACAAGAGTTTAAGTAGTTGGGTCAAACTATTACCAGCTCCTTGAGTGATGACTCGGATATAAGAAAATCTCAAAGCCTTTGTGCTAAAGCAAATATGATAAGGAACTTTTGGTTCTGTACAAGTGAAGCTAAAGACACTCTCTTTCGTACTTTCTGCAGTAATATATACAGACAGCGACTTTGGGTGAATTATATAAAAAAGGTTCTGGCAGAACCCTAAATTTGCTATACAATAGGTCTTTTAGACTCTTGCATAAATTACCCCCCCAAGGTGCTCAGCTTCACAAATGTTTGCTACCCACAATGTCCCGAGCTTCCCGGAGGTAACAAGACATATTCAATACAGTCTGATGCAAAGAATTAAAAATCAACCAACCTGATTATCCAAGCTATCCATGAGTCCTACCATTTATCCTCTAAGCCAGGGGTTCCCAAACTTTTACTACCAAGGACCCCTAAATATAGTTATAGTTAATATAGTTATAGTTAATATAGTTATAGTTAATATAGTTATAGTTAATATAGTTATAGTTAATATAGTTATAGTTAATATAGTTATAGTTAATATAGTTATAGTTAATATAGTTATAGTTATAATATAGTATAGTTATATTAATATAGTTATAGTTAATATAGTTATAGTTAATATAGTTATAGTTAATATAGTTATAGTTAATATAGTTATAGTTAATATAGTTATAGTTAATATAGTTATAGTTAATATAGTTATAGTTAATATAGTTATAGTTAATATAGTTATAGTTAATATAGTTATAGTTAATATAGTTATAGTTAATATAGTTATAGTTAATATAGTTATAGTTAATATAGTTATAGTTAATATAGTTATAGTTAATATAGTTATAGTTAATATAGTTATAGTTAATATAGTTATAGTTAATATAGTTATAGTTAATATAGTTATAGTTAATATAGTTATAGTTAATATAGTTATAGTTAATATAGTTATAGTTAATATAGTTATAGTTAATATAGTTATAGTTAATATAGTTATAGTTAATATAGTTATAGTTAATATAGTTATAGTTAATATAGTTATAGTTAATATAGTTATAGTTAATATAGTTATAGTTAATATAGTTATAGTTAATATAGTTATAGTTAATTAGTTATAGTTAATATAGTTATAGTTAATATAGTTATAGTTAATATAGTTATAGTTAATATAGTTATAGTTAATATAGTTATAGTTAATATAGTTATAGTTAATATAGTTATAGTTAATATAGTTATAGTTAATATAGTTATAGTTAATATAGTTATAGTTAATATAGTTATAGTTAATATAGTTATAGTTAATATAGTTATAGTTAATATAGTTATAGTTAATATAGTTATAGTTAATATAGTTATAGTTAATATAGTTATAGTTAATATAGTTATAGTTAATATAGTTATAGTTAATATAGTTATAGTTAATATAGTTATAGTTAATATAGTTATAGTTAATATAGTTATAGTTAATATAGTTATAGTTAATATAGTTATAGTTAATATAGTTATAGTTAATATAGTTATAGTTAATATAGTTATAGTTAATATAGTTATAGTTAATATAGTTATAGTTAATATAGTTATAGTTAATATAGTTATAGTTAATATAGTTATAGTTAATATAGTTATAGTTAATATAGTTATAGTTAATATAGTTATAGTTAATATAGTTATAGTTAATATAGTTATAGTTAATATAGTTATAGTTAATATAGTTATAGTTAATATGTTATAGTTAATATAGTTATAGTTAATATAGTTATAGTTAATATAGTTATAGTTAATATAGTTATAGTTAATATAGTTATAGTTATATAGTTATAGTTAATATAGTTATAGTTAATATAGTTATAGTTAATATAGTTATAGTAATAGTTATAGTTAATTAGTTATAGTTAATATAGTTATAGTTAATATAGTTATAGTTAATATAGTTATAGTTAATATAGTTATAGTTAATATAGTTATAGTTAATATAGTTATAGTTAATATAGTTATAGTTAATATAGTTATAGTTAATATAGTTATAGTTAATATAGTTATAGTTAATATAGTTATAGTTAATATAGTTATAGTTAATATAGTTATAGTTAATAGTTATAGTTAATATAGTTATAGTTAATATAGTTATAGTTAATATAGTTATAGTTAATATAGTTATAGTTAATATAGTTATAGTTAATATAGTTATAGTTAATATAGTTATAGTTAATATAGTTATAGTTAATATAGTTATAGTTAATATAGTTATAGTTAATATAGTTATAGTTAATATAGTTATAGTTAATATAGTTATAGTTAATATAGTTATAGTTAATATAGTTATAGTTATATAGTTATAGTTAATATAGTTATAGTTAATATAGTATAGTAATATAGTTAGTATAGTTAATGTTACTATTTTTCCAAAAGCTTAGAGACCCCCTGGAAGTTTCCTACAGAAATATATACAGTAATGTCGAAGTTAAGTGGAGCTATAGACAGACGTTTTTGTACCAAGAATCCCATAGCTTAGAGTCTAAGCTATGGGATTCTTGGTACGAAAACGTCTGTCTATAGCTCCTTAACTTCGACATTACTGTATATATTTCTATCCTTAATATGTGAACTGTCATTGTATTAATATTATTTGTCATATGGACTATAGTCTGCCAATAAACCTTTTTATTTTCATTATTTAAAATGTCACAATTGCAAGATAAGGTATATTGTAGCTACTATACTTCATATCAGAGGTGGGGAGTCGGGGCTTTTTTGAAGTCGGGAGTCAGTAAAAACGACCGACTCCCGACTCTTTGATTCAATTTCTATATGCCAACAATTTACCAGAATACTACTCTGCCCTAAATAAATATCTTCCTGAACTAATTCTAGATTCACATTTCCACATTTGATTTATTGTTCTGGTAAATCTTAGCAAATGAATTTCATATTTCTATTTTAGGATACTAGGTACCATATAAAAATTAGCAATATATTAATTATTAATTTAATTAGCCCCTATTAGTAATGAGTCATGGGCCTAGTAGAAAATCAGCAGTCTTTCAATATTTTAAGCTAAATGAGGATGAAAGTATTTTTATTTGTCAAGTAGAAAAGGATGGTAAAGAGTGTAATGCAAAAATTAGTGCTTACATTGGGAAACATGCTAATGCTCCAACTAGAGCCTCAAACTTGAAACGCCATCTACAAAACAAACATCCCAATATTTATAAGGTTGTAGATCAGCATGATAAGGAAAGAGTCGGGAGTTGGGAGTCAGGAGTCGGTTTTTAAAAATACAGAGTCAGGAGTCAGTTGTTTTTGGCCGACTCCCCACCCCTGCTTCATATGCCAAATCTGGCTAAGAAACAACAATGCAATTCTTCTACCAGTACTTACATCTGGTTTCACTTGTCCATTAGGCACTAGTAAAATTGATACCATACTACTAAGCCTGGGCCATTCAAGTATTAAGTAATACCTTTTGGGAAGAATTTTAACACCTCCCCTCCCCCTTGTAATGCTTTGTCACAGTGTGAAACCCCCCATTAATTTTAATATGTAACACTGGTCATACCCCCATACTTTCAATTAGGATGGGAGTCAGGGTTCTTTAATATGCTTTTTGGCACCTAGACCTAATCAATGCCAAAAGTTTGTGTGTGTTGGTACCAGTTCATCTTTTATTTTGTTCCTTCAAGCAATCACACACACTTTACATACATTAATTAGCTACCAACCTCTATCACATCAGTGAACCAGCATGCAAAGCATTGCCAGAAATGGTCTACAACTCTACATCAACATCCACCACTGTACAGAAGATTACCACATGTAATGTGCACCCAGTTCACTTAGCTGCAAGATGTCAAAGGGAACTAATATGTGCCATTGCATACATAGACAATCAGGAGCAGCTGGAATGGCATGATGATGATGAGACATGCCCCTGTGTAGGAGGAAGTATGAACTACATGCGTATATGTAAAGTGCATATTATGTATAGATTGTTCAGTACAGTAATACATACACACACAACTTCTTTCCAATTAAAATGCATGAACATATCAGAGTTTCATTTCCAGACTCTGTACTGAACGGACGCATTTCCTGAGCTCTCTGATATTACATCTACTTTTGCATATTGCTGATAATTTTGCTTTTGAAAAATTTTAATTTTATATACTTGTGTTTATATTCACATTGTTATAGTTAAGTAATTGAATATTAGTGGTTTTTAGCGATTTAGAAGTTTTCATGGAAGGAGACTCTCCCTCCAAGCAATAATTCCTCCCCTCCATTCCTCATCTGGAACTTCCAGCACATCAAGCAAGACTCCTACAGGATTATTCTATTTTGTCTATATTGTACGGTATGTATTTTGTATTCTATTCTGTCTATTTTTAATACAATTACTAAATTTCATACGCCAATTTCTATAGAAAAAGTAGGGGTGGGGTGAAATTTTTGGGTTTTTGAACGAATTAATTAATTCCCATAGGTTATTAAGTTCGATTTGAGTACATTTCGAATTGAGTATGCCATGCTGGAATGGATTACTTACTCAAATCGGGGGTCCACTGTATTTTCAATAACTTTTTTGTGGCAGTTTTTACCATAGAAGACGTAAATAATGTCCCCAACGTGGATGATATCATTCCATTTAGTAGCAAGACTATTTTGGATGAAATAACTGTTTACGAGGGTGAGATTGCACATTATATCGATAGGCTAAAAGTTAGCAAGGCTCCAGGCCCTGACACTTTTTATCCCAGATATTTGAAAGATTTGAAAGACGTTATTGTAGGCCCTTTAACAAAGATTTTTAATCAGTCAAAACGGGGATTATTCCTGAAGACTTCAAATTAGCTAACTTTACGCCCATTTTTAAAAAAGGCAACCGTACACTAGCTAGCAATTATAGGCCCATTAGCTTAATGTCAATTGTCAGTAAACTTTTGGAATCCGTAGTTAGGGATCGTATCATCGATCACTTAGAAAGTAGAGATTTGATTAATAGTAGTCAGCATGGGTTTCGACACCATAGATCTTGTTTAACTAATTTGTTAGAATTTTATAACGAAATAGTGCATGAATATGATAGGCATAGAGAGGCTGACGTTATTTATTTAGATTTTAAGAAGGCATTCGATACAGTTCCGCATAGAAGATTAATTGCGAAGGTTAAAGCGCACAGTATATGCAGTAGGGTGACACTTATTTTCGAAAGTTTGAATTTTTATCGGGACGGGCGCGTTTCTGGTTCCATTTTGTCAAAAAATATCGTGTGTAAAATATTTTTGAAATAAAACAATATTTAGAACTGCCTCAATACGGTCAAAGTTTGTATATTTTTCTCGAAAAGTAGAAATTTTAGATCATGATGTTCTATGCCTCTAGCAAATAAAATATCACTTCTAGTTGTTCAAGCTACTCTTGACCTAAAACATATAACTGGACTTCATACTTTCAACTCTAGGTCCCCCTCAACTCGAGTATTAGCCCCTCAAGGGGGGGGGGGTATCATGGGCGCCCATCTCCCTCTCATTGTTGCCTACTTGCAGAGGTCACGGTGGACTTGCGGGCGGTTGGGAAGTCACAGCGGTGCTTCTCGACCACTTGTAAGAGGAACTGCCTTTGGTCTTCACTCTTGGTAAGGGCCAGGTTGAAAGACTGCATCAACGCCACCCCGCGCTCCGCGAAGTCATTGACAACTTGAAGGGCCTGGACTCGGCGGGATGCGGCGATGAAGGCTGGGTCCGTCCGCCACTCCTCCGGATCCTTGAGCAGGAAGGCGTGCTGATGTCCAGAACCTTGAAGAACTCCTTTGATGTAGTCGTTGTGAACTTGGCCAATGTATTGTTGGCGATTGAGGCGGTGGACAGGTCCACATTGATACGCCGCGGGGGATCCTCCGATCCTTCCTCTTCTTCTCGCTTTAATCATCTCCCGCTTTGTCGCCAAGTCGATACCCTCGTCGAAGATGGCCAGGGTGACGAGGCGCTCGCTCAAGTACCATAGGTGCCTGGCGAAGACTGTCGCCGTCGCCTTGGCCACCGCTGAGTCCGGATAATAGACGAGGGCCTTGAGCAGCGCGAGGTCCGCGGCTGGGGCCATTGCCGGGAGCGGCGCTTTGTACCAGGCCGTCACGTAGATGGACACGGCGAAGATGGTGAATCGCCGGATTCCAGCCGCTTCGCCTGATGACATCTGAAACTGTTCCCGGAACAGGAACAGTTTGATGGCATAGATGACTTTTGCCATCCAGCGGGCGCGATGGAAGGCGCCGGGACGAGCGAACCGGGCACCCCGCTTGTTCGGACACCGCCCAGCACAATTACAGAGAGCTCCAGAAGTTCCCTGTAGTCATCACGTGGATGTTGACCGTCGAGGAGGCGGCTGAATTCGATCAGCAGGTCGTCGCGGGCGTCCTTCAGGTGCTGCGGCATGGTTCCATCCTCGAAGGGCTTCGCTTTGGTTTGATCGATGAAGTCCCACTGGGCGGCGAATCGTTTGAACAGGAGGATGTCAGGACCAGTAGAGGGACCGAGGCACGCCGTGAATGCCTTCTCGCACACCAGTTCGTGGATGTGGTGGCGGCAAGCCAAATGAAGCACTGTCTTCTCGAGTTTCTGCTCAATGATATAGCAAGCTCCTCCTGAGAGTCCTGTGTTTGAGGCAGTGGTGTCAAAAGAGAGGGCACAGATCCGTCCCTTGATGTCCCAATCCTCGAGGCAGAGAGGACGGCTTCCGCCATGGCGCGGCCGGTGCCGTCGGGGAGGCTGGGCACAGCCAGAAGCTTGTCGACGTTCTCCCAGACACCAGAACTGGAAGGCGATCTTCAGCAGGGCCTCCGTCAGCCGCTGGTACGATTTTCCCGTCCCAGTGAACGGTCAGCGGCACAGTAGGATGGAAGGCTGCCTTCATTTCCGCTGCTGCCATAGCACGGAACTTTGCTCGGTCGCGGCGGGAGGATTCGCGGTTCAAGACCAGCTCCTCAGGGTCGTGGCCCAAGCTCCTCGCAGCCGCCGACAGCAAAAAAACACCTTCTCGGTCGGTAAGTTTCGTCCGATCCATCGCTGCGGAGAGATCAGGGGTGATCATCTTTTTCGACGCGCGGAATCGCTTGGGTGGTAAAGGGGTCGTAGATGCTTCTGCATTCGACGTGGACGGGCCCGGGAGAGAGAGCTCTTCCTCTTCTTCTCGGCGACGACGCCGTGTCGGTGACCGAGTCGGGCTGCTTGCACCTGAGCTGGAGCTCGATGCCAGTTCGATGAGTTCTTCTCGGCTCTCTCTGTTCGCCCTTTCATCATCTTGCCGGCGGCTCCTTTCCACTTCCTGTCTCCTCGCACGCTCCTCCTCAGTGTGCAGCATCATGTCACGTGTGGAGAGATGCGGCCGCGCCGCACCTCGGCCCTTTGTCCGTCAGGAACTCCCTGTCCTCTTCGATTGTGATCATCGACATCGCCTGTTCGTGTGCGATGTCGAAGAGGCGGTCAAGGGATGAGAGAACTCGGCCTCGTTCCTGATTTGGGTCACAGTGCGCCGTTTCGAGTTCTTTCAGAGCCTGCCACTTCTCGTACATTCGGAGAACCTTGTCCCTTGCGCGTTGGTCTTTCTGCGTAGGAATACGGGACCGCTCCCAGAATTCCTTGACTGCGGTCACTGTCTCAGCGGCTGCTTCCTTGATCGGCTTCTTGATGTCAAGGTGAAGGTGGAAAAAGTACTGAAGCGCCTGCTTTCCCGTAGGCAGCATGCTTCCTGTGATGCTGTGGTCCACGGTCCCCAGGAGATAGACTGCTGTTTAGATCTTGTTGCCGAAGCCATCACGTCGTTTCAGAACTCACTGAAAAAGAGAATGAAACACTGTTAGTGTTGGCAAAACTCGTCCCAACCCATTTTCTACTTAGAATAACATGTTCTTTCGCCTGTATCAATATTTGGATAAACTCGTGTTACACCCTGTATAATACCTCATTTTAGTCTTCTGTACACCAGTGCGGAAGACTAAACCAACGACTCTGACCGTCCGTCTGTCTGTCTGTTATCATTTTTCAACTCAGAAACTACAGCAGCTATCGAAACGAAAACTGACATGATAACAGAACGCCATGAGTACTTTTCGACAAAAAGTATAAACTTTGACCTCGTTGAGGCAGTTCTAATTATTATTTTATTTCAAAAATATTTTACACACAATGTTTTTAGACGGAATGACACCAGAAATGCGCCCGTCCTGATAGAAATTCCCAAAAAATGAAAAACACCCCAAATAAGTGGCACCCTAATATGCAGTCAGGTAGCTAACTGGTTAGAGGAATGGCTTCATGCTAGGAGACAGAGGGTCATTGTTAATGGTAGTGAATCAGGGTGGTTGGATGTAGGTAGCAGTGTCCCACAGGGTTCAGTGTTAGGCCCATTGCTATTCGTAATCTACATTAATGATATAGATGTAGGATTGACTAGTAACGTGTCAAAATTCATGGATGATACTAAAATAGGCAGTAGGGTTGTTAATGAGGATGATAGAAATAGGCTCCAAGACATGTAAATAGGATTATGGAGTGGATGGTTAAGTAGCAGATGCAATTTAAATGCATATAGGTTCTTGTAACAATAATTACACACACACAATGGATGGTAGAGAGTTAGCAAGCGTTGATGAGGAAGTAGATTTAGGCATACGCATATCTAAGGATTTAAAGGTTAGGAACCAATGCCTGGAGTCTTGCGCAAAAGCTAATAGGATGTTAGTCTTCATAGCGCGTAATTTCGAATTTAAATCAAAGGATATTATATTGTCCCTTTACAAGTCCCTAGTCCATGACTCCAGATTTGAAAAAATTTACTGGAGCACCTCTGAATTTACTTTTTTTCCCCTTACACCACTAGATAGGTTAATGATAGTAAACTCTTGAATTGATGACATACCAATTACAAATTGTTTTAGCTAAACATAATAATACAATAATGTACAGTTTATAACTCACCTTAAGTTTATTTATTCATTGCAGCAGCAACAGTGGACGATGTTAGACCTTGCATGTAGGCATTTGTTGTGAATTTACCCTCCTTCACAATTCTGCACAGCTTAGTCAAATGAGATGGCTTAATGGATCCTTTGTGTTCAACAATGTAACCAAGAATGGAGAATGTCCCTTCAGCTGGTGCTTCACTCCAGGCAGTTGATCCATCTTTATCAAAATGCTTTAATCTCTCTGTGATTCCTTTCCACAGCTGTTCTATATATTCTGTCAGCCAATTTATCACTGAGTCTTTTGTAAAACTACTTTCAGATCTGGTTCTGGATGGTCTAGCAACTTCAGCAACCTGGTAGTAATCAGAACGTTTCTTGATGTATTTGTAAACTTCATTTAGGATGTAATCATCAGCTGTTAGTTCCTTTTGCTGCCCTGTGGTATCGTGCTTAAATTCAGAAACTACATCATTTGCATTTCCTCCATTAGCTAATTTGGAAATGTTTCCATCACTCTTAACATAACAGTTTTCCCTCCTTCTTATAAAATATATTTTCTACAAATTCTGCACTAACTGTGGTTTTTTGAGCTACTTGCAACATAATCTTTGTTACATAGGAAATCAATACATAGAACTTGGCACTAATTTCTTTCTCTTGTGGATGATCAAAAAAACACAATTTTCCACAAATCTGTCAAATTGATCAAATTCGTAATTAACCATGCGAGTATCAGATTTGAGTTTTGGTCTCTTAAAACCAATGATATTGTCAAGAACCATATTGGTATAGTCAAGGCCTGATCTCAGATTTGAAGAGTGATTCTGAAGTCTAAAAGCTCACTTAGTTTACAAATTTTCTTCAATGCATCAACGTGGGCTCTGTTCACAAGATGCATTAAGTCCCATTGAAATTTGAAATTTTCTCCAAACAACTTTTTCATTTCGTTTTTATGGCTCGTTGTCCTTACAAAAAGCCCCATCTCCAACCATTCCAGATACCTTGGATTTAATTGCTTCTTCAGATAGTTTCAAGTGATTAGGAGACCAACACATCAAAAATTTCATTGGCCAAATAAACTCCTGATTTGCTGCGTACTAAATTTATCCCAGCAAGTTTTACAGTCTTATCTTCTTCACTCAAAGCTAATACAACTAGCATGCTTAATCCCAAAATTGTTCCAATGTCAGCTGTTATTGTTACTGAAGTTTGTTCTAAGAACCACTTTACAGTTTGTTCTTTAAGTTGATTATCTAATAGCTCACAAATTGTCTCACATGCATGTGTGCTATGATTCAAATTTCCAACCTCACAACCTGACCTATGTAATACAGCTAGAAGTACTGGATATAGAGCCCATGCAGTGTTTGTTTTCATTATGTAGTATAAGATGTTGCCACATAAGTCTTCTATGCGTTTAATAGTGTTCCGAGAAGATGTTTTCATCACTTCATAAACAGCAGCTCTTTGATGATGCTGAAGTTTAATTAAATGTCTCTTCAGGTGGGTTTTCAGATTTCTAAACCATCTCTCTTGATTTTCTCCTTGTTTGCATACATAGGTTAAATCTTTAACATTGAAGTAACCTTTTATGTTAGAATGTTTGTCTGAAGCACATGCTTTGGGGTCTGTGCAAGCTATGCAATATAATGTAAACATTTTATCATCAGAAGCATCATCAATATCTTCTTGATTATCATCATCTTCATCCTCAACAGCTATATCTACATCAGGCATATTAGTGTCACTATTTGCAATGTTTTCCATTATATCACTTGGTACTGAAAATGAATCATCAGCATGCCCTAGATCCTTCTTTTCCACCAATTTGAATGTAGATTTGATCAAATCATTGTTCAGGATTTCTTGTATTGATTTACACTTGCTTAAATGGGCTATGGAAATGTCAAATTTGTTGCTTTTTGCTTTATTAGATTTGGATGCAACACTTGAACTTGAAGGCATATTTTGACTCTTCTCTTTATTAACCACAACAGCTTGGTGAGTTTCTTTTGTTAGGCGCAAAATTGCATTCAATGTCTTCTGGATTTGGGAATTTTCAAATTCCTCTAAAGCAGTTTTGTTAGTCTGATGCGCAGATTCCTCACTTACCTTTTGTTTCTTAGGTGGAGGAGAAGCACTTTCTTCAGTCTGTGAAACATCTAGTGAAAAAGTTTCATTTTCTAGATTAGCAGTTGATGAAATTGGTTCATTTTTCTGAGGTCTAGCACTAGCACATTTTGTGAACAAACTAAATGACTGCTTTGCCGTATCTCTTTGCTGCACTTCATCCTGGTATTTCTTTACTGCAATATCTAAGCTGTGGGCCCAAACTCTGGGACCTCTTGTATTGTAACAAATATTTTTTGGGGAATTAAAATGTTCCTCCCAGTTTTGCTTCTTTGAATATTTGTCTTGCATTGACCACAAAAGTAACCCCTTTTAACACCCTCACTTTTCTCTCCAACTTCTTCAATATTAGGATCCATTATTGATTATTGACTACCTGAAAAAATACAAAATAAGTAAAAGTTAGTAAATATAGTATGGTAAAAGTGAGTAAAAGTAAGTAAATATAGTACAATGAAAGTAAGTAAAAGTAAGTGCTTTAAACTTAGTAAAAGTAAGAAAGAGTAAGTAAAAGTAGGTAAGTTAAAGTAAGTAAAAGTAAGTTTAAACTTAACTAAACTTTTCAATTCTAGAGTCATGGTGGATTACTTAAAACCGCACAAGTAATTATCTGGCCAATTTATCAAACCTGGCCGAGATCAATGGAACATAGTCCAATCCTGATAATTTTATATTAAAAAAATATACGTTTTAATAAAATTTTAATTATCAAAACATTGAAGCTTAACAAAAATAAAAATAATTGTTAAATATGGACTTACCAACTAAACTTAAAATAACTAAATTTGTAATTTAAAAAAATTGGTTTGTACAAGAACGTATACGCAAAAAAATTGCATAACGTCTAGCGGATGAACAAAACCCAAACCCAAATTTACTTTTTCTCATGGTCAAATTTACTGGAGCAATGCTCCCAAGAGTCATGGACTCCCATGGAGTCATGCCCTAGTCAGGCCTCATTTAGAATATGCCATTCAGTTTTGGTGCCTGTATTTGTGCGAGGATATTGATAGGTTAGAAAGGATTCAGTGTCATGCCATGAAACTAATTTCATCATTGAGCAACAAGCCTTATGAAGATAGGATTAAAGTGTTAGACAAGTTTGCATTCACTCAAAACTAGGAGATTAAGGGGAAGCTTATTGAAGTTTTCAAAATTGTTAATAATATTGATAACTTAAATTTTGACAAACTGTTCACTTTCGATAATAGCAATACTCATAATAACGGATTTAAGTTGCATGGCAGATGTTTCATTACTAATATCCCTAAAAACTTCTTTACGTTTAAAGTAATTGATAAATGGAATAATCTTCCTGCATCAGTCGTTCACTCTACCAGCATTAATATGTTTAAGAACCGTTTAGAGAGGCATTTTAAAAATATTAACCCTTTCATACCCAAATTAAGTCGAAAAGTAAAAAAAAAAATTGGGCTATAAAAATCGTTTAATTGGACCCAAAATAACTGAAAAATATATTTTACAAAGTTTTATTATTCATAATTAATAAAATACGAAATGTGTTAAATTTCACACATTGGGAACTGGAAGGTCTAAAATTGATTCCAAAGTTAACGATGAAAATTTCACACACTGGGCATTAAAGGGTTAACCTTGTTTAAAATAAAAAAAAACAATTAGTAACAGGAGCTCTGGGGGTGGTGGTCGAGGATGAGTCTGTTGATGATTAATGCCAGCTTGTGATGCCAGCAATAAAAAAAAAAAAAAAAAAAAAAAAAAAAAAAAAAAATTACACATAAATGTAGATGTAGCTTGTAGAGTATAAACTAACCCACTTTTTATTTAACTTTACCTACTTTTTTTTTTTCTTATCCTCTCCTTGCATGTCTGTAACTCTCTTTACTTGCATGTCTGTAGTTTGCATGGTATGACTGTGAGTTAAGACTGTGTTTGCATGGTATGACTGTGAGTTAAGACTGTTTGCATGGTATGACTGTGAGTTAAGACTGTTTGCATGGTATGACTGTGAGTTAAGACTGTGAGTTAAGACTGTGTTTGCATGGTATGACTGTGAGTTAAGACTGTGTTTGCATGGTTTGTAAGCGTTCTTATTTTACTTCTTTTCATCTTTCACCCCTTTCCTATTCTCTCCAACTATTTTGCTGACTTGTCAGCAGCGGCCAGCAGATGATGATGGTGAGTCTTTTTTCTCTTTTTCTGAATGATTGTTAACCCATGAGTGATAGGTGTTGCTACTTATTTAACCCCTTATTTTCTTCTCTTAAGCCCCTACTCTTTCCTTTCTCTCGGGCTAACCTTAGAGTGGATCTTAGGGTCTTTGTTAGCCTTAGCTTCTGTAGATAACACTCGGCTATACCGCCCCTCCCCCATGATAGTGTAGCGCATCTTGTGACACCCCCTTCCCCCCTTGAGTGTTACATAATAATTGAATGACCCCTAATAGCCTATTGTATTAAGGTACAATCAAGATAACCAAACCAAATGAGTTATTTTTCAATGAATGATCGTGTCAGCCTAATACATAGGTACCTATCATTCTTAACTAATAAACTGATGAATCAATACAGAACACAATCCTTGAATTTCTGCGCTTCAGAATCATTGTACCCTACAGTAAAAGTTCAAAAAATTCAAAGGCCTATTGTGGTTCTACCAACTAACTTCTTGAAAAAGTCCAAATGGGGAATGGGGCTGTTCTCAGTGACATACATTATACCTAACTGTTCCATAGGCTAAACCAAATAAAATAAAAGTATTCAATAAAAGTACCTGCATCCGTTCTACTTGAGTTGTAAACAACAGGTTTATTTGATGAAGATAAAGATAAGAGACTATTCTCCAAATAATTTGTAATAGTGTTGTCCATCCCTTTGCACTTCTGAACACCACTATAAAAGAAATATTAAGACAATTCAGTAAAGCAGTTGTGTAATTTACTTAAATTCTTAATCTCATCTACATTTACTGATAGTTATGGTAATAATACTGTATTATTTAAATGTATTATCTAATAATAAATATATTTAAGATAGAGGACAGTGTAGCTAAACATTAATGTTAATGGCAAGTAGTACAGCCTACAGTGAAATAATGCCATCAACCTAATTACCGAGACCATATTGTAACAGTGTTATAAGAGTAGTAGGCCCTCATTATTCATGGGAGATAAGTTCTTGAAAACTACTGTGAGTCATGAAACTGAATAGTGAAACCTTAGGATTATGGGAAAAGGGGGATAGGTGTACCAAGTTCAAAAATTCTATACTATAATATGACATTACTGTATACCAGTATTAAATAGTAATGTACCATTAAATGAAATGAAACTAACAAATGTAAATGTTCCTGGTTTTTTGCCATATCATGTGGTATGCCCATGTGGTACTGAAGTTAAAGTTTTTTTTTAATTAAGAGGGCCTTGTGCATGGTCTTCACTGGCAGCTCAATTTTCCTTTTCAGCAACAAGCAGCAGCTGCCATAACTCCACTAACAAAGTATCTGGTGACTAAAGCAATTTTAACAAAACACTTGTTGGCATCATACCCCTATTTCAATAGTGGGCCTACCATGAACAGGCCACTATATATATATATATATATATATATATCCCCGCAAGGGGGTTCTAAGCTCGTGCTCTTGAGTGCTCTTTGTGCTCGTTTGTACGTGCTTGTTCCTGGAGATTTCACGTGCGCCCTCCCGGCCCTAGCACCCAAGGATGATGGGGCTCGACCCTGCAGTCCTTGGTCTTTTTTCCACTTCGACTGTCCCCTCCACCCTTTCTTTTTCCTCTGTCTTTCCTCTCTTTTTCTTTGTTTTTCCGCCGAGATATGCCCTTTTAAATAGAGGCGAATCGGTTCTTCCCGAACTTAAAAATATATATAATATATATATATATATATATATATATATATATATATAGTGGCCTGTTCATGGTAGGCCCACTATTGAAATAGGGGCATGATGCCAACAAGTGTTTTGTTAAAATTGCTTTAGTCACCAGATACTTTGTTAGTGGAGTTATGGCAGCTGCTGCTTGTTGCTGAAAAGGAAAATTGAGCTGCCAGTGAAGACCATACACAAGGCCCTCAATTTAATTAAAAAAAACTTTAACTTCAGTAATTTCTAGGATGTTCTAGAATATTCAACATTACTCTACAGAATTCTACAGGATCCTACATAATTCTAGAAAATTCTAAATCAATTCATCCTGAAAAAATTTGCTTAAATATTTTTTGCGGACATTTTTAATACAAAGGGATTTCTGGATCAAATACAGGATGTCTGGCAATCATAGTTCAATCCCATATATATATTATATGGGATTGAACTATGATTGCCAGACATCCTGTATTGATCCAAAAATCCCTTTGTATTAAAATGTCCCGCAAAAAATATTTAAGCAAATTTTTTCAGGATGAATTGATTTAGAATTTTCTAGAATTATGTAGGATCCTGTAGAGTAATGTTGAATATTCTAGAACATCCTAGAAATTACATAAGGCTTATAAAATGTGGTGTTTGGCCACGAGTTGGCAGTTTTTTGGCTGTAGTTACTGTATATTGTAAGCTTTGAATTAGTGTGAATCCTGCGATTGCTTGACCATACAACTTGAGATTGTGTAATTCAAATAAAATCTGTATGTCTACTTTTTATAAGAAATCATTCAGGTATAAATTGCTGCATTTGCGTGAAAGAAGAACATACACACACACACTTGATTTTATTTATAAGATTTAGAATATTTTTTTTAATTATTTACAATCATGACTCGCAAGGAATTTCAGTTATACTTGAAGTCAGAAGATGGAGCTAGAATTCTGAAGATTAAAAGTTCAGAAAAATATTGACATATGTCATGATATAATTAGTAAAGTGATATATACTAAAATACTTAATATGCTATGATAATTTCAATATTATGTATAATAATTTCACTATTATTCACAATGTTTAATTAAGCATTATTTTAATAAAATTTTTCTAATTTTGTTTGTTGTAACCATTGAAGAAATCGTTTCAATTTAAAAAAATATGGTTTAAAAAAAATACCTCAGAAAAAATTGTCCTGCATGGGCATTTCAAAAATCTGGCAACCCTAGATTGAACTCAGAATGGTCTCCTGAGGTTTATTCATGATACACACAGACCATGCATGAAACAAGGAATTCTTTGTGAAAATTAAATCCACTATAGTCTGAATAAGTCATGGTAAATGACAAACACCATAGTTTTTCTTTTTCATGATGTTAGCCCAGTGTAGGCAGCAGGTCACTTGCAAAGAGGGCCCAAAAATATAGCTTCCCTCACCCACTATCTGCTGATAGGATCCAGCTTTGGGACAGGATTTAGGGGTTACAGCTACACCTAGCCTACTATATTCAGAACCTCAATATAAGCAAAAGACTCATTGCATTCACGTTCGATTGAATACATCAAAGAAAAAGGGTAACTATTATATTTTTAACCAAAAACCAATCTGACATGAATGTAATGAGTCTTTTGCTTATATTGAGTTTCTGAATATAGGGTCATTCTCTGTCAGATCAACCAAAAAAAATTGAAATTAACACCCTCATCTCTCATATTTTGCTGAAATTTGGTTTATAGGGAGTTTGAGCCCTGAATCCATTTCTGAAATTATAAGGTCAATCCGACCAACGGTTCAAGAGATATGACCTCGGGCAATTTGAGGTCACTCGCGAGGTTACTAACATTTGGCGAGCCATAACTTGGGTAATAATTGTCATAATTATATAAAAGTATATATATTTAGAATCAGAAAACCACAAGGAATCCAATATGCAAGTTTTAGAACTCTAGGTTGAAAAATAAAAAAGTTACACTGTAACCAAAATTGAGGTCACGATTTGACCTCTGGGTATCAAATGAGAATTTTTTTTTTAAATGTAAAAATGAAGGTATAGCATTGGCTATTAGAATCAGCAAAAAAAAGTTTGTTTATGTTAGTATTTTTCATGTAACTAACATAAAGTGAACATCATATTCATAAGTTGTGCGTCAATTCTACCTATTTTTTCACACTTAAGCTCATAATTGACCTATAGAAATTAAAATTACATTTTTTAGATAAAAACAAAGTCAGAGTTCTTGACTAATAGAAACAATCATAAAAGTTTGTTTATGTTGGTACTTTTCATGTAACTAACTTATAAGTGAACACCATATTTTAAATTGCTTGTCATTTCAAGGAATTTTTATATCTTAGCTATCAATTTGACCTCAAGCTCCAAGAATTTAATAAAAATTGTATTTCACTGCTAATCTACTGGCAATAATAGTTATAATAGTGAAAGGGGAAGACTAAGCTCACATGTAGCCTAAACAAACCTGTTGAAACATGTTGCTACTTGTCTAAGTGCAGAATCAACACAGATAGTTGCAAAATTCCTTGTCTACAGGTTAGTACAGTTCCAGCCAGCACTGTGGGTGGCTGTGGGTATGGTGTTTTAATGAGCCTCAGAGACTATCAAGGCCTAAATATTAAGTGTGTATAGCTATATATTTTCTAAAAAATATATATTACCTAATTGTAAATCCTATATCTTACAGATCAAAATACAATGGTTTGGCACTTGAAATACTGCCAGGACCCTATTCAAAAACACAAGAACGCATAACAATCAATCTTAGAAAAGTGACTGATGTACTTGTTGAAAAATGTGCTGGAAGAGTGAAAAAAGACTCATTGTTGTGTGTGAACTGCTGGACACTGATAATGAAAAACCCCATATACTTAGTACCACTGAAAACAACGAGTCTGAGCAGGATTCAAATGATCATCTACTATCAGTGGCTTGAGTAACATCTCTTCAATTCAAGATCTGGACAATGACAGTGATTGCTTGATAAAGGAAAATCTTCAACTTCAGTTGAACCAGTTCTAGCATTTCTGGACCAAACCCGTTAAAAAAGTAAGTAATAAATTAATATAATAACTTATACTTTACTACAAGGTCTGTTTGATCTACTATATAGCCAATTATATAGCATTTAAGGTACTATAATTAATATTTAATTACTAATATTCAGGTGTGTGAAACCTTTTTTTCTGTTCTTTTCAGAAGGGCTGTCATTAAGCCAGAAAAAGCGCAAGGCTCGTGGTAAGCTATCATCTGCTCAGAAACACCTGAAGGAGAGGCTAGAACTCAGTTATGGTGTTCAAATTACCGAGGAGGTAAGTGATACTTCAAAACCTGAAACTAAATCTGAAAAACATCTAGAAAAATTAATGAATGAATTGAAAACAGTCATTCCTGGAGAGCAAATGTCACCATCACAAACTACAAATATTGACACTCTCACCATACACAATTGAAAAAAAGCTAGTTTCTTTCAAACTACAACATACATGGTGAAAAGAAGCATTCACTTAAAAACATGGAATCCTTCCGAAGATTCCACTAATGAGCAAAGGAAAAGTGATATCTGAAGAAACAAAGATTAGTTAGAAGATTCTGAGTCAGAAGAGGTTAGTCGTATGTGTCCTGGCCAAAAGGATTGCGTGAAAGTTATCAGTGCTGAAGGTGCAATGAAGGTGCAAAAACGATTGGTCCTCGGGAATTTAAGAGAGATGTTTGAACTATATAAAAATGATGAAAAGAATCCCAAAATAGGATTTTCCACATTTGCAAAATTATGGCCATCATATTGTGTGCTTGCCGGTAGTGGTGGGACTCATTCTGTCTGTGTCTGCACATACCATCAAATCCAAAATTGCAGCCAGCTGCATTGGAGAGAGAGGTCTTTCATACAAGGATCTTATGGATTACAGTGTCTGCAGTACAGAAAGAGAGACTTGCATGATGCAACTTTGCAATGATTGCCCAGAGAAGAGGGTGTCCTGGATTTTCTTGAGTTACTTGACAGTGTGAAATCAGCTCCAAATGAAATATCTTCAAGCAATGGGTGACTGTTGACCGTTGTACAATGGTTGATAAGGTGGAGCCACTTCATGAATACTTATCATCCCTAAGCATGAAAATATCCCGCATGGTTCGTCATCACTTTGTTGCTCAGCAACAATCACAGTACTTCAAGCAGTTGAAAGAAACACTACCACCTCAGAGCGAGGTAGTTTATAGTAGGTGATTTCTCTGAGAATTATTCTTTCATTGTCCAGGATGCTGCCCAAGGGTTTCACTGGGACAATCACAGTGTACAGTTCACCCTTTTGTCATCTATTATAGATCATCTGCAGACCAGGAACTTAGCCGTTTTAGTGTCTGTTTCTTATCTGCATCACTAAAACACAATACTATAATGGTTTACTCATTCATATTGAAGCTTATGACATATGTTAAATTCAGATGCCCACAATTGAAGAAGGTGCACTATTTCTCAGATGGATGTGCTGGCCAATATAAGAACAGATACAACTTCACAAATCTCTGTTACCATGAAGAGGATTTTGGTCGTGTCTTGTGAATGGCACTTCTTTGCTACATCCCATGGCAAAAATGCATGTGATGGGATTGGAGGAACAGTGAAAAGAGCTACTGCTCGTGCCAGTTTGCAGAGAACTACAGAGAGGCAAATTCTTACACCAGAACACATGTTTCAGTTTTGTGAAGAAAACTTGAGCAAGAAGATAAATTTTTTCTTTGTAACTACAGCTGATTTGAAAGATGCAGAGAACGGTTGGAACATCGATTCAAGGATAGTAGGGCTATTCCTGGAACTCAGAAATATCATAGATTTGTTCCCCTAAACAAGGAAGAACTGATGGTGTATCCCATTTCAAGTGGCATTGGAGAAAAGAAAAGAATAAGGAAAAGTCATTTTACTAATGAACCTGCAATGCTTGGTAACCTAAAATGTGTCAAACCAGGAGAGTATGTTGGCTGCATTTATGACATGCAAGTTTGGTATGGAATTGTGGAGGAATATTGTGAAGAGTTTGATGATTTCACTGTGAACTTTCTACATCCCTCTGGGTCATCAGGATCAAGTGCATATTATTATCCATCAAACAAGGAATCATGTGCAGTGCCAGGACATCATATATTATTAACTGTAATGAGTTGTCCTACCCTAAGAGGAGGCAGCAGAATTCAATACATTTTTCCACAAAAAGAAATTGATGAGCATCGAGCATGCAAAAATTGTATTAGGCTAGCACATGAATCCTCTAAGTAGGTCTTCCCCTTTCACTATTATAACTATTATTGCCAGTGTAGATTAGCAGTGAAATACAATTTTACATTTTTTGCCTTTGTTTTTATATCTATAAAAAAATGTAATTTTAATTTCTATAGGTCAAATTATGAGCTTAAGTGTGAAAAAATAGGTAGAATTGATGTACAACTTATGAATATGGTGTTCACTTATATGTTAGTTACATGAAAAATACTAACATAAACAAACTTTTTTTTGCTGATTCTAATAGCCAATGCCTATGCCTTCATTTTTTACATTTAAAAAAAAATTCTCATTTGATACCCAGAGGTCAAATCGTGACCTCAAATTTTGGTTACAGTGTAACTTTTTTATTTTTCAACCTAGAGTTCTAAAACTTGCATATTTGGATTCCTTGTCATTTTCTGATTCTAATATATATACTTTATATAATTGTGACCATTATTACCAAGTTATGGGTCGCCAAATGTTAGTGACTCGCAAGTGACCTCAATTTCCCGAGGTCATATCTCTTGAACCGTTGGTCGGATTGACTTATAATTTCAGAATGGATTCAGGGCCCACAAACCCCTATAAACCAAATTTCAGCAAAATCTGAGAGATGAGGGTGTTAGGCACTGGTTGATCTGACAGAGAATGACCCTATAGTAGGCTAGATGTAACTGTAACCCCTAGATCCTGTCCCAAAACTGGATCCTATCTGCTTTGCAAATAGCTGGTGAGGGAAGCTATATTTTTGGGGCCTCTTTGCGATGACCCATTGCCCACATTGGGATAACAATGAAAAAGAAAAACTATAGTATTTGTCATTTACCATTACTTATTTGGACTATAGTGGATTTAATTTTCACAGAAGAGTTCCTGTTCCATGCCATCTGTGTATCATATATATATATATAGATATATATATATATATATATATATATATATCTATAATATATATATACATGAGTGATCAAAAAGTATCAATAATTTCATTGCTATGGACAAATGAATGCAAATAAGAAATAACCGTTTACATATGTGAGTCTTCCTGCCCTCTGGCATCTGCAGACTGAAGCAAACAAAAATCTGCTACCATGAGTCAGTAGTTGGTTGGAGTGCTTAAAGGGAGGGTGTGTTTTTGCAGTACGTCAAAATCTCGGAAATGGAGGAACCTGTGTGCCAAACTTGGAAAACCTGCATTGGAGATGAACAAAATGATTAAAACAGCTTTTGGAAATGATGCTCTCAGTGTAGCTAATGTTTACAAATGGCACAAAAAGTTAAAATGGAGAAACATTGCTTGAAGACAAGGAATGCAGTGGCCCTTTCCATTTCTCATTATGGATGAAATATCCAACAGATTCAATTTCTGGTATGAGCAAATGTTTCTCCATTTTTAAACTTTTTGTGCCATTTGTAAATGTTAGCTACACTGAGAGCATCATTTCCAAAAGCTGGTTTAATCATTTCATTCATCTCCAAACATGCATTGCTCCATTTCCAAGATTTTGACATACTGCGACTCATGGTAGCAGATTTTGCTTCAGACTGCAGATGCCAGAGTGCAGGAAGACTCACATATGTAAATGGTTATTTCTTATTTGCATTCATTTGTCTGTAGCAATAAAATTATCGATACTTTTTATCACTCCTTATGTATATACCTATATATATATTTTTTTTTGTTAGTTTTAACAAAAATATCATGACTTAACCTAACCAATCATCAAGGGCATACAGTTGACCTAACTGGCCATTCAAGTGACCTAACCAGGCATTCAATTAACCAGGGGCATGGTAACATGGTAAAAATGTTTATAGTAGGCACATAAGGGGCCCTTCTGCCCATCTGGGTGGCTCCACTGTTAATATAAACAAACTACAAATACAGTTACATGCAAAATTAAGATACAATTGATCTCTGCAAATTGCAGACTGTCACACATCTACTAGCTGTACATTAACTTTAAATCTTTGGAACCTGTGGATCATTCTTCAATACCACTACTGTACTAATTTGAAACAACATATGATTATCTCATCTCAAGATGTTTTACATGGATCTAGAGGATCTTAGTCACTGCTTGTCTACTACTTATATATACAGTACCTTACAATAGTTTTACAGACCCGAAGGATCAGGTTGTCTACTTTCTCATATGACTATATGCATGTAGCTATGTACATACAACCTGAATAATACAGCTCTACAATTAAAAGTAGTAGGTGGGACTGTAAAGACTGTATAGAGTATTTGAATGTACACCCATTCAGGGTCTCCCATTTAAAGGTGTCTATGCTCAGGCAAGTGACCATACTGAGTCTTTCATACATCACAGTGCTAGGGGGGGGTGGCAACACTCAGCAGATAAATATCTTTAAATGGGGGGAGGTATTAAGACAAAGTATCCCCTAACCCAAGATGCTGCCTCCTGACATCCCATCACTCTGTGTGGGTGATGAGATTTACCCAAATAAAAAATAAACTATATATATGTATATGTGGGAAGGGTTCACAAACCTCTTCTCCACACCATTACCAGTTCCAGCAAAATGTCATTACCAGATACCATATCTCTTTGTCATTAATTTATCTAGTTTATTCTTAAGTCTCCAAAGTATGGGAACTTATAACTTCTTCATCCTAGCACTGTGATCCTTTGTAAACAAGAGAGTGGAAGTCTATATTATCTAACTTGTTTATTATTTTATATACTTCTATCATATCACCTCATAACCTTCTTCACTTTAGGGAAACATGTTTAGGTGATCCAATCTCTCTTTGTAACTAAGGTGTCTAGGGCATGGTATCATCCTTGTGGCTCTCTTTTGTACTTTTTCTAGTCTGTCTTTGTCTTGCTCTAAATAAGGACTACTGAACTGAATGCAATACTCAAGAAGAGGCCTCATGTATGAAGTGTAGAGCCTACTTATAATTTCTGGTGATTTATATTGTGTGTGTTTTTGCATTAGGTTCAATCTAGCATTAGCCTTATTTCTAATTTCAATACAATGATTTGTAGTAGTGATGGGCGATTAATCAGAATCGGAATCGAGAATCGGAAGAATTGAGCATTTTCAGGAATCAGAATCGAGAGAATTGTACCATGATTTCCGATTCTTAAACAATTCTTTAACTTTAATTGAACTTTTTGCAATGTAAACTTTAAAATTTAAATGAAAGAGGATAACAAATTTCATTTTTATTGTATTGTAGCTATACATTAAAACATGTATATCCATGATGTGTAATCAAGAGATTAAAAATGAATTGTTACAATTTACAGTTGATTTTTATTTTTAAACCAATCTATTATAATTTATATTTATATTACCATACTCATAATGTAAATAGTTAATCTTACCAGAGTAAAATATGACAATTTCCAGAAAAACAAGTATAGAATTATATTTAAAAATATTGAGAATTGGAATCGGAATCGAGAATCATATCAGAATCGAGACTTTTTAGTGGTATCGGAATTGGAATCGTTAAAAATTTTGGTATCGTCCCATCACTAATTTGTAGGTTTAAGATCATGATTCACAATGACGCCCAAATCTCTCTTTTTTCTTTATTAATCCAGCTTTCATCCATGCTATACTCAAATTCTGGATTGTTATGACCAACATGCATAACTTTATACTTTTCCACATTAAATTTCATCTCCCCTCTATCTGCCCAAGCAACTACTCTATCAGTGTCCTTTTGCATTTTCCTGTCACCTGTTAAAGATCTTACACATTTTGTCCCAATTTTGTATCATCTGCAAATGTTGAAGTTTTAACTAGTTAGACACTTTTCCAAGTCATTAATATAAATAATAAAAAGTGGAGGTCCAAGTACTGACCCCTGTGGGACTCCACTCAGAACAAGGCTCCATGTAGACCTAGGCTCATTTAACTGGACTCTGTTCTCTTTCTCCAAGCCATTCTTCAATCCAATTTACTACTGTCCCTTTTATTCCATGAGCTCTAACTTTAACAAGCAACCGCTTATGAGGAACTGTATCAAAAGCTTTGGCAAAATCTAAGTACACAACATCTACGAATTCTTTATTATCCAGATGCTTCAACATACTATCATAAAACTCAATTGAGTTTGTCGTCGGTACTTGTAGGTCTCCCCCCCCCCCCCCCCCCCCAACCACCACCACAATTTTGACAGAATATTTTCGTTAAAACTAACAAAAATATCATGACTTAACTAACCATTATCAAGGGCATCAGTTGATCTATTATTAATTATAACATTGTTTGTTTCTGGAATAGTATTTACTATTTACTAATAGATCAACTGTACGCCCTTGATAATTGGTTAGGTTGTTGTGATATTTTTATTAGTTTTACGAATATATTCTGTCAAAATTGGGGGGGGGGGGGTAATCTACAAGTACCAGTTTGTCAAACATGACCTGCCATTTCAAAAGCCATGTTGGCTATTACTAATTAATCCTTCATCTTCTAAGAATATTGTAATTTTGTC
Organism: Bathynomus jamesi; assembly: GCA_023014485.1. NCBI lineage: Eukaryota > Metazoa > Arthropoda > Malacostraca > Isopoda > Cirolanidae > Bathynomus > Bathynomus jamesi. Next base: position 423,187 of record JAJOZX010000696.1, on the reverse strand, counting down.
TCTGATGACACTTTCAAATAATTTGCAAATAATAGAAGTTAAACTAATTGGTCTATAGTTTTTGTTTCCTTTTTTGAAAAGTGGGACCACATTTGCTGTTTTCCAGTCTTCTGGAACTTTGCTGTTAATCAATAAAAGGTTGAAAAGTATTTTAAGTGCTTGGGCTATGCTATATTTTGCTCCTTACTATATAGGATAAATTTCAATCAGTCCTGGTGACTTATCTCTCTCTCTCTCTCTCTCTCTCTTCTCTCATCTCTCTCTCCTCTCTTCTCTCTCTCTCTCTCTCTCTCTCTCTCTCTCTCTGCCCTCCTCTCCCTCTCTGCCAGTTCCGGTCGGAACGGGAGCTGCTTGGCGTCGATCTGAACGTGGGAGGGACGAACTATAGGTTAATCTTGGTGTACAGACCCTCCGCATCTCCTCCTCGAGGAGGATACAGCCCTGTACACCGAACTCAGTACACACGAACTCATAGCCTGCTAGGGGATAGGGTGTGTGTAGTTTTTAGGAGACTTCACACTGTCGCGGCATAAAGTGGGAAACAGGACTGCCGATGCTGAAGGAGAGGAGCTAGTTGACTTTGCTGATGAGAACTTCCTCACTCAGTGGGTCAACGAGCCTACACGAGGCGAAAGCGTTCTGGACTTAGCGTTCACGACCGAAGACAAACCTCGTCACTACCTCTCCGGCCTTGACGAATCATTGGGCGGGAGTGATCACAGTCTTATTAGGTTCCGTGTGCGCGTCCCTCGGGTGAAGCGTAGTAACTCGAGAGGCAGTAAGCTCGATCTCCGACGGGCGAACTTTGTTAGCCTCAGGGATAGCGTAGGAGATATGGGGTTAGAGGTCGGCGGCGATGTTGAGGGAGTGTGGAGTGCATTCCGGGACGAGTTTATGGTGCTGCAGTCTGCTGCCATACCCTCAAACCGGTCACCCCTGCTTCAACGCAGCCTAAGTGGTTCAATCGTGACATCGCTTCGGCTATCCGAAATAGGAAAGTAGCGTATAGGAGGCGAAGGCCAATCGTTCCCATGAGAACACTTTAGCATATGTCCGCCTGTGTAGGGAAGTGAAGGCGAAGGTTAGGCTAGCGAAACGTAACGAAGAACTACGGTGGCAAGCCTCTGCAAGGGGAACCCTAAGGAGTTCTTCAGTTATGTTAATAGTAGAAAGCCCATTAGAAGCATGATAGGTCCTTTAAAGGACGGAAGCGGTGTTCTGCGGACCTCCGACGCGGACATCGCTAATGTGCTTAATGAGTACTTTGCGGGAGTGTTCACCAGGGAGGATACCCGCGTCATCCCCGAGCCAGCTGTGAGGCACGAAGGTGCTGGCCTGGATAGTGTTAGATGTACCACGACAGTCGTTGCTCATAGAATAGACAAACTGAGCGCGTTTAAGGCTCCTGGGCCAGACCAGTTTTCTCCCCAGTGTTTTGCGAGAAGTGTGCGACCAGGTGGCTCCCCACCTGGCTACAGTCTTCAACAAATCGTTGGTGATGGGCCAGGTGCCTGGTGACTGGAGGAGGCCAATGTGACCCCTATCTTTAAGAAAGGGGATCACGAAAGTCCAGGGAACTATCGTCCTATTAGTCTCACTTCAGTTGTAGTAAATTATTAGAAAGGATAATAGCTGATAGAATCGTTGACCATTTGGATTCCTACAAGCTGCTTGGGGACTCCCAACATGGGTTTAGACGGCATAGGTCGTGTCTCACCAACTTGCTCGAGTTTTTCCACGTCATGTTGAGTGAGTACGATAAGAGTAGGGTGATTGATATACTTTATCTCGACTTTCAGAAGCCTTTGATAAGGTACCTCACCGCCGGCTAATGGCGAAAGTGCGCGCGCTGGGTATCGGTGGGAAATAGGTAGGTGGATTGAAACTGGCTGAGGAATAGGCGGCAGAGGGTGGTAATTAAAGGGGCTAGTTCGGGTTGGGCCTCGGTCACTAGTGGGGTTCCTCAGGGTTCCGTTTTGGGCCGCTGTTGTTTACCATTACATAAATGATATCGACGGTGGCATCGTCAGTCGGATCGCCAAATTCGCTGATGACACCAAGCTTGGGGCCAATGTTGGGACGCCCGAAGCGATCGAGAACTGCGTGCGGACCTAGGTAGGATAGGAGAGTGGTCCGAAAAATGGCAAATGCCGTTTAACTTGGGTAAATGCAAAGTGATGCACATTGGCTACGCCAATCCCAAGTCGGACTACTCGATGTTGGGCAGTAATATCGAGGTGACTGATTTAGAAAAGGACTTGGGTGCTAATTAGCAGCGACCTTAAGTTTACGAAACAGTGTGTAGAGGTGGAAAAGAAAGCCCAGAAACTATTGGGTTATATCAGGAGGCAATTTCAGTTTCGGACAAGGAGATTGTGCTCTCGCTGTACAATTCCCTTGTTCGGCCGTACCTGGAGTATGCTGTGCAGTTCTGGTCGCCCACCCTCAGGAAAGATATTGAGAGGCTGGAGCGAGTGCAGGCGAGGGCCACAAAGTTATCCCTTCCGTTAGGCATATGGGCTACAATCGACGGTTACGCGCCCTGAACTTGTTTTCGCTTGAAACTCGGAGGCTGCGCGGTCAACTGATCGAGGTTTTCAAGCTCTTACGAGGGTTCAACGATGTCGATTTTAGAAGTATGTTTAGTTTAAATGATAACCCAACTCGCAACAATGGTTGGAATTGGATTTGAAACGGTTTAGGACTAGTGTGTGGGGAATTACTTTACGTATAAGATCTGTGACACATGGCAGGTTACCTTCGGAAGTTGTGAACAGTTCCTCTGTGGATCAGTTCAAGAAAAGGTTAGACCAAATTTTGCACACATTTGAGTGTGTAGAAAATTTTCCGTGGCACCCGTTGCCATTGGTACCTCCTCGGTATGGGCCGCAAGGCCTTTTGAGGTGTACTCTCCTCTCTCTCTCTCTCTCTCGTCTCTCTCTCTCTCTCTCTCTCTCTCTCTCTCTCCTCTCTCTCTCTCTCTCTCTCTCTCTCTCTCTCTCCGCAGGGGGTATAAAGGTTATGCACCCCGCAGGGGGTATAAAGGTTATGCACATTTCTTCTGGATGTAGTAAACTTTATACTTGGGGTGTGACAGCCCTCCGGTCCCGAGTCGTGGGATTCTAGAGGAACTGGCTGCCAGCTCCTTTAGGTTCTCTCTCTCTTTCGGGAGGGCGGGTAAAGTATTTTGCACAATCCCGTCCCGTGGGTTACTAGGACCCCATCCCATCCCTACTCTGTCCTTTTAGATTACGTTAAGGTTGTTCTCCTCTCACTGCAAAAAAAAAAAAAAAAAAAAAAAAAACTTTTCTTTTAGTATTAAGTCTTTTTCTCTTCTTTTACTATTAGGACCCTACTGCTACCTCATGCGTGGGAAGAGAGGCTTTGGAACCTCTATAAATAACACCATTTAACGCTCGTAGGTTGTGAGAGACTGGGATGGAGGGGTCCCAGGCGTAGGGGCGCGATGAATGGAGTGTGGCTAGTGCCCCGTTAAGCCCATTCCTAACGCGTAATGGCTTGACCAGCCCCCTGCGACCGTTCTTTGGTGACCAATTGATGGTGCTTGGCTGTACTGCTCTGAGGTGAGAGGGCTTTACTGCCCAGCTGGCTGCCAGCCAGCGTAAAGTCTCGGGCATAGCCTCTGGGTCTGGTGGGATATCCTTGAACACTGGATTCTAAGAGTCTGGCCCACTTGTGAGTGACTATAAGACTTAGTAAGGGGCTGCATCTCGCTGTCGCTCCTGGCGGAAATCCGTGATGCTTGCGTCGCGAGTGTTTGTCCAGTTGGTAGCTGCGACACGTTTGGGACGGTCCGGCCTGGGAGACCTTTGGTCGGTGCGGCAGCAGGAGGTGTAGTCTTCTGGAAGGAATGAACGTCACTTGCAAAAGGCGGGTGCGGCTATGCGCGGGATTAATTCCCCCCCCCCCCCCCCCCCCTTTTTATACTGGTCATAACGTTTTTGGATAGTTTTCATTGCTAGAACGCTTTATCTTATTCAGAGTATTCAGAAAAAACAAAAAAAAAGAGAAAATATGGCAGGGCCAGCTAAATTGAAAGCAGAATGCTTTAAATGTAAAGTTAATCATTGTGCGTAGACTTCCAGAGGGTAGTATCATCGCGATATCACATCCCTTAGTGTATGTTTGTTTTGTAAACTTAGAGACAACACGAAAGGAAGTTAAAGAGCTAAAGGAATTAGTAAAAAAGCTTGAAGCTAGGGTCGTAGCACTGGAAATCCAACCAGTGGACAAGATCAATTAAAAACACACCAGCAGATTCAAACTGTAAGATTAAGTATCAAGAACAAAGGGAGGGCTCAAAGAAGGGGCTGATAGAGAAGGGTGGGAAGGGATCGATAGAGAAGGGTGGGAAGGGGCCTGCTGATGGCCCAAAGAAACCGAAGATGTAGCTACCTGTCGGGGTGGGTCGGGTGGTGTAACTGCGTGTATGGGTGGCGACGGGTTTCGAAAGGTCTCGGGCAAGAAGCTGCGAAGCCGAAGCCTGAGACCCCAGTTGCCCCTGTCAAAGACCTCTAACCGCTTTAGTCTCCTGTGCTCGAAGGCGGAAGACACCGTTTTGATTGGGGACTCGCAGATCAGGGGCCAGGAGAAGTACTTTGCTTCTGCAAACCGGGATGGGAGAAGGTAAGGTGCTTACCTGGGCGGGGAACGGCGCACTTAAGGAAGGAGGTAGAGAAGGTGCGCGTGGCTAGTCGGAGGACTGCGATCGTTGTCCACGCTGGTGGCAATGACCTGTTCCTCAAAGGCGGTGGGGTAGGTCTTACAGAAGGGATCATCACTGAGATCATGTCTCTTGCGGATGATCTAAAACTGAAGACAGACAGGGGAATGTTAATGGGTATTTTACCGCGAATGAATGCCAGTGACCACGCGCTCAGTAAGGTCATTGGCATCAACGAGGGTACAAGACTTGTGCGTTCCGCTGGGCGTGAAGTTTATTGACCCCTTCAATGCATTTTCGGGTAGGTGGGACCTTTACCAGAGGATGGTGTCCACCTCAATGACAAGGGTAAAGGTGTGCTAGGCGCGCTGCTCGACTGGCACCTATACAGAATGGTGAGGTCGAGTCCTGGGAGAGATGATGGGCCCCCACCGGGGAGAGACGAGGATGAGCCGGTGGCGGACGTACCTTCAACTGAAGGGTGCGTCGAAGTACAGGTGGGTGACCCTCCTCCTACGTTGGAGGGGGCTCAGTCTCCTGCGGAAGTTGCCCCCTCGTTAGTGAGGGGCTCTTCAACTCCCGACAGCCCTGGCTGTTCGGGAAACGGGTCGTGCTAGGGGCGGTCAGAATAGGGAAGGCTCCCTCCGTGCAATGCTTTTTAATGCTAGGTCAATTAGGAACAAGTTTTGCGAGCTACGGGCGCTCTTAGCATCAGAATACCAGGATATCGTTGCTATCACCGAGTCCTGGATTCATACTGATCGTAGGGACTATGTTGGGGAGTTCGAAATTCCCGGGTATAGAATGTTTCGCAAAGACCGCACCCGTGGGGAGGGGGGTGGGGTACTAATATACGTCAGACACACGTTGAGTCCGGTTGACTGCCAGTTCCGGTCGGAACGGGAGCTGCTTGGCGTCGATCTGAACGTGGGAGGGACGAACTATAGGTTAATCTTGGTGTACAGACCTCCGCATCTCCTCCTCGAGGACGATACAGCCCTGTACACCGAACTCAGTAGCCTGCTAGGGGATAGGGTGTGTGTAGTTTAGGAGACTTCAACTGTCGCGGCATAAAGTGGGAAAAGAGGACTGCCGATGCTGAAGGGAGGAGGCTAGTTGACTTTGCTGATGAGAACTTCCTCACTCAGTGGGTCAACGAGCCTACACGAGGCGAAAGCGTTCTAGACTTAGTATTCACGACCGAAGACAACCTCGTCACTGGCCTCACCGTTGACGAATCATTGGGCGGGAGTGATCACGGTATTATTAGGTTCCGTGTGTGCGTCCCTCGGGTGAAGCGTAGTAACTCGAGAGGCTAGTAAGCTCGATCTCCGGCGGGCGAACTTTGTTAGCCTCAGGGATAGCGTAGCAGAGATGGGGTTAGAGGTTGGCGGCGATGTTGAGGGAGTGTGGAGTGCATTCCGGGATGAGTTTATGGTGCTGCAGTCTGCTGCCATACCCTCAAAACTGGTCACCCCTGCTTCAACGCAGCCTAAGTGGTTCAATCGTGGCATCGCTTCGGCTATCCGAAATAGGAAAGTAGTGTATAGGAGGGCGAAGGCCAATCGTTCCACGAGAACACTGAAGCGTATGTCCGCCTGTGTAGGGAAGTGAAGGCGAAGGTTAGGCTAGCGAAACGTAACGAAGAACTACGGGTGGCAAGCCTCTGCAAGAGGAACCCTAAGGAGTTCTTCAGTTATGTTATAGTAGAAAGCCTATTAGAAGCATGATAGGTCCTTTAAAGGACGGAAGCGGCGTTCTGCGGACCTCCGACGCGGACATCGCTAATGTGCTTAATGAGTACTTTGCGGGAGTGTTCACCAGGAGGATACCCGCGTCATCCCCGAGCCAGCTGTGAGGCACGAAGGTGCTGACCTGGATAGTGTTAGATGTACCGCGACAGTCATTGCTCATAGAATAGACAAACTGAGCGCGTTTAAGGCTCCTGGGCCAGACCAGTTTCTCCCCAGTGTTTTGCGAGAAGTGCGCTACCAGGTGGCTCCCCACCTGGCTACAGTCTTCAAAAATCGTTGGAGATGGGCCAGGTGCCAGGTGACTGGAGGGAGGCCAACGTGACCCCTATCTTTAAGAAAGGGGATCACGAAAGTCCAGGGAACTATCGTCCTATTAGTCTCACTTCAGTTGTAGGTAAATTATTAGAAAGGATAATAGCTGATAGAATCGTTGACCATTTGGATTCCTACAAGCTGCTTGGGGACTCCCAACATGGGTTTAGACGGCATAGGTCGTGTCTCACCAACTTGCTCGAGTTTTTCCACGTCATGTTGAGTGAGTACGATAAGAGTAGGGCGATTGATATACTTTATCTCGACTTTCAGAAAGCCTTTGATAAGGTACCTCACCGCCGGCTAATGGCGAAAGTGCGCGCGCTGGGTATCGGTGGGAATAGGTAGGTGGATTGAAAACTGGCTAAGGAATAGGCGGCAGAGGGTGGTAATTAAAGTGGCTAGTTCGGGTTGGGCCTCGGTCACTAGTGGGGTTCCTCAGGGTTCCGTTTTGGGGCCACTGTTGTTTACCATTTACATAAATGATATCGACGGTGGCATCGTCAGTCGGATCGCCAAATTCGCTGATGACACCAAGCTTGGGGCCAATGTTGGGACGCCCGAAGCGATCGAGGAACTGCGTGCGGACCTAGGTAGGATAGGAGAGTGGTCCGAAAAATGGCAAATGCCGTTTAACTTGGGTAAATGCAAAGTGATGCACATTGGCTACGCCAATCCCAAGTCGGACTACTCGATGTTGGGCAGTAAATCGAGGTGACTGATTTAGAAAAGGACTTGGGTGTGCTAATTAGCAGCGACCTTAAGTTTACGAAACAGTGTGTAGAGATGGAAAGAAAGCCCAGAAACTATTGGGTTATATCAGGAGGCAATTTCAGTTTCGGAACAAGGAGATTGTGCTCTCACTGTACAATTCCCTTGTTCGGCCGTACCTGGAGTATGCTGTGCAGTTCTGGTCGCCCACCCTCAGGAAAGATATTGAGAGGCTGGAGCGAGTGCAGGCGAGGGCCACAAAGTTAATCCCTTCCGTTAGGCATATGGGCTACAATCGACGGTTACGCGCCCTGAACTTGTTTTCGCTTGAAACTCGGAGGCTGCGCGGTCAACTGATCGAGGTTTTCAAGCTCTTACGAGGGTTCAACGATGTCGATTTTAGAAGTATGTTTAGTTTAAATGATAACCCAACTCGCAACAATGGTTGGAAGTTGGATTTGAAACGGTTTAGGACTAGTGTGTGTGGGAATTACGTTACGTATAAGATCTGTGACACATGGAACAGGTTACCTTCCGAAGTTGTGAACAGTTCCTCTGTGGATCAGTTCAAGAAAAGGTTAGACGAAATCTTGCACACTATTTGAGTGTGTAAAGACATTTAGGACCTCAGTCTGCGGAAATTTCTTTTCCTGTAAAATAGTTGATATCTGGAACCAACTTCCCTCAGAGGATGTTTCCAGTCAAAGTGTAAATCTGTTTAAAAATAGGCTAGACAAAGTACAGAACACACTCATAGTTTAAGATTAAAACCTCAGAAAACTCTGCAGGAGTTCGCTTGCTCGGTGTCTCTGTGAGCAAGCTAAATATAGAGCTATTTATATATTCTCCACTTTCCTGTAAAATTTCCTTGGCTACTTTTCCAGGGTCAAGGTATTTTCTTCAACCTTTTTCCGTACCTGCCTCTGGCAGGGAGGGAGCGGAGGGTGGGGAGAGAGCCTTCTACTTTTCTATCCAGTTTTCTACTACTGCTAGCATAGTTTGAAAGACAAAATTTTCCCTGGCACCCGTTGCCATTGGTACCTCCTCGGTATGGGCCGCAAGGCCTTTTGAGGTACTTCTTTTCCTTGTAACTCCTTGTAACTCTCTACCAATGTAAAATCTGGCATTGTATTTACATTTTCCTTGGTAAATACTGAGCAGAAAAATCTATTTACCTCCTCAGTAATCTCAAAATCATCTTCAATAATTTTGTCATCAGCATGAAGGGGTCCAATTTTTTTTAGATTTTTTTTTCAAGTTGAAATGACTAAAGAACTTTTTGAGATTTCCATTACAATTTTTGGCTAAGTTCCTCTCTAAATTGCCTTTACTACCTCTTATAAGTTTCTTGCTTTCTTGTCTTTTATTTTTATAGATTTCAAGGTCCATTTCATTTTGAGTTCTCTTAAATTTGAAGAAGGCCTTTCTCTTCTCTCATATTCCTTTCTTAATAGACAGATTTATCCAGGGTTCTCCGTTATTTCTGATCCTTATTTTACACTGAGGAATATATTTACTTTGGACATCTTTTAATTTATTTTTTAACTTTTCTCATATATAATGTGTAGATTTACTTTGGTTGAATATATCTTTTCGTTGAAGCTCAATAAACTCTGCCCAATTTATACAATTTAACTCATTAACTAGTTCAGTCATATTTCCATTTTTAAAGTCAGGAATTTCAGCTGCATTTTAGTATATTTTGAGTCAAATTTCACCTTGAATCTTATTATAAAATGATCACTTGAACCCAGTGTTTCAAAGACTGATATGTCATATATAGAATCAGCAATATTCATTAATAATAAATCCAAAATTGCATTCTCTCTGGTTGGTTCTTTAACTGATTTAGACCATTTTCTATAACAGTCAAGGAAGTTCTCATTATTTTCAGGTGCTTGTAATGTTTCCCAATTTATATATCTATAGTTAAAATCTCCAACAATAATTACATCGTTTGAACCTACCTTATTGATTTCCTTAATAATTTCATTTTCTACATATTGATTCTCCTCTCTTGTTTTGGGGATTCCTCTAATTGAACATCTTTCTGGTGGCCTATATATACTACCTATTTTAATTTTTTTGCCATTTTTATTTCTGATTTCAGTTAAGTATTACTTTCACAGCTACATGAAAATCAACTTTTTAGTTATAAAAGTCATGTATTTATATACAGGGTGGGCCGTAAGTTTCCATACATAGGAAAATTTAAACGTTTGTTTTTATGTTTCAGATACCCTAAGAATATGCGTTTGTAAGATCTTGTTTACTGATGAAGCAAATTTTTACGTCAATGGAGAGGTTAATCGGCAAAACATACGTTATTGGAGTAATGCTAACCCTAACTGGCTGAGTCCGACGAAGATGCAAGGTGCCGGTAAAGTGATGGTGTGGGCCGGGATATGGGGTGACAGAATTATTGGACCAATTTCTGTCAGTGGAAATCTTAATGCCGAAAGGTATCTTAACATGTTGCAAGAAGAGATTTTCCCATCCCTGCTAAACGAGGAAGGTAACTTCCCAGTTTACTTCCAGCAAGATGGAGCTCCACCTCATTATGGTCTTCACGTGCGTCGGTATTTGGATCAGCAGTTTCCGGATGCTTGGATTGGTCGGCGTGGTCCTGTGGAGTGGCCTCCCAGATCCCCAGATCTCACCCCCTTGATTTCTATCTTTGGGGGCACTTGAAGGCCATGGTGTATCAGAAAAGATACGAGACATAAATCATCTAAAGGAACGTATCACCAACGCCATTACAAGCATAACGTCAACTGTGCTAATGCGTGTTCATCAAGAGTGGGGAACACGTATTGAAATGAGTTTTCAAAACAATGGCAACCATGTAGAGCATATTATATAAATAAAAATGGTTGTCCATAAAAAAATGTTTATTTTTCCTATGTATGGAAACTTACGGCCCACCCTGTAGATATAGAATAAGTAAAAACCCTGCTATCTCTAATTTTTTTTTTTAATTTCTCCAAAAATTTTTAATTAATATTTTTAATAAGAACTACTTTGTGCCATTCCACCACATGATTGCCTATAAAATGTGGCAATGAGGTGGAAATGCATCAGTTTGGAGTGTAACATTGTTGATGATGGATGTGTGCACTGGATGTTCCATCAGTGAGCTTAAACTAGTTACAGAGGATTCTGCTAAATTTAGCCAGTCACAAACTGCTACTGTTTATGAAAAAGTGCTCTAAGTGTGGGAAAGTGTGTTCCTTTGATAAAAATACCCAGTTCTTTCACTGCAAAAAGCATCAGTCAACCAGTAAAAAGCGCAACTTTAAATTATCGCTAATGAAGAATACGCTTTTTGAAGGATCCCATCTTAGTATTAGACAAGTACTTCTATTTGCTCATTATTTCTGCTATTCTACTTTTTCTATGAAACATATCAGATTTGCATTAAACATTTCAGTGAAAACCTTCATGGATTGATTGGTTTTCTTTCTGCCATGAAGTGTGCATTTCCTACTCTTTGGACTACAGTGAAAAACTTGGTGGCAAAAGGAAAACAGTAGAAATTGAAGAAGCAAAATTTGGTCATTGTAAATACAACATTGGGCGAGTTTTAGAGGGTCAGTGGGTTTTTTCCGCGTTCAAGCATAGTTCAAAATGACTATTTTTAACTCCAGTTGAAAAGAGAGAGAGAGAGACTCTATTGTCGATTATTTGCCAGTGGATTAAGCCAGGTTCAACAATAGTAAGTGACAGTTGGCGTGTGTATTCAACTTTAAATGAACAAGGATTTAACCACCTAACGGTGAACCACAGTTATCACTTTATAGACCCACTGATGAAGGCCCATACTCAGAACATTGAATGAAGCTGGAGGGACCTTAAAGCATCAGTTCCAAAGTATGGACGTAAAAGAGACTTTTACTTGGGATATGTAGCATGATCTTTGTTTCTGAAGATGCATCCTGACCACACCCTTGCAAATGTTTCCATAGTTTCTTTTTAGCTGTGCAGCAAAATTGTACAATGTACAATCCAGAATATAATTAAGGTACATAGAACAGCAAGTTAAATTAAGATTGCTAGGTTAGTTATTCTTCCACGCAATTTTTCAGTCTAGATTCCAACATGGTGTGTGAAACTTACAATCTTAATTATATCAAAGTTCATAATTATTTTTTATAATTATTCTAGTGTGAACATGTAATAATGCAGTGCTGTGATCTATCTACTTGTCAGTTGCCCCTGGTCAATTGAATGGCCAGTTAGGTCAACTGTATGCCCTTGATGATTGGTTAGGTTAAGTCATGATATTTTTGTTTGGTTAGATTAAGTCATGATATTTTCATTAATTAACAAAAATATTGACTTAACCTAACCAATCATCAAGGGTGTACAGTTGACCTAACCAGCCATTCAATTAACCTTAGTTATTTAATTGGTGATAATTATTTTTTTTTCTGCATTTGGTGATAATTCTTGATTTTTTTTTTCTGCTACTTTTATAGATGGAGCCACGAATGTAATACTTTACCCTGATTTCTATCCATACTGACTCAACTATTTCACTTTCTTTTATTGAACTTATTTCTATTGGAGACAAATTTGACTTTACATAAATAAATACTCCACCACCTTCAAAATGTTTACGCTCATAATAAAAGAGTTCATAGCCATTTAATTCATAGGTAATAATATTATCTCGCTTACTTAACTGATTATTTGGTACACTACTAAATTTTGTCCATGCCTCAGTTATGATCATGATATCTGGTTTTTCAATTTCAACATATGTTTTAAATTCATCTATCTTATCTCTGATGCTTCTTGCATTTGCATAAAATATTGAAAGAGAACCTGCAATATTTTCTTTAATTTTGGATCAAATATCAGTTGACTTTAATTTTTACCCCATTTATTTGTTTCTGACAGTTGTCATTAATTTTTGGAGATATTTTATTCGCATTTGGTACGATTGGTCCAACTGGTAGAGTATACAACGACGAGTATAGCTTAAAACCAATAGTTTACGTGGAAATGTTGGGGTTCAACTTACAACATTACTGTGTTAGATTTCATAAGAGTCACATCTCTTTTCCCTTTACAACTGCTTTTGTGAAACCCATGGAGCGGCGTGTGTGCAAAATAGTGTTATCCGAAAGAGGAAAGGAAAAACCCTATGCACCGTAATGTAGAGGTACGTGGTCTATACCCCCGAGACCTAAATCATACAATGGGATAAGTGTGTGCAGGAACTGTACCCACCATGCCTGGGCAGCCGGAATAAGGAACAAACGGATCATGTCAAGAATAGCGAACCCAATTTTACCATGTCAAGAATAGCGAACCCAAAAGTTCCCATGTCAAGAATAGCAAACCCAATATAAATATCATGTAAAGGAAAAAGTTAAACATATGTAATCTTCACTTTATTGATGAAAGAATAAATAAAACAATTTACTGAAATGAAAATGAACCGTATACTAATTTATTAAAAATGAAATTGAGTGGCAATTGCGTTACAGAAATTAATTAACCTGTTTACTTTATTTCTTTCCATCCACATGAACTGTTGTAAATAGCCTGGAAGAAATTCGCGTTTGCATCCTCGCATGTTGTTAATTTTAGCCTTATGTCTTCCCCAATACGATTCAATATGTTGTGTATGAACGCCTGTCTGTGGATTAACGAAGTGCAAAGAGTGGTTGATGGTTCTGTGCTGGTAATTTGGATTATTGGCCAGATTTCTGTAGGCTCACCATTCATCACTATGGATAATTGATCCATCTCTCACCACTTTTTCGATTATTGCCAAAAGTGTTTCTTGGTCTGTGTTCAACTACTTCCACATACCCAACTGCTGGTGAATAACTAGTATCTACTAGGCCAAACACCCAAACTTGACTTCTAGGGCCCCGCCCTCGATGGTGTTTTGGTTTATAGGAAAAACACGATTCATCAATTTGAACAATTACCCCAGGTCCACCAAGTTGTATAGGATTAAGCTCAAAATGTCTTGTACACACACCTCTGAAAAAGTTGTAGAAATCCACTATGGTCTGACGAGACTTATTTACAATTCGAGAAGTTTCCTGTTCACTCATTTCATTGCACCAACAATATATGACATGTATCCACTGCTGAAGTTTAACTTTTGAATTAGCAAAAAATGAATCTCTTCTTATTGATAAATTTTGTTTGTAATTTACAACAAGCTTTCACTTGGCACTTCCACACACAACTGTCTAGAGAGGCACTGCACTTTGTCCAATTCATCAATATAGAACACGATTCACATTTTAACTCGCGTCGAATAAGTGAATTTTGCTTCACCCAGTTAATCACTGGTAAAGTTTCTTCCCCAAGTAATGGCTGCAGAACTTCTGTAAATGTAGATCTATCCATTTTGAAGGGTAAGGAATTAATGATTTAAGAATTGTTTGGGTTCTTCCACATAAGCTAACGTAGTCTCTATTGAGATTGGTAGTCCTATTATTGTAAAAATACTTATTTTATTTATTTGCATTTATAAATTTGTTTATATAATAAATATTAAAATATTACAATTTCTCTTATGTTACAACTAGCCTAAGACCTGCCCTTCGTGCAGGTCACGGGTAGCAAAAATTAACCAAACTATCACGACTTAACCTAACCAATCATCAAGGGCGTACAATTAACCTAAAAAAATAAATAAAAAACAATTTTTATTTATTTATTTATTTTTATATATTAAGAGAAGACGATTCTTTATACTGTACGGCAGTGACGATTGGTTAGGTTAAGTCGTGCTAGTTTGGTTAAATAAAAAAAGACTAATATAAAAGCATTTAATACGTCCTTAACTAATTACTTAAAATTGGGAAACATAAACCTACCATCTGAAGTTATGAAAACGTCCTTGAGGACTTCCCATGTCAAGAATAGCGAACCCAATTTTACCATGTCAAGAATAGCGAACCCAAAAATTCCCTTGTCAAGAATAGCGAACCCTGCAGGTGTTGGGTTCGCTATTCTTGACATGATCCGAACAAACTAATGTAAAGGGTAAATACGACATTATAAGCATTTTTCATTTATTACATACCAATAAAACCTTTAAAAGCAATATAATAAGTTTGTTTCAAATAAAAAGAAGGATTAGTATTATTATATACTTCTGTGCACCACCAGTATTTCCAAATATTAAATCACCATAATTAACAAATCTATCTGGAGTAGAAAACCAAGGTTGTCTCTTACTAAAAATATTAGCATTACCACCATGTAGGCTTTAATCTGATACTGAATACCTGATACTGCATTTTTCTCTTAGTTAATAAGTATGCTTTATGCTTTTAGTTTAATATGAAGCCTTTAGCTATAGTATGCTTTATAAATAATAAAGTAATTTCAAATAATTATTATATCAATTTCTGTAAATAAAGTTTTTTCTAAATTTCATTTAACTTTCATTCCATTTAACGCCCGATTGGACGAATTGTCTGATTGGACCAATCGGCATTGGACCAATTGTCTGGGACTAATTTTATTCAGTGAAGTACCATTTGTTAGTCAATGAGACATAGTGGTACATGTACCCAGGTTTTTTACATTTTCATTTTGGATTGCTGTTAATAAGATTGTGCAGATACATCCTTTGTGCAGATACATCCTTACCATTTGTATTAAGATGAACCCCATCTTTATTATACAATTCTCTTTTCCAATAAAATTTGTTCCATAGATCAATATATACACCTACTTGTGTACAGAGTTCTTTGAGTCTATTATTTATGCTAAAGGCCCTAGAGAACCATTTATTACCTTCACTCATCCTTGGAATAATACCTGTAATAAATGTTTTATGCCTGCCTACCTTTTAATTTTACCAATATTTCATCTTATGGCTTAAGCATTACATCATTACCTCCAGCATAAATAACTAGGTACATTTTTTGGAGAAACTAAATCAGTATAGTCATCTGGGGTGAAAAAAAACAATTTGCCTTAACTTAGGCCTACAGACTTTATTATTAGGAATGGACACAAACCTGTATGTTCACATTATAAAGGCCAGGTGTCATAATAACATGGCAATAGAATTTTTTTTCCTGCAAAATATTTAATTGGTAAAGTAAAAAAAAAACTGAATTTTTTTTCACCCCATGGAAAGGGGTGAAAACGAACCGTGCTTGGGGTGAAAAAAAATATAGCATTAACTCTGGTATATGGTCCTCAAAACATACAATACTGGTGTCAATGGAATTACAGATATAATAAACCCTTTGTTACATAACCCCTTTGCAACATTTACAATTGCATTTCAACATTCCTGCACTCTCCCATTTTGTGCCCATACTAATACATAAAACGTTCTTTTTAACTCCCTCCCCTCTCCCCCTCTGCAGCATTGATTTGTTGCATAACCCTTCCCACTTTGCATCAGTGATGGTGCATAAGCCTTGCAACATTGATGTTGCATACCCTACCCCCTGTGTTGCATAACCCATTTGCAATTGCTTTTCAACATTCCTGCACACTCCCATTTTGCGCCCATACTACTAAATAAAACATAGGTTCTTTTTAACCCCAAAGAGGCTTCAACTGCATGGGGTTAAAAAAAACAGCTTAACAAGGCTTATACCACAGACTATGTTTTATTTCTCCTCATGCATTACAAGATACACATCTTCACACTTTTCAACGTAAGTATAAATATTCTACAGTGAAAAATAATTCAGCACCAAGCAAATAAAAAATAAATGCAAAAAAGTTTTCTTTACATATTTTTAACACTTTTTTTTCCAGTGCTCATTTCTTGGAAATGAACAAACAAAGACATCATTTTACCAATACTTTTGAAGGATATAGTGGACTACCTGAAAAAAAATTCTTAAAAATTATTTTAAGGAGCCTGTTCGTTTTCACCCCAACATACCCTATGTTTTTTTTACCCTAGATGACTATACCCAAAGTTTTTTCACTTATTTTTGACTTTACCCTATCAATGGTTGCACCAGGGCTGCAATTTGTTTGTTTTATTTAGTCAATATGGCAATCTTAGCTTTAAACAATAATGGCTGGTTGTCCTGCTACTGTTATAGTGCATGTAAATGAAATGATGACTTATTCTACAGAATTATCATGTTTAAAAACTTGTCAGACTTGCATTTTATACTTTGCAAGTTTTAAATAAATATAACCACATTGTTGTCTTGAATAATAATTTAATGGATTGTTTTTTGACTGGTATAAGATCACTCTGGTGTTACCTGTACTTGTTTGTACAGGCCTAGCTTAGCTTATTCTGATAGCCTAGCCTAGCCTAACCACAAGGTAAGACTCCCACTTGACCTAACCTGAGTAACTATTTTGATATAACTTGATAGTATCAAAGTTGGTGAGTCAACAAAAAATTTTGGTTATTATATAGAAAATGGCGCAACCCGAAGTATGATGTAAAAAACATTTTATTAGGTGAATTTCGATGTGCTGAAGCCAAATCTGTTAACCATTTGGTGTGCAAATGCTTCAAATTAGAGTAAATGTTATTTATATTTTACTCTTATTTTGAAACATTTGCCTAAAAAATGGCTAACAAATTAGGCTTAAGCACATGAAAACTAACCTAACCTACCCTAACTTAAGAGTAAAATAATCAAATCATTTTGCTATTTATTTTTACATAACATCCCTAGTGATCAGAGACTTCATTTTTTCCTCAAAGCTGCGGCAAAGTTGTATCCTCCCAATGTTTAAGTTAAAGGTAAGTTGATTTGATTATTTTACTCTTAGGTTAGGTTAGGTTAGGTTAGGTTAGTTTTCATGTGCTTAAGCCTAATTTGTTAGCCATTTTTTAGGCAAATGCTTCAAAATAAGAGTAAAATATAAATAACATTTACTCTAATTTGAAGCATTTGCACACCAAATGGTTAACAGATTTGGCTTCAGCACATCGAAATTGACCTAATAAAATGTTTTTTACATCATACTTCGGGTTGCGCCGTTTTCTATATAATTACCATTAGTTTTGTAAAAATTGGTTGTTGCCAATGTACAGGCAGTTTTTACATAGTGGAGCCACCTCGATGGGCCGAAGTGGCCCTAGTGTGCCCACTATAAAAATTTCTTATGTTCTTAGGTCCCAAAGACATCGGTTATTATAAATTAATGAAGATAACATACCTGAATCGAGTACCAATGTAACCAAAATAAAACAAATATTTTTTCATTTTATGCTCAAAGGGTTAATTAAAATTGTTTTCTTTTCGTGCAATTTTGCTGTTTCTGTATTCTTTTCACATAAACCTGAATGCAAATCAAAGCCTTTGGCACAGTTTAGGTATTGGATATATAGTGTTTAATTGTGTTTCGCAAATTTGCCTCCAGCATTTTCAGTCTGCACGGGACTCTAACTGAGTCTGAGTGTCTGACTGAGCAGCTGTTGTCCCTTAGTGACTCTTGACTCTGATCCCCCAAAGCAGTCACTTGTCCCCCGTTTTCGTTTTACGTCATTGCTGACGTCATTACTGAAACACACCTGTAGCCTGAAAAGACTTTTTTCTATATATATATATCTCAGCAAACAACCACAAGGAAAAGGAAACACAAAGTCCGAGCGCTTTCGTGATATATTCACATTATCTGTTCCTCCTTGATAATGTGAATATATCACGAAAGCGCTCGGACTTTGTGTTTCCTTTTCCCTGTGGTTGTTTGCTGATTAATAAGGTCACGTGTTATTTTGTGATTTTAGTGCATATATATATATATATATATATATATATATATATATATATATATATATATATATATAGTATATGAAAAATTATTTCACGAAAGTGACACGTGAAAAATATTTATGATGAATAAAACCACGAAGGGAAAAGAACCCCTTTGTGTTTCTTTTCCCTTCGTGGTTTTATTCATCATATATATATATATATATATATATATATATATATATATTCAGGGTGTGCTAGGTGTGCGGCGTACACCCACAAAAGCTGTAAAATAATTATTTAAAAAAATAATAAATAAATGATTAAATCTTTTATACTAAATAATATTTAATAAAAATAAAAGGTCATAATAATTTTGCATGCATTAATATACAATATTAACCTTCATTGCTGCTTCTAGTACTTTCGATTCGCTGCTCATATCTGCGGTCGAGCTAAACCTTTCTTGCACACTTTAGGGAGGAGACGGGGGAGATGAAAGGGAGTGTTAGAGAATTGTGGGAGTTATTACTGACTGAAGTCGAGCGGAGTGGCAATAACACACAGCTTGCTGTTTGGTTTGGTTGAGTTTGGTATTGTCGTTCGATAATATAGCCTACTTTTGTTACTTATGCACCGCAGAAAGAGAATCGGATTTGTATGATTCGTTCATTTTTAACGAATCACTATTCTTTGTATGTTTAACTTTCCAATTCTTAATGCATGTCTACACTAGTTTTTTTTCTATCTGGCATATATCCCTACGGTCACGGACATAATACCGTTTGATAATGGTAATATTTTGGATAATATAGTGGTTAGTGAAGAGGAGGTAACGCGCTATATTGATAAAATGAAAACGCGTAAATCACCGGGGCCGGATTCCATATATCCCATACAACTAAAAGAAATAAAAGATAGCATTGTTGTGCCGCTAACAAAGATTTTTAATGCGTCTATTTCTGAGGGGTGCGTACCAGATAATTTCAAGTTAGCAAACGTAACACCTATCTTTAAGAAAGGCGATAAAGGTGCGGCGGGAAATTATAGACCAATCAGTTTAACGTCTGTTGTAGGTAAGCTACTGGAATCAATAATTAGGGATCGTATAGTCGAACACTTAGAATTCCATAAGCTAGTTAGAAATACGCAGCACGGATTTAGGCGAAACAAATCTTGCTTAACTAATCTTTTAGAATTTTTCCAAAGCGTGGATGACGTTTACGATAGACATCGGGCGGTTGATGTAGTGTATTTAGATTTTCAAAAAGCGTTTGACACCGTGCCGCACAAAAGACTCATTGAAAAAACTAAGGCTCATGGAATCAGGGGTGTAGTAATAAATTGGCTAGAAGAGTGGTTGCGAGGCAGGAAACAGAGGGTGGTCGTTGATGGAGCGGAGTCGTGTTGGGCTAATGTAGCGAGTGGCGTTCCTCAGGGTTCTGTATTGGGCCCCTTGCTCTTTCTTATATATTTAACGATTTAGATGTCGGCCTAGTCAGTACAGTTTCAAAGTTTGCAGATGACACGAAGCTGGGTGGTAGGGCGATTAATGACGAAGATAGAGGTAAAATTCAGGAAGATCTGAATAAAATCGTTGATTGGTCAGTCACATGGCAAATGAGATTTAACGTGGATAAGTGCAAAATTTTGCATATAGGTTCACGTAACGGTAATTTTGCGTATAGTATGTCAGGGAAAGATTTAACAAGCGTAGAGCAGGAAAAAGATTTAGGAGTTATAGTCACGGGTGATTTAAAAGTAGCGAAACAAAGTACAGCAGCGGTCAATAAGGCGAACAAAGTGTTAGGTTTTATAGCTCGAAATTTTGAGTACAAATCGCCCGATATTATAGTTCCACTTTATAAATCATTAGTTAGACCCCATTTGGAGTACGCGGTCCAATTTTGGAATCCGCATATGCGCAAAGATATAGACAAAATCGAAAGAGTTCAAAGACGAGCAACTAAGATGATTCCGTCGCTTAGGTCAAAGTCGTACGAGGATAGGCTTAAGGAGTTAAAATTGCACTCGAGACTAGGAGGTTAAGGGGTAATCTAATCCAGGTTTTCAAAATTATGAATGGGTTCGATAACGTAGATAGAGATAGCTTTTTCGAAATATCTCAATATAATAGGACTAGAAATAACGGGTGTAAGTTGACAAGTAGAAGGTTCGAGACAGCAGTTGCGAAAAACTTTTTTACGCATAGAATAGTAAATAGCTGGAATAGTTTGCCGGTAGAAGTAATTAGTAGCACGTCTATAAACATGTTTAAAATCGATTAGACGCATATGTTGATAGAAAGGGTATAGTTTAAGGTAGTAAAATTAAGGCTTTCTGGGGATAGATCCCACAGCTCAACACAAGTGTTGTGGGATATAGGGAGGCAGCGTCTTGGGTTAGGGGATACTCTCTGTCTTTACACACCCCATTTAAAGAGATTCCTCTGCCGAGCGGTGCCCCCCATAGAACTGTGAGGTATTGAAAAACTCATGATCTTCACTTGCCCCACAAACACCTTTAAATGGGAGACCCAAAATGGGTGCACACACACATTTCTACATTACTGTACAGTCTTTACAGCCACACCTACACTTTTTCTCGTAAGTGTATATATTGTAATGTATATGATTGTAAATTTTGACTTGGTCCGCAATCGATATGGACCGTGACTTGATGGATACCGTAATGAAATTGACTGGATTCTTTGGATCTGATATATTTGCATGTCCGTTATAAATAGATATAGAGTGTAACATATTTGTGGATAGTAGTCTATTATGACTAGATCCTCTGGATCCAGAGATTCTATCTTTAGTTTTAAATCGATAATTAATTGGTTTTAAATTGATAATTATTTAGTTTCGTAAAAATTGGTCGTTGCCAATTTACCGGCGGTTTTTACATAAATTTCTTATGTTCTTGTGGTTCGGAACCCACGTAAAATTGTAGGTCCCCTCCGCCACCACGGAGGACATACACAATACACGATTACGAACACAGTTAGGTAGACCAGCCATGAGTGGATCCTAGGGTCTTTGTTGGTCTGAAACATTATAACATTATAACATATATATATATATATATATATATATATATATATATATATATATATATATATATATATATTGGGCCTAGTTTTAGCCCTCAAGCGGCTAAAACTAGGTTGAAGGTGGCTAATGGAGTAGGCCTACTATAATATTTATGAGTGATACGAATTGCTTCGAGGTCACCAGCTTGGATTACACCCAAGCAAATATTGTTAAGGTCATAAAAAGCACCTTACTGTTTTGTATTTAATTAAGAAAATAAATCAGTTATTTGTTCACAGTGAATAACAAATGATTGACAGTAATTATAGTGAATAACAATTATTTAACAGCCTTTATATTATGCTAAGATGGCATGGAGTTTAGCCAATAAGAGAAATGGTTAAGAGCTTAATTGTTAAGTAATGCAATCATTTATGTTAGGCTTTGTATTAGAGAATTCGTATGATGCACAATCAAATATTGTAATGACCCTTGGATTAGGAAATAGGCCTACTGCGTTTCAACGAGAGTTAGACTGAACGATATTGAAAGCACTTTAGGTATAGCTTAATCACGCTGCTGCGATTACGCTCTGTAGGCTTAGCGAGCATTGCTTAAGAACGAGGCACAGAGAGCTTACCGACTGTGTTGAAAATACCTCTCGAGACGAAGGGTATGCTTGAAGGTCGACCTTGTAGATTGGAAACCTGCGGAAGTTGACCGTCCGGTGTTACGTACGCCGAGATGACCGTGGAACCGGTAGCGAGCCTCTTGTTGAGAGTTTGCTTGAGGGAACTCGTGGGACCGATAGCGAGCCTCTTGTGGAGAGTTTGCTTGAGGGAACTCGTGGAACCGATAGCGAGCCTCTTGTTAAGAGTTATGCTTGAGGGAACGGACGGTTCTGCGGACACTGGTGTAGGCTTCACGAGAATTCAAAGACGGTGACCGGCTGAGATCGAACGGCACTGGTTTCGAAAGAGTGCTTCTGCAGGCTGACGGCGGAAGGTCTTACTTGATGATAGATCGGAAGCTTTGAAGGAACAGCAGGACGCTTCTCCGGCGGGAAGCCGGAGGGCGGTTGAGGTGACGAGTTGTACTGACGAAGGAGACGTGACACGTGACGAGAATGCAAACGAGAAGTGGTGAGGATGAGTATCAGTGGAATCTCGCTTATATAACCTCTGTGACGCGGAACTTTCGCGGGCATTTCTTGAAACGCCTCCTACGCGTCCTTTAGTTGATAAGGACTTGCTTTCGCCGGCGTTTTGGGAAGAAACAGACGTTTTCATTGTTTCTGATTCCTTGACCACGTGTGTCTTCTAAGAATGTTTGATGATGGCGTGAAAGAAAGAATTTGTTTGTCTACTTGTTAGTCTATTTCTTGTCGGTCCTCTGCATATATATACAGGGTGGGCCGAAAGTCTGGATCCATAGGAAAATATTTATTTTAATACATAAATTACAACAAATGGTAAATACTTAAAATGAATATCAACTTTAACTCGTAAATGCGTATCCGTGATACTGTACAGTAGTTCGTACTCCAGTATAAATACTCAAATACTTTTTTTATTTCAGCCCAGAAATGGCTTCGAATCTAACAACAGAAGACCGGGTAGAACTTGTGCTCATGTACGCAAGACAGGGCGCTACACACAGAGAAGTTGCTACCGAATTCAATAGAAATCATCCTGATAAGCATCCAGTAACACATGCGACTGTTGGCAAGTTGTTTAAACGTTTCAAAGAAACAGGAAGTGTACATGATCGACGGCGTTCTGGTCGTCCAAAAACTGCAACTGATGAAAATACCTCTGCAATGGTATGTGAAACTTTAACGAATAGTCCAGTAAAGTCAACAAGAAGATTATCAAATGAAACACGCATCTCGAGAACGTCAATTCGAAGAATTATTAAAAATCATAAATTCCATCCCTAAGTGTCTCGATGTTAGAGGCCGCCAATTTGAGCATTTGTTATAATTTGTTGTTTATACTGGAGTACGAACCACTGTACAGTATCACGATACGCATTTACGAGTTAAAGTTGATATTCATTTTAAGTATTTACCATTTGTTGTAATTTATGTATTAAAATAAATATTTTCCTATGGATCCAGACTTTCGGCCCACCCTGTATGTATATATATATATATATATATATATATATATATATATATATATGCCATTTATTATGTATAACTTAAATTTTAAGCTTTAGGTACCTTGTTATAATGTTCAGCACACCCTGTTTTGTTAACCATCGTACGCCACTGATATACAGGGTGTTTCAGGAGGAAAGGTCAATACTTCGGCGGGAGGTGATAGTATCGGTCATTGTGAGAAAAAAAGTTAATATGAACATGTGTCTAATTCTGAATGGTTACGGAGATAGAGCTGTTTGAATCTACAAATACAAAAGCATTGTTACTGGTAATCAAGAAAGAGAAACCAATTACCGTTTCTAACATTTAATGTTTAAACATTGGCATTTTGAATGGTATCAGATACAGAAATGACAAATTTGTTACAGTTTACAATACGTTTTCGAAAATCCCACCGTCAACCTCAATGCACTTTGCAACTCGTGTGCGAAGATCGCGTGTTGTTCGTCTGAGTTGATCTTGACGTTCCTTTATGCGGGCAGCAGCATCCAAAATGAGCGCGAGCAATTCGTCTCGTGTATTCACCTTTCTTTTGTAAACTTGACTTTTAATCCACCCCCACAAACAATAATCTAACGGAGAGAGGTCTGGAGACCTTGGTGGCCATTGAATGGGACCACCGCGGGGGAGGAAGAGCTGTGCGCGCATCAGATTCAAACAGCTCTATCTCCGTAACCATTCAGAATTAGACACATGTTCATATGAACTTTTTTTTCTCACAATGACCGATACTATCACCTCCCGAAGTATTGACCTTTCCTCCTGAAACACCTTATATATATATATATATAATATATATATATATATATATATATATATATATATATATATATATATTATATATATATATATATAATATATATATATATATATTGCACAAATTCGTGATTATTGCAAATTGTCATACAAGAACTGTTGCCTTTCACAAGACAATTTGGCTAGTGTTTTTTTTACCAGTACTCTCTCAGTAAACACTTATGCCCTATGAGCCCAGTAACCAGGACTTCCCAAGAGCGGGGGTGTCGAAATTGTAGAAAGGCGGACCTTTTGGTGCAACGACCTAGTCACTACGTAGGGGGTTTAGAGTAGTTTGAAGTTTAAAAAAAGAAGCCCAAAAAATGCAAGTGTTTATTTACTAAATGATGTTATATATTATAATATTACATCATAAGGTATAACTATGGTTAAGTCGCGCTTGTGTGCGGGTCACTTCCCGATTGCGATTTTTATGATGAACGCACTTTGGACAATCCAACGAAGGTGGCCCTTGTTGGTTAAGCTCGGCCTTAGCCGTAGAGCATCCGAGTAAAACCGTTTCTACCAAGTTTTTTTCGAAGGAGTGAATGGAAACACTTCAGTACTAAATTGGAGTCCTCGTTCACTCATATAATTTTTATTATACAAAATATATACAGAACGAGGCACTGATAGTCAGAAATTGAAAGGGAGAGAGCTTCGACCCCTTTTTATAACGGCTCAGGCAGGAATTTAAAATGAGGAGGCTCGTCCTCCTCGAGTAAGGGCTACGGCAGGAATTTAAAGGGAGGAGGCTCGTCCTCCGCGAGGAAGGGGTAAGGCAGGAATGATTTAATTTACAATACAAGAAATAAATAAGTCTAAATTTTGGGGGTGTGCAGTTGAAGGTTGAGCTCCCACTTTAACTGGAGAGCTAAAGAATTCTTGGACGTTAAGCATAATTTAAGCATACAACGAAATTTAGAAAGATAAAAAATTTAACAAAAAAAATACTAATGTTTGTAAAGTAGGCTATACATTTTTGGATGGCGACATAATGTCGGGGTGCCGACATGCACCGAGTACATTAAGTACATTATTTATGATACATCCAGAGCTGGGCAATAAATACATTGAATGTATTTAAATACTAAATACTAAATACATGGGAGAAATGTATTTAAATACTAAATACTAAATACATTTTACGAATGTATTTAGATACTAAATACAAAATACATCAATTGTATTTAAATACATTTGTAAATACATTTTAAATACATACAAATTTTAACATATGTATTCACTAATTCATGAGTAACAACAATATAAAATGCTTGATAAAGGATAAAGAAATAGTACAATCTAATTTCCGATTATATATTTCCCTTTTTAGAACAAAACAAAAACAAAAGAACTTAGAACTTACGATGTTCAACCAGTGACATATTATACTCAACTTTTGCACATGCCAGGGTGGACACGCTGTGAAAAAAATAAACATGAATTACCTAATGAATAATGATCGATAATTAATGAATCAATAATCATTGATACCAATTTTTGATAAATTTCTACTTTAGGGGACACGGTGAATTTCGAAATAAATACACCACTCGATAGATCAGACGATTTTAAAAGCTTTTTCATCAATGAATTTTCCATCGCAAATTGGATTGATTGTAACGAGTTAGTTACACAGGCCCACTTAAGGCAGAGCCGTTTTGTACGATTATTCGGTCAATTTCAAGATATTTTTTGATGTCTAAAAAAACACTTACCTTCAGATGAGTGTACAGATTCGTTGTAGCATTGCTTGCAGCAGAGACTTCGTGTTTACACAGCAAGCAGGTGCACTTTACCTTATTACCGTCTTTAGATTTAATTTTAAAGTATTTTCCATCAAACAGAGGGTGCACTAAATTGTTATCTGCAGATATATCACTGTTTGATTCACCGGATTTGCTTGTTGAAGCCATGACACGCACACGATAAAGAAATCAACCGCTTTCGACTAAGAGTGGCACACAACTGATTGAACTGACACGTTGAAACATGAACCATGCTGTACTACACTGTCGACGCGTCGTACTGTGCTAGTACAGAACGTGTATTAAACCAGTAAAAGTATTTACATTTTTATATTTTGAGTATTTAAATACATTGTATTTAAATACTCATTAAAGTATTTAAATACTATATTTAAATACATGAAAAACAATGTATTTATAAATACAGTTCTAAATACACAAATGTATTTAAATACGTATTTAAATACAAATGTATTTAAATACTGCCCAGCTCTGGATACACCATATTAAATTATTACAGTTAATTACAATTTTAGCAAATTGTTAATTGACATATCTAATACTGAAGTAATCTAAATAGGTGATACAATTTATATAATGAAGGAGAGTTACCCGTTTTTCTATAATTTAAAGGGGATTAACAACAATGTTATATATTTTTAGTTAACAATGATTACACCAAATTATGTCAAATAATATTAGAAAAATGGTTGGTTATCATAGTTTGAAAGCCTAAATAGCCAGCGATGAGGAAAGCGGAGGAAAAATACGGTATACTTTCCATTGGAAGTACATGGACATTTATGATAACGTAACACATAAGTAATATAGAATTTGAATGACAGTTAGGTAGAAATAGTAAGTACAAGTAATGAGAACGTGGATAACTATGTGACGTAAGCAGATAACGAACCAGTGGCCTGGCATGGAAACAATACAGTACATTATAATAACATAACATAACATCTTAACGTTATAAATTGGTAGCAGAAGCAAGAGAGAGAGTTCGGTTTCAGAGGCTCGCTTTTGGCGACGTCATCGGAATTCGAACATTCGTATCAGCATTAACGAATATCTTGCGAGAGGTGAAATAATTAAAAGAAAAGTAAAAAGAATACATGTGGACGTATTTACATATACGTAACTATGTACGTAATCATGATCATCAGGGGACATGTACGAATGCACAAAGTATTGTACACATATCATTACGTAACACAATAGGTTGTGTGCGTAATATAGTCGGACACGAGTAAACATGGACTGATAGGTTGATAGGTCATAAGTAGACAATAGGTAGATGAATGTATAAGTAATAAAATTAATAAAAGATAGCGGTCAAGAAAGGACGTGGATGTATGAATGAACAACATATAAATAATGACGTACAGAGTGTACAATTTTTATTATGTTAAAGAATTTACCATAAATTAAATACAAAAGATATCCACATACTAAACACATGATTCAGTATTCAAGGTGTGGAAAACGTGAAGGAAATTAAGTTACTTTATGACGTCATCGTTTATCAAATTATGCATTAATTCATAATTAATACGCGATAGTTATTTAATTCGTACGTACAGTATAAGTCATTATTTGGAGAAATTAGAGGAAACGAATTAGAGAGATACAGTAATGAAGGGTTTACAGTCATGGTACAAGAGTGAGTGAAACTATTAATTAAATATATATACTTATATGAGTATACAGTAAATATTCAGGAATTGGTACATTTGAGGAAGAATTAAATAAATGAATAAAGAAGTACAAACAAGGGTTCAAATCATGCCACATTCAATGTGTATGCATAATCTAATAAAATTTAGGGATGAGGGTTAGATGCGAGACAACAATAATTAATTATAATAAATTCTATAACAAATGAAAAATGGAGATATGGGTAATATTCTGATGGAAATGTTAAACGATCTAAACCGTCGATTGGCTTGTTTTAAGGGAATGAAATTAAGGGACATTCGCTTTTCACAGCGAACTTCTAATGGCACAAACATGGATACGGCTCAACCATAGAAATGGTAGGGTAGGTCGCATGGTTGTGACAGTTACAAAAGTGGACCTTTCCTGTGAAGGGGGCTCAACCCCCTCCTGGCTACGGGCCTGCCTATAAGGAGATGTTACTGCCACCACAGTTAACTAATAAAACATTGGTGTGATTAGCATCAATTACCATCCCGAAGAAAAAACTCATAGAAATTGGACCAAGTGATTCTGAACAGCCTCCAGTTATAATCCCACACTTATATAAGGGGTATATAGAATGGCGTGTACGTGTACATTTCTGTTTTATATTTTAGATTACTGTTTGCAGGGGTGTAACGGTAACGAAGTAATTTTACTTAAGTACCATACTTTAGTAACTTTTTCTTGCATCTACTTTTTTAAAAAGTACTTATATTTTCAAGTACTTTTACTCCAACTAAAGTAATTTTGGGGAGAATTACTTGTACTTTTACTCAAGTACAATTCATTTTATCCATTTCGTTACTATTCTTATTCAAATTTGTGGCAGCCGCCAGCCAGTCAAAACGCGAGCCATACGTCTGAACACGCCACTCCCTGCCTCTGCTGCCTGCGAACGTCTGTTCAGTTGTGCTGGTATGATTTTCAGCCCTCTTCGTGCAAGGCTTGACTGTAGCAACTTCGAAAATCAGTTGCTTCTCAAATTGAATAAGAAATTTTGTACATAATATAGTTGGTTTTAATGGTTGTATGCATATACTTGTTTTTTTAATTCTTTATATAATGTATCCTGAAACAATAAGATTTGTGCAATATTCATTACTGGCATGACAGTTGTGACAAGTTCGTGCATAGTTGCAAGGGCGGATCTAAGCATTTCAGTAAGGGGAGTCCAAAGAAAAAAGGGCACAGTACTAAAATTTTTTCTTAAAACAGACCATCAATGAACGAGTGCAAAATCAATTATATTGGTTTATTAGATCAGTCTCCTTCAAATATGATTCAAATAAAATCTAATTTGGGTACAACAGTCATCACAGAAAATTTTTCAATTACAAATGTCTTGTCAATTAAAAGAACTATCAGAATAAGATGAAGATAAAAATAGTGATATGGCTGCACTAGTACTAAGGGCACTATGAAAACCATTACAACTACAAATTTTAGAAGTACAATGTATACGGATAAAGACTCAAAATGGAATTTGAATAAAATAAAATAACCATCATCTATTTACAAAAAAAAAAAATTTCAGAGGCATACACATCATTCAAATAGGGCACTTACACTTGAAAAAAGGGCACCTGCAAGAAATTGAGGGGGGTTCAGACGTCGCCGACTCCTCCCCCCCCCCTCCAGATCCGCCCTCGAGTCAGGGACGTAGCCAAAGGAGGGGTGAGCGATGGAGACGGTCACCCTCCCCCCCTTGGAAAGTCCAGGAAAAAATCTACGGTAATTACAACCAAGGTTCACCGCCAAACCAATAACATTTAACAATTTGGTATGTATATATAATGGAAGGAATATATATACAGTCGATGATCGATATAAGCACGTTCTCGGGACCAGCACAAAATGTGCTTATATAGGTCATTGTGCTTATATGGATAAGACCCTTTATAAGAAGCATTTATTGTACAAAGAGTAATCATTTAAATACTGTAATAATAAAGGAATGTGTAATAAAAAACAATAATACTGTATTTAAAATTTCATTTATTCATAAAACTACATATACTTATCATTGTTTTTATTTGTCTAAATAAATGTTATATGTATGTACAGTACATTAAAATTTCACAGTACATACATTTATTTCGGAAAATAATCTAAAATTGATGATTGTCGCGTGCTCTTGTTTTGTATTATGTAAATTTGAATTGCTTGTTGGGTGCTCTTTAACTCCTGAGTTGGTATACCATGTTTTTCAAGAACTCTTTTTACGTCGTCAAGCATAGCAAGTGTTTGCAGTGGAGTAATGGATATCTCATCAATTTCAACATCTTCCGACACTTCAGTCTCATCATTTCTTAGTTCATTCAGTTCTTCAAAACATTCAAGTTGGCGATCGCATTCGATAAACTCTTCATCCAAGTTTGAGCATTCTTCGCTGTTTAAAACTTCTAATTCAGAATCTTCGTTGCATTGAATTGTTTCTCCCTGATTCAATGGCAAACATTTTCTGAAGCAATTTTGGATAGTGGTCGAGGTCACATTATTCCACGCTCTTTTTAGCATGAGAATGGCATCCAAAACAGTTACAGATTTAGCAGCACTCTGAAGAAATTCGTCCTGGCCACTATCTAAGCGTGCAACCAACTCTTTCATTAATTGTTTTCGATAGTGTGCTTTAAGGCAGCGAATAATCCCACCATCCATTGGCTGTAGAAGTGACGTTGTATTCGATGGCAAGTAGACAACCTCTACATTTGTTGTTGTGACTTCCTTAGGATGCGCAGGGCACTGATCTAGCAGCAGGAGAATTTTCCTTTTCTTGCGTCGCATTTTCTCGTCCAACTTTATTAACCATTCTGTGAATATAGCTCGAGTCATCCAGGCTGCAGAATTCGATTCATATTGTACTGGAAGTTTGTCTTTCTTGTTCTTCATACACCTTGGATTTCAGCTCTTGCCGATCACTAGCAGAGCTAGTTTTTCAGTGCCAGTCATGTTCGACGCCAACAAAACAGTTAGTCTTTCCTTCTTTTTTTCATCCGCTGACTACTTCATCCTTTCTGGCCAGTGTACCGTCCGGAGTGGCCCTAAAATACAGTCCTGTCTCGTCAGCATTGAAAATTGCCTCCTCTGGATAACGTCGCAGAAGCTCTGACCAAACAGTCTTCTTCCATTCGTTGGACCCAGATAAATCAGCATCCGCCTTTTCGCCATGTTCTCGTTTGTAGACAATATTGAATCTCTTTTGGAACTTTTGTAGCCAACCGGAAGTAAAGGTGTTTGAAGGAAGATCTTCGGAACCATCATAGATTTCTTGAACTAAAGCCTTAGCTTTCTCTATTAAAAGAGGTCCAGAGAGCTCTGCCTTTTTCTCCCTCGTGACAACAAACCATTCGTACAGTCGCTGCTCCAGATCTGGTAACACTCCTTCCCGCTTTCTCTTTCGCGAAAGATATCCATTTTCCAACCTGAGTTTGTTTAACTCCACTTCGTTTCGCAACCATCGGCTAACAATCGTATGATCAATGTTGAATTTACGTGCAACATCAGCTTTCTTTTCACCGTTATGAACCGCCTGAATAACCTGTAGTTTGAATTCTAATGTAAAACTTTTACGTTTTGAAGCCATAATGCACTGTGAGCACAACCAGCCTAATTAACGAATAATACGCATGTCATGGTGTCGCCTATATGTAGGTAGTTTCCACCAATCAGCATCTTCCACGTATGTGTTTTCCACCAATCAGCATCTTCCACGTCCGTGCTTATAGCGAGTTCGTGCTTATAAAGATTATTCCTATTAAAATATATATGGAAATTTTTGGGACCGCACGATTAAGTGCTTATATAGATTATGTGCTTATATCGAACGTGCTTATACCGCTCATCGACTGTATATATATATATATATATATATATATATATATAATGTTTCAGACCAACAAAGACCCTAGGATCCACTCATGGCTGGTCTACCTAACTGTGTTCGTAATTGTGTATGTCCTCCGTGGTGGCGGAGGGGACCTACAATTTTACGTGGGTTCCGAACCACAAATCCTTAATTTTACTACCTTAAAATATACCCAATCTATCAACATATGCGTCTAATCGATTTTTAAACATGTTTATAGACGTGCTACTAATTACTTCTACCGGCAAACTATTCCAGCTATTTACTATTCTATGCGTAAAAAAGTGTTTGGCAACTGCTGTCTCGAGCCTTCTACTTGTCAACTTACACCCGTTATTTCTAGTCCTATTATATTGAGATATTTCGAAAAAGCTATCTCTATCTACGTTATCGGACCCATTCATAATTTTGAAAACCTGGATTAGATCACCCCTTAGCCTCCTAGTATCGAGTGTAGTCAATTTTAACTCCTTAAGCCTATCCTTGTACGACTTTGACCTAAGCGACGGAATCATCTTAGTTGCTCCGTTTTGAACTCTTTCGATTTTGTCTATATCTTTGCGCATATGCAGATTCCAAAATTGGATCGCGTACTCCAAATGGGGTCTAACTAATGATTTATAAAGAGGGACTATAATATCGCGCGATGCGATTTGTACTCAAAATTCCGAGCTATAAAACCTAACACTTTGTTCGCTTTATTGACCGCTGCTGTACTTTGTTTCGCTACTTTTAAATCACCAGTGACTATAACTTCCAAATCGTTTTCCTGCTCTACGCTTGTTAACTCCTTCCCTGATATACTATATGCAAAATTACCGTTACGCGAACCTATATGTAAAATTTTGCACTTATCGACGTTAAATCTCATTTGCCATGTGACTGACCAATCAACGATTTTATTCAGATCTTCCTGGATTTTACCTCTATCTTCGTCATTAATCGCCCTACCACCCAGCTTCGTGTCATCCGCAAACTTTGAAACTGTACTGACTAGGCCGACATCTAAATCGTTAATACAGATACTCCCCGAGTTACGACCACCCGACTTACGTCCATCCGGACTTACGACGACGACTATCGTATTAAATAAATTAAATAAAATAATCATTTTTTTCATATTTTTTCATTTATTTTATTTTTATTTACAGTATTATTTACTACTATTATTTACTATTATTTGTATAATTTGTGTGTTTCGTTATTTTACTTTGATTAAACTACGTATATGTTAACGCACATCACTACCGATGTGGTTATTTTCGACTTACGACCATTTCGACTTACGACAGGTTTGTCGCAACGTAACCCCGTCGTAAGTCGGGGAGTGCCTGTATATATAAGAAAAAGCAAGGGGCCCAATATAGAACCCTGAGGAACGCCACTCGCTACATTAGCCCAACACGACTCCGCTCCATCAGCGACCACCCTCTATTTCCTACCTCGCAACCACTCTTCTATCCAATTTATTACTACACCCCTGATTCCATGAGCCTTAGTTTTTTCAATGAGTCTTTTGTGCGGTACGGTGTCAAACGCTTTTTGAAAATCTAAATACACTACATCAACCGCCCGATGACTATCGTAAACATCAACCATGCTTTGAAAAAATTCTAAAAGATTAGCTAAGCAAGATTTGTTTCGCCTAAAACCGTGCTGCGTATTTCTAAGTAAGTTATGCAATTCTAAGTGTTCGACTATACGATCCCTAATTAATGATTCCAGTAGCTTACCTACAACAGACGTTAAACTGATTGGCCTATAATTTCCAGCCGCACCTTTATCGCCTTTCTTAAAGATAGGTGTTACGTTTGCAACTTGAAATTATCTGGTACGCACCCCTCAGAAATAGACGCATTAAAAATCTTTGTTAGCGACACAACAATGCTATCTTTAAATTCTTTTAGTTGTATGGGATATATGGAATCCGGCCCCGGTGATTTACGCATTTTCATTTTATCAATATAGAGCATTACCTTCCCTTCACTAACCACAATATTATCCAAAATATTACTATTATCAAAAGGTATTATGTCTATGACCGTAGGGATATTCGTTAGATCTTCTATAGTAAAAACTGACGTAAAAAATTCGTTTAGCAAGGTAGTCATTTCCTTGTTTTCCGAAACTAGATCTCCGTTAACATTTTTCAACGGCCCCAAGACACTTTTTACTGGATTTCTATTGTTGACGTATTGAAAGGATCGCTTGGGGTTTTCTTTACCGTCACGAGCTATGGAGATTTCAAATTCGCGCTTGGACTTTTTTATTACACTTTTCGCTTCACGCCTCAGAGATATGTAGTTGTTTCGTAACCACAAATTGTCTTTATCGCACTTATGTAGCCTATAAGCCCTATCTCTACTCTTTATAATGTCTCCTACTCTAGAAGTAAACCACAAGGGCTTGTTGTTTACTTTCGCACGCTTAATTTTGTACGGTACACATTCCTCATTTATAGTCCTAAATACTGTTTCAAACGATTCCCACATTATTTTTGCGTTGGAGATCCCCATTACGTTTTCCCAATTGACGTGTGACAATTTATTTCGAAATTTACAAAAGTCTGCGTGCTGGAAGTTAGGAATTTTAGTCGAGTTAGCTGGTTTCGAGTGACTTACTGAGAGGACAAACTCTACCATATTGTTATCGCTATTGATTAACGGGTCTATTACTTGAAGATCAGTAATTAGCCAATCATCCGTAATTATTACTAAATCTAAAATACTGTCCAACCTCGTAGGTTCCCCAACCTTTTGAATAAGAAAGCTATCCTCGAGAAAATTAACTAAACGATTGCCTTCCGCGTCTCCCTGCATTGTATTGTAATTCACGTTGGCGCAATTAAAGTCACCCATAACTAAAGCCTGCTCACTACCTAGTTCACGATATAATGCTTCGTCTGTATCGGCTGTTTGATTTGGGGGTCTATATATAACCGCAACAAGAAGATTGAAATCGTTCAATTTAAGTTCTGCTATAGTCGAATCTATCGGTTCTGGAATTGTGTACTTTACTTCATAACGTTCGCAATATTATCTTTGATATACAACATAACACCGCCTCCTCGCCTACCTATTCTGTTTTAACAAAAAGTCTATAACCTCTAATATATATATATATATATATATATATATATATATATATATATATATATATATTATTTAGCGATATTTTGTGTCGTTTTCCTTAAACACGTATCGTACTGAACTACTGAAATATGAAGCGCGGGGAAACTGAACACAGCTCGGCGCCAGTTAATTTTGCATGCACTGCAGCATAGTACAGAGGGTGGCCAGACGTCCGGCTTTAGGACGGACAGTCCGCTTTTTGAGCACTCTGTGTCCTCCATCCGGAGCCACCTTGAGCCGGACGTTAATTTGTCCTCCTTTTTGGGGTCTGGCTAAAAAGAATTATATAAATTACCTCAGGTACACTTAAAATAGCGGGTACTGAAGGCCATAATGAACGTTAACGTATTTTTATTATATGTAGTTAGCAACACTGCTGATAAGCCGCATTTGTTTTCAATTTCATGACTACAAGTCGGACAGTCAGTCTGCCCAAGGAGTGAAAATTAATATTCATTTCTTTCAGTTATATATATATATTAACGTATGGCTACATACGCAGTGTCCTCCTTTTTGGAAATTTGGAAATGGCCACCCTAATAGTCAGTGGTGGGCACCGTTAACCAAAAAGTTAACTTCGTTAACCGCTAATCCGTTAACCAAAAAGTTAACTTCGTTAACCGTTAATCCGTTAATTCGTTAAACATGTAACGGAAGTTACCGATAAACCGTTAACGTTAACTTTTATTATAAAAAAAATGAAAAACACAATATATATTTTAATTTTCCCTCTTCTTCTCGTTCTCCATTTTGTCCATGAGATGCATGTTGCCCTTCATGAAAATTAGCATATCAAAGTTTTCATCAGACAGGGATGATCTCTTGGCCCTCAGGATGTCCTTGCCCATAGAGAGCAAACGCTCCACTGCAGCACTGGAGGGGATGGCTGTGTTGAACTTGATGAACAAGTCCACCAACACTTGTTCACCCAAGAAGGCAGCATCTGTCAGCAAGTCCTTGGAGTTGGTCTCCAGCCAGGTCTTGACCAAGTTCTGGGCCTTGCCCTTGAGTGACCTGTGGCTTCTGCTGCTCTCTTTTGTCTGGATGACAGCACTGAAGAAGTCATCCTCCTCCTCCTCCTCCTCGTTGTTGCTGCCTCCACTGTTGCTGCCCACTTCGTTGGACTGCTGCTTCATGGCCTCCTCGACTGTACCCTCCATGCTTTTCCTCACCCTGGCGACCTTGGTGTTGTCATACTTGTCCAACCAGATGAGGCGAAACCTGGGATGGAAGGCAGCAGCCAGCTGGCATTCGTCATCCTCCAGGAGGGGCCCAAACCTTTTGTCGATGCCTGCCAAAAGTGCGTCGACCAAGGCGCTGCAGTAGACGAGGCCCTTGGACTTCAAGTCCTTAAGCCTGAAGATTGTCGCAGCAACTGTTGGCAGCAGAGTCCCAAGGTAGGCTTGTTCCTCCCCCTGGATCTTGTTTATTTATGAATTTTTTGGGTTAACGGACTTGAGTTAACGGAAGTTAAATGTAACGGAAGTTAATTAGTCCGATAATGATTTTCAAAGTTAACTTAAAAGTTAAATCGTTAACGAAAAAGTTAACTTCGTTAATTAACAATTAACGGATTAACGGTTTGTGCCCAGCTTTGCTAATAGTACAGTGTGACGAGTGGGGCATGTTGCATCATTGCATGTTAGTCAAGTTTCGTTAATTCGTTATACAATATTTCGATGGATATACGAAAATATTTCAAAAGAAAATCAGTTGAGTCGGTTGAAGAACACAATGAAAGTGATAGAGCAGAACCCTCCCGTAAAGTCGTAAAGTTATTAGACAAGCGGAAGACGATGCACATCAACCAGAACTAAGCGATGAAAATGCGAGTGTCAGCAATCAAGTACAGGTTGAGGCGCCGTCTGAAACGAAGGATTCACAGGACCAACCGACCACTGGTAAGTTGATCTGATATAATTACAAATTTACAAAAGAAATGTCTACGTGTTTGATACATATAAAGGCAAATAATAAGACAATATAATATACTTAGTAAATTGCTGGTCAATGAATGTAGAATGATCAAATATCATGTTGCGAGTCATTTAGAATAAGTATCGAATATACATATGCAATAATATATTAGAAAAATTGGATAATCGTTAACACAAACGACACAGCAAACAATTGTTATTGCCACATAATGTTATCGTTATGTACCTTCTAATAGTGGGCTGCTATTTTACTAGATGGTTGTGATCAGTGTCTAGTGATGCTTATTGTGTCAATTGTCAACGGGTCATGGTCTATATTCGAATCATTTTAACGTAATGGAGCAAACCGAAAATGATAGCAACTGGAAGATGCACGTCATTACAACTCCGTGGAGCCCACCTACACGCTTTACCTGGCCTACATCGACACACAAAAAGAAAACAAAAAGGAAATCAGGTAAAGTTAATTCCTCTCAATGTTAGCTTTAGTTATTTACTACATATTTAATATAATAATTAATTTTTGCTAGATTCTGACTTTCTGAATTTATATTTCAGCATTATTTCTAAAGTTTGTAATCGCACATTGTCACTGAAATCCTAAACAATGCAATTTTCGCTTTTTTCTTTAATATTGAGAAAATTTATGGAAAAACAGTGCATTGTATTCGCAAAAAAATGGAAGCTTACATAAATGTTTGATTTCGGTTGATGAATGCGAATTTACATTTTTCTTTTTCTTCTCTTGCAGAAATATAGAGCCGCAACACCTGGATCAGTTCAATTGGTTATGCTATTCAGCGAGCAAAGGTGGCTTTTTTGGCAAGTTCTGCGTTCTCTTTGGCAAAGGCACCATCGGAGCTACAAAATGTGAGCAGGTACCAACTAAGTTGGTGAAGACGCCTCTTATTTCAATAAACTCACTGGAAAGGATGGAGACCTCACATGCCACGAACAAAGGGACTACCATAAAGGAAGTGTACAAGCAGCACAAACTTTTCTTACACGCTTGTAAAGACCCATCACTGAGCATTAAAAATCAGATTTCTTCGGAGCGACTTGCTCAGGTATCTATAGTTCATATTCAGTGGTGTAGTGCTAAATAAAGAAGTGAGGGAACGCATTTTGAAAGTGTTACTGAAAGTGTGTTGGATATTAGGATATATTCCAAGGTTGAAGATGCAGTATTTCCAGTGTCATTAGATATACGACATCCAGTACGATCAATAAAAATAGCTAACAACTGGAATGATTAACTAAAAAAAAGTTAACAACTGGTACGCCGTGGTGACTGTTTCACCAGATCTTTATAGGCTAGCATTGCCTCAGTCGAAGCTAAAAGAAATGAAACAGTTAATGATTCTTTCTCATATTTCTTCTAGGGGTGGGAATTAAAATTTCATGACGTTAGAGATTTGTAAGTTCGGATTTATTTGAAATAGTGAGGGAACGCCGTTCCGTCTACCAAAAAAAGTAAGGGAACGCCGTTCCCACGCGTTCCCACAGCACTACACCACTGTTCATATTATTACCTATATATATATATATATATATATATATACACACACACACACAGGGGCGTCAATTGCTCTAAAATAGTGGGGGGGACACTTCGCCTTCAAACAGCGAATCAAACAATACTCTGAGTAGCTGTTGCCACAAATGCTACGTGCAATTATTAAAATGCAAATTGACTGCTAAATTCCATGATGAATATACACTGCTGTTCATGACAATAATTTATAATATTGCTATTACATTTGCATATGCATATAATATAATACGACATATAACGTCTTATTAGGTGCCATTAATACTTAGCATTTATAGCAATTCATCCACGAAAGTGTGGGGGGGGGACATATCCCCTGCGTCCCCCCCCCGCAATCGACTCCCATGTGTGTATGTATGTATATACATTCAATCACAATACAATAATTCTAAATTACTGACAAATAAATATGCAAATACAGTAAACATATCCAAAATTTATTGTTAATTTTGTATTTTTATATTTGATGCGATTTTTTAATTTTAATTTTATTCTTAATTTAGGGCTGCTTGAGCTCATTAGAAGAGCCATCATTCTCTGTGGTCAACAAAGTTTGCCTTTGCGTGGAAACGATGAATTAGGGCCCTTTTGAGATTAATGGCGTTTTGCGGTGATGCAGACTTGAAAACCCATGTAGAAAGTGCTCCCAGGAATGCAATCTACACATCCCCCGAAATTCAGAATGAAATTATCGAAATCATTGGAGAACTTATTCAAGAAAGAATACTTGACGAGATATCGCAAAGAGGTGGTCTTTTCTCGCTGCTTGCTAACGAAACTCAAGACATCGTAACAGTTGAGCAATTGTGTTTGTGCGTCCGGTATCTAAGTGCTGGAAAAGTCCGTGAAGTGTTCTTATGCTTCCAAGACCTCTATCAGAGTCGTCGTTTAACCTCGATTTTGGAACCTTGAAAGAGGGTGAAGTCTTAGAACCAAAGTTGTCAGGGAAACTTATTGGCAAAGCTATTGTAGATACCACTAAAAAAATAGGATTAGACATTCAACAGTGTGTTGGGCAAGGATATGATGGTGCATCATCCATGAGTTCCACTGTTGCTGGAGCATCATCTGTAATCCTCATTCTTAATCCTAGGGCATTGTATACACACTGTGTGGCACATTCATTGAATCTATCCATCGTTGATGCGAGCAATGTGCTAGAAATCAGAAATATGATTGGCTCAGTCCGCTAGACCGTTGCATTCATTAATGCAAGTGCAAAAAGAAAGACGTTATTCAATGTCGATGTCAAACACTGCTTTCCAGATAGAACGTCCACTAACCTGAAGAAACTCTGCGAGACCAGGTGGATCGAAAAGCACGAGGGCATCGACACCTTCATCGAATTACTTGAGCCTATAAAGATGTCTATGGAACAGGTAAATAATAGTTGTCATATTGTTGAAGCTTGTTCCTTTTCTGTTATTATGAAAAATTTCGTTATTTTCTCAACTAACATAGTATTCATGCATATTGCTACGAATGAAGAAAACACCCTCAATTGTGTTTTAGATGCAGGTGTATTTATATCGCTAGACTTTCACATGTATAATTATATGCATAGCACGTATAAATCTTAAAAATTCCCTTAATAATACAGAGACATATATTACTATGGACAATAAAGTTTACATGAACACCATGTATTATAATTACAGATATCCCGGTGGAAGGACGACCCAAAGTCTTCGACTGCAAGGGCGTTCTCAGTCACCTTAGAAGACCCTGTGTTCATCATAACGTTGCACTCAGCTGCTGTCGTAACATCGAAGCTCCGTCCTCTTGCTGCAAAACTGCAACTGACGAACCAAGTAAACATATGTCTATGTAGTTTAATAAGTTTCAAATATTAATAGCTTCCATTTATGCTGCTGGTCATATATAGTCATATATAGTCATACATAGCATTAGTCAACTATTATTTGGTGCATATCGATATTTGATGCATTTCCAGGACATGTTTGGTGCCGTCAAACTCGTTTAGTCAGTTCTTCAAGTACTGCAGTGCAGACATGCCGAGAAAATGTCGTGGAAGTGTTCTCTGATGTCATAGAACGCTCCTCCAAGTGGTGTGACACCAGTGTCATTCCCAGAGGGTCTGAGAGGCAACAACATCGCTCCAATTTATCAGCAGAGAACCCTGAGGTTTACTATAGAATCTCTGTTTTCTTGCCATTCTTGGACAGTACAATACAAAATCTAGAACGTCGCTTCTCGTCTCATAATAGGCAAGCCATGGGTTTGGGCTTCCTACTCCCTGCCTGCATTAATTACTCCCGAGAAGCTACTGCACAGCACAAGAAAATAGAAGAAGCACGCGAGTTTTGGAAAGCTATATTGCCACATCAAAACGAATCGGCACAGAAAGCCCTTGGTGAGTGGGATGTGTGGTACGAGGTCTAGAAAACCTTTAAACTTTCTGAGAGTCCCTCCGATGCAGTTTTGGCTATAGAGAAATGCGATAGTATTGCGTTCCCCAATCATTCATCGACTACTGCAGGTTTTCGCTGTTCAACCCGTTTCCACAGCTGCGCCAGAGCGTTCATTTTCAAACCTTCGCAGGTTGAAGACATGGCTACGAAATAGAATGAGTGAAGATCGTCTGATAGGATTAACTTTAATCGCCACGGAGAGAGACAAGCTAACTCTACAGTAGATGATGCGTCCGAAATATTGGATAGATTTGCGAGAAAAAGGTGAGACGACTCAATTTGTTACTGGAATAAAATGGACGATGGGCGGTAATGTGATTTTGTGGTGTACCAATACGTAAATTGCGTATTTACTAAAGTATTCGATTTTGATTTAGTAAAGTATATAATTGCGTATTTGATAAAGTACATTTTTTTTGTCGAGTAGCCCCTAAATTATTATTTTTCCATGCGATTATCCCGTTTGAAATTTTATATATGTTAAACAGATGTGCGTTTCTTCTGTCTCAACTGATCTAGCTGTTTCTGCATCCTTTTGAGTTGCCTTATACGTAAGAGTTTCATTTGGATCTCTTCTAATGAGTTCGTTATTCATAGTAATTACATCATAATATAGCTTAGATTCTACCAATGTAACTGTCCTATCCAAACTTTTGTTGGAAAGGGTACATGTTTCATGTGCATGGCTGTATAGTGGCTGTTCAAAAATGGCAGTTTCACTGATATTTTCAGAGAGTTTTTACACAAAATAAGCTTAAAATGCGCTGGCTTACGGACCCCGCTGAGAAAGCTTCCAGTTTTCCCCCAAACTCCCTAATTGTATGGGCTCGCCCGATTCACCACGGAACCTGAAGAATGTAGCTCAAGTTCGCCCCCACCCTTGGAACATTCCTGGCTACGTCCCTGCCTTGAGTTGGCTTAAACCCTAAGTGTAGTTCTGGATACCACAGTAATCAATTATATACAACAAATGTGTTGTAGATACCTAAAAGAAAGACAACGCTTACATCACTGGTAATTTACATAGTTTGGCAAATCTTTTACATACAGCGTTTTGTTTAAAGACCTCATGGCCCACAACATAAATGTACTGGTATGGTTTACGAGAACTGTAGGTGAGTACTTTTTACTTTCGTTACTTGAGTACTTTTATTCAGTAGATACTTTTTTACTCTAACTCAAGTAAATTTCAGGATGGATACTTTTACTTGTAATTGAGTAACATTTTTAGAAAGTATTTGTACTTGACCTTGAGTAACATATTTTAGTACTTTTTACACCCCTGACTATTTAACAAAAGCTTAAATGTTGAAATAAATGAATACCTAAATTTGGTAAAGACTTTTATTATTAAATGAACTTATATTACCTACTTTTCTACCAATCTAATTTTTACTGCTGGGGCAAAAGTCAAAAGGGCACCTAATCGTGTAATAAAAGGGCACTTGATAAATGCAAAAAGGGCACAACAGAAGAAAAATGTAGAATAATCTCATTCGTGCATTATACAACAGTAAAGGAAAGAACCCAAACAAGAAATTGAGAGAGAGAGAGAGAGGCCAACCGGAAATCCGTTCCTCGCCGTTCTCAATCAGTTATAGAATCAAAACACGTGGCATGAAACAGGCCCACAGGAAACACGGATTTTGTGGTATTTCCCGAAACGACCACCAGAGGACGTCACCAAGGCCTATAAAATGCAGTTTCTTTCTCAAATCATTCTCACTTGCCATTTTCTCGTTTTGGTCGTTGTCTCACACTCAGCACCTTCGTCAGTAGCACCACTCGTAACGCCACCCGCTCTCCGGCGAAGGCCGGAGAGCGGCCCGCTGTTCCTTCAAGGCTCCGGTCGAGCATACACGAAGTCTATCACCAAGTAAGGCCCTCTACCAGTGGCTAGCTACACTTTTAGCGCCCTGGAGCAGTAGGCAATAGAGCACCCCCTAATATTAATCAGGGGTATAGTAGCCCCTCTTTAAGCGTATTATTATATTTAAATTAAATTGTATTATACCTGATAATTAGTTTGAAAACAACTTACCGAATTTCAAAACTTTTTCTTCTAGTTTTCTGATTTGCAAATTGGTCAATCACATGGTCAAAATCAAGACAGCATGCTGTAGCTCTCTCTATTGAAATCATTACCAATGAGCTTAGCCGATGTTGAGAAATACTACTCCTTAGATAAGTCTTAATTTTGAAAAACTTCTCTCTGCTGTTGCTGTAGTCATGGTAGAGTGAGAAAAATTAAGCAAGCGCTAACTAAATCAGGGAAGCTACTCGAAGCAGGTGTATGAATTAGAAGTAATTCAGTAACTTCGCGTATTGTTGAAAGTTTTTGTAAGTCATTATGAAAACAATTTAAAACGTTGCAACTGACGACCTAATCCTGGTGAAATATCTGTTGGATACGCTTCAACAAGATTGGATCTTTCATTTATATCTTTGTCGGATGAATTTGAAAGAAAATTGGGTGATAAACATTTAAAATTTTCGCAAACTTTAAGAATTGATTCAAACCTCCGAGTTAATTAACTGACGATTATATCTATGTTTCGGTTAAATACTTCGACTTGATAGCGTTTTTTACAATCTTCTACGCGATCATCTGCATATGGAGTTCATCAAACATTTTTTTTGTACGATGTAACCTTTTTTTATAGGAAAAGAAGGATCGATTTTCCATTTTATAGATAACTCTATTGCTTCTTTTTTTGTGGATTGCCAATTAGCCCTCAATGCCCTTCATATTTGAAAATTGAGTAATAAGAGAGAGGAAAGCATTTCAACTGCCTTTTCTATGTCTTCGTGTTTTCCTTGTAGCATCTTCGATACTACAGCGACGGGGGCGTCGTTCCCCGCGTGTCGGGCCCAGCGAGGGGCGTCCGTCGCAACATCTTCTTAGAGGGATCGGGGGCGGCCAGCCGCACGAGATGGAGCAATAACAGGTCTGTGATGCCCTTAGATGTTCTGGGCCGCACGCGCGCTACAATGAAGGGATCTACATTAACCGAGCCAACAATTTTAGTCTGAACGGTAATTAAAATTATTGTTGGAAATGGTTCAAAATAATTCATTAATACTTTAGCTTCATGGTATTCCTCTTTGTTTTTGCCATTTAGTGAAAAGTACGTTAAAATCTTAAGAACGTCAAAATAACGAGAGCAAAGCGCTTCGGGAGCTTGAATGCGTGAAGACCATCTAGTTGGACAAACTCTCTTTAAGGTTTGCGTCATGTGTCCTTATTTCAATTCCATCAATTTTGACCATCTACTAACTGCACTAAAAAATA
Source organism: Bathynomus jamesi (assembly GCA_023014485.1). NCBI lineage: Eukaryota > Metazoa > Arthropoda > Malacostraca > Isopoda > Cirolanidae > Bathynomus > Bathynomus jamesi. The sequence goes on along the minus strand of JAJOZX010000696.1, from coordinate 379,395 downwards.
CATAAAGTTTTTCTAATTGGTTAAAAAATATCTGATTTCGAGAATATTTGAAATAGGGTCGTTCATAACTAAATTTAAATTATGAGAGCAGCAGTAAATAGAGTATGTGGCGGATGAATTTTTCTGCCTAATGCGCGCTTGAAGACTTGCATAGACGCCACTCATGTTCGCAGCTCCATCATAACCTTGTCCTCGTAATTTTGACAAATCGGTGAAATCTTCCATAACCTTTAATACAGTACTTTCTAACTCTTTAGATGTTTGATCCTTAATCTCTGCAAACCCGCAGAATGATTCTTTAATCTCTAGCTGCACTGGTTTTTCACGTTCATCTTTTTTTATTAGCACATAACGAAACACCTTGTTAAGCTGATCAATTTTTAAAAGATCTTGTGTTGTGTCTGTTATTACAGATATAAATGCTGCTGCTTTCATTTCGTTCTTAATTGTCTGGATTATTTCATTAGCTAATAAGTTAATTATTTCATTCCGAATTTCTGCGCTTAGTAGGTACGTACCAGTTCCTTTGGGGCGCTTTAAAAGTTCAGGTAAAACATCATCACATCGAGCTAGTAATTGAATAATTTCAAGAAAATTTCCTTGTGAAGTTCCATGATCATCCGTAATTCTATGAGCTCGAAAAGGTAAATCGTTTGTAGCGAGTGTTATTATTACATCAACAATACGTCGCAATATCTTGCGCCAAAAATTTACTTCGTGCACACTTGTTTGTCCGTTGATTGCATGAATAGTAGAATTAGTTTCCCAGCGATAGTACACCGCGCGGGAAATAGCGCGTTGATCGGATTCTTCGTGTTCGATATTACGGCTTATATGAGCCGAGTCGTCTGTTCTTGCACAAAACTTAAATCTAAATTTAATTGATCAAACAGCCAGCAAGGTTGACACTAGCAAATGTTTAATTCCGTTGAATAACACAACCATTGCCTCCTAATTTTGAACTTTTCATTGTTTTGCGATTTATAGTAGTACTTTTCATTAAAGCCTCTATGGCGGTTACGCCCGTCTTTATCTTTGGGAAATGGACCTTTAGGTTGACAAGGAGCAATTTTAATAATCAATTTTTTTGGTTCAGGGGTAAGAATTCCAGGAAAATTAGCTCTGTCTGATGACTGAATAATTTTTTCTCCGACACTAATATGTTGTTGCGTTAAAGGTACAGGCTGTAAAGGAGTAACGGATGAATCTGGCTCTAGTTCCGATAATAGCCGTTCTTCCAGAGTGGCAACGCCTTCGGGTTGAATACTGCAATCACCGTTACTACCGCTACCACAAATTACTGTCGATACTTCCAAGACTGTGTCAGGCTTATTTGAATGAGAAGTAGAAAGCGTGATTGTTTTTAAATATATTGATAATTTACACACTTTTTGCAACACTTTTTTTTCAGATTCTTCTTTTTCTCTTTCGAAATTCCGTACCACTTAGTTTCTTAGAAGACATTGTCCGCAATAATAGAGTGACAAATATTTCATCAGAAGCTAATTCTCGAAAAAAAATACAGGATTTCCATTGAATAACAAAAAGTTTATGTAAATTTTACCGCAAAATTTCTATTGGTTTAACTTTTAACGTATAATAAAAAATATTCAAAATGTAATTAAATTGTTACTTTAGCCGCGCATTGTTAATAGCAAACGTACATGCTACAAGCTGCATCATTCGATTGAAATTTATATAATACAATATTACATTATGCTATTACATAGTTTGTGATAACGTTTAAATGAAATTAATTTACTTATACAAATTTAACTTATGAAAATTAAGCAATGTAGTAATGCTTAGTTAAGAATATTAAATTTTGTTTAATTAAATAAGATAATGTTTAATGTAAATCATTTACTAATAATTATGAAACTAATTGTTTAAAATGGGTAGGGTTGGTAATACTGAATAGGCTTTGAGAGTGGACTACCCTATAACGGTTTTCAGTCTTGAGGTGGACGCGATACGCGTTAGATTTAGAACCATGTGATCTTAAAGTTAAATTGTTTTGCGCCCTCTCCGACCTAAATATTTAGTAATATTTCATACTCGCATATCCCCTAATTAACTAAACCATTTTAGAAATTAATAAAACGTAATAAGTGTTAATAAGGAGTATTAATTAATATCCCCCCCTTCGTTTTGTAACGGTCTTTTAGAGTCAGAACTCGGCGTCGCTATCGCGTCCACCTCAAGACTGAAAACCGTTATAGGGTAGTCCACTCTCAAAGCCTATTCAGTATTACCAACCCTACCCATTTTAAACAATTAGTTTCATAATTATTAGTAAATGATTTACATTAAACATTATCTTATTTAATTAAACAAAATTTAATATTCTTAACTAAGCATTACTACAGCAATTAATTGTAACAAATACTAAGTGATAATGCGCCTACCTTAAAAGTAAATTCCTTTACAAATATTTTTCACTTATAGCTTATAAAAGTTTAAAATAAAGTGATTATTGGTGCTACTGTAGTATGCGGTCTACCTACGATTCGGCGGTCTACCTTTTAATTATAGCTTCTAATCTTGTTTACTAATTGTTTTTTACATCCCATTGTCAATCGCCCTTGACGATTGGTTAGGTTTAGTCATGATGTTTTCGTTAGTTTTAACGAAAATATCATGATTAAACCTAACCAATCGTAGGTAGACCGCATACTACAGTAGCACCGTGATTATTTTATTAAAATTTAGATTACAATCAGCAATTTAAGCGTACGAAAAACACAAGCTGTCACAGCTACAAACAAATTACATATACTAACTCAGTGGCTAGCGTAGGAGTTAGCGTAGCTACTGAGCGGAGTTAGTAACTAACTCCATGATTTTAAAAAATTCTGCTTGTTTTACCCTAACTATGGCTTCCAAGAAAAGACAAAGTGACATTGATGTTTGTAATAGTACGAAGAGGAAGCATGTTGCTCTTAATATCGTGCAAAAAGCTGGCATGACACCTAAGTGGTAACCTACTGACCGGAGTCGTCGGAACTCTATCGCTGGTTTATTATTTATTTCAATATTTCAGTACTTTGTTTTAAAATGTTCTGTCAAACCATAGAATTCTTTATCTGAGATAAGATTTTTCTGTAACATTATACTTTCTTTCGGAGCCTTTGCTGGCTCAAAAAAACAACCCTCTTCGAGGGAAAACCAATCACTTTAAATATAGCTGTCCGTTTGAACGGTAAGTAGTTAATAGGAGGGGAAATCCCACCTTTAAGGTAATCAGATTTGGTTGACTCCACTCAAGATTTTTGGATACATAAGCTCAAGCACAGTACTATTGGGCGGGGGAAATCTTGTAAAAATTCTTTGGGCTGACACGCTCCTTTTTCCTGTACATATTTCTCAATTTGCCACGCTCAGTTTTGTTAAACTCGCTTGAATAAGTTAAGCATTTTATTGTGTAACTTCGAAATTTTGACTAAGTTTGTTTGAACGTAATTTTTTTTTCTTTGAATTTATGTAAGGAATTTTGTAACATTTTTACTGATTAATTTTTTTAAAAATTTTTAAATATTGCTTTGTCGTTTTTAAAAACTCCTGCCATCGTATTTTCTTGGTATACGTGTGTGAATCAAACCTAAAACTGTAAAATATTTTGCCTGTAGTAAATAAACAGTATAAATTGGAGCCAAAATCGTCTAAATTACCTTCGCTCAGTTATTTGAATGTACTTTGTTGTTTTGAAACGTGAAAGCTGAAGACGAAGACGGAGTATAAAAGTCAGCGATGTTCTGGATGAAGCTCTGCAACAATTTATACTTTGAGGGGGCAATTTACTGATCAAAATTGCACTCAAAATGAAGAAGGGTAAGTGATACCTCAACTGTACTGTGATCAAGTGAGTATAAACTGGGAAATTATACCGATTCAGTGAGACAGACTGAAAGGGGCATCATTGAAAGAGAAAAACTGTGTGGGATACACATTTCCACCATGGGGAAGAGACGCGTTGATTAAAAATAACCATTGCGGATAACATGCAAATTAACCATATAGTCCCTGGGCATAAGAATGAGGGTGTCACTTTTGCCAAGAAGCTTTTTGTTGCTTGCTTTTAGATTATTTTCCACTATGCCTCGCACTAATTTTCAACATAGCTTAACACAATAACTGGCATTTCATAACTACACAATTAAATAACAGTGATGCAATTTGTGGACTAAGAAAAGCATACGGTATATTCTTTTTTATGCAAAAAATAAGTGAAGTATTTTGAACTTGGTTCATCGTTATTCCTAAAAATTTCGATCAGTTTTGGTCACGAACTAGACTAAAATAGGTACGAATATTTTTGAAACAGAAAATGAATTCTGGATCGTCCAAAGAGAAAAAAGGCATAAAGACCATTTGCCAAACGAACGCACGTGGTGCAATTGCCAAAATTTTTAATTTAATATAATATTTAATATAAATTATAATCCATTTTATTGTGCATATGAAAACGAAAGTTCTTGCCCGAAAAAATTCGATTCCCGAATCTTAGGGAGGGCCAGTGATGGGCATCGATACATGAAAATCGCTAAAGCGATACCGATACATGAAGAACGTCTTAGGCGATACCGATACGCCGATACCTTCTAGATGTCTTAAGCGATACCGATACCGATACATGCATCGCCGGTACATTTTTATAATTATTCATTTAATATGTAGGTATTAGATATTATTGTTTATACTAGTAATTTGTACGCACTGTAAGTAAAATCAACGACATTTTAATGGGTTTTATAGATGTAAATAAAAACAATTGCTTTATTTAATGAAAGTATGTTTTAATTTTGTAGGATACATGAATGACTGAAAATATTACACTAACAATTAAAAGTAATTACTATTACCCTTCAAAAATACCAGCTGGATAAACATCTGGTCGCCGTACTGTGTGACGTGACCAGTAGAGTAGTACTGTCATTAAATAAATATTTAATAATATTATTATTTATGTATATTCATAAATATATCTCAGTAGTGTCATATTATAACATCTATTTAAATATTTAAAAATTCTTATTAATGTATCGATGTATCGAAGTATCGATTTTTTTCGATACATTTAAGAAAATTGACCTTAGCGATACCGATAAATCGATACTTTTGTCAGGTAGCTAAAGCGATACCGATACCGATACAAAATTATCGATCGATACGTATCGGCGATACATGTATCTAGATACTGCCCATCACTGGGGAGCTGCAGACTCCCTCAGCCCCCCCCCCCGCGCCTATGTCCCTGGGGCAGGGGCGTACCCAGAAATTTGCGAAGGGGGTGCGAACTTGAAACTAATCGTAGAAGCAAAGGTGGGCACCCGGGCCTCAAAAAGGACCGACGGTCCCGGTCCCGGTCCTTGCCTCAAACTGGACCGACGGTCCCGGTCCTTTCTGAAGATAGGACCTAGGAACGACTCGGTCCTCGGTCCTTATATATAATATAAGTGAAAAATTTTGGCTCTTGTTGCTTGTCGAAAGGATGTTCTTGTTCGGCAGGCACAGCAAGCACTTGTACTCCAGGTTCTGCTCACCCTTGGGGCCCAGGTATTCAAAGTATTTGTCCAGGTACGGCCAGGGATTGCCGGGTTCAGTTCTTCCGCTAGGAGCTCCAGTTGCTTGACTTGAAGTTGAAGCACTAACATCAGTAGATTCTTCGTCTCCTCCAGGTGTTGAAACAAGTTTCAGTTCAGTCTCAGTCTCTTTCTGAGTCTTCTGGAGGAAACGATCCATCTTCTTTAGAACTTCAAATAATCACTAAACACACTAAAATCACTAAAAAAGACCGTCCGGACCGGACCGTCCGTAATTGCTTAAAAATGGACCGTCGCTCCTCATTTCGGTCATCACTGAGAAAAGGACCGACTTTCCCGCTCACGGTCCTTAAAAAGGACCGAGTTCCTGGAGTTCGGTCCTTTGAACTCGGTCCTGCCCACCTCTGCGTAGAAGTATAATTGAAATAGAGATAAATAATTTTTACGTACGTTCATGATGAGCTTATCGTTCAGTTAGGGATGATTAACTAGCTACTGCTAAGACACATTATGAATAAACATAAAAATTATTTTATAAAAAATATAAAAATTAGGATAAAAATCTGATTAGTAACATAATATTCAACGCAAACCGCAATTAGGATGCTCAGATTTGTATTAACATAAGAATAAAAAAGTGCTAATTTCGGGATTAAGCATTTCCTTTATAAAAGAAAATTATTCTCAGGGCCAGATTAAGAGTTTTTGGGATCCTAAGCCATTTTACAGTAGATTTTTAGTAGTATGGGAGGCAAGAGCTAGCGCCGAAGTCGCCCAAATTTGTTCACTTTCATTCTCATCCTGTTGTAACCTAGCAATTTTACTGGGAAAATAATAATAATTTATTAGCTCAAGGGGGGCGATCGCCCCTGTCGCCCTCCCCTTCGGTACGTCTCTGCCCTGGGGTACCTGGTCCCCATAGCGCAGCGACACTAGGTGAAGGAAGGGTGACCGCAGTGCAGTTTTTGGAAAGACACTCGTCTTTCTTCTCCTGGTGATTAAAACTTCCGGTGTTCGTGTAATTTGTTTTTCTTCCAAGTTCTTTTTCCTCTTGTTATTAGTAGAAAAACAACCAACCAAAGATATATATATATATACGAAGGAGGGGCCAAGGGCGAATGCCCGCAAAAACGTCCCACCCCTTTCCAGAGAGGAAGAAGAGAGACAAAATCAAGGCCCAAGATTTTCGAGATATCTGGACATTCTGCGTATGAAAGATTGGAGGTCATAAACAGGGGGAAAGATGGGTTGAAGAAGATTGTTCCAGTGTTCACCGGTTGAGTAGATGAGATTTAAAATACCAATTAACCCTTTCGTTAGAGAGTTGGACAGAAAAGGAATGAGAATGTGTAGAAAGTCTGGTGTTGCATGCTCTCCTTAAAGAGAGAGTGAGGCAACATTGCGGTGAAGAGAGAGGCGTTGAAGATAAATTTCTGGGAGTAAAAGAGGTTGAAATTAATTAAATTCCCAACTTCGTGCTAGAAATGATTAATGCTGTATGTAGGTAGCGTGGACACCTATAAAGTGCTTAGCGGGCACTAGGTTGGGTACCCCTGGTCTAAGGTAATCTGGTCAATGTTTACAACATCTTTTCCCAGAACTAATCTATTGTCGCCTGACTATGCCGATCTCACGGGAAGATATGTAACAACATGGTTACAAAATAATCTCTAACTTTCAAGAAGAGCCAAACTGGTATTTTTATTATTAATGTCAAATTGTCCTTTCATATAAAAATAACTACTTCATTTCTTATTTATATTTTTTTATTTTGCTGCGAAATATAAACAGGCAAAAACGTGTATTAATCGTAAAAAGAGATATATACATATAGCTCCTAATGAGATTTACATAATGAGCGGTGTTGTAACCGGTTACATATGGGAATATGATAAGGTAATTGATTACTTACTCAAAGGCTAATTTAGCCTATTAATAAATTGTTCATGGAAAACAATCAGGTGAATGCCAGAAGAGCGACGCATTTCAGTGTATAAGAAACCATTTGAATTTCTTAAGTACATGAATTTAAAAACACATCCATGTTAAATACTCGTGTAATTAGACGCCAATATAAATTATACTTTTGTATAAAACGAGAAAACTGTTGTTACACTGTCCCTCAGAGCTTGGCCGTTCAAGGCTCATCTGGGATTCTGAACCCAATCAAAATAAATAAAATAACATAAAGCGAATGAGTTAGCTAAAATTAATTCAGACGCAAAATAGTCTTTCCTTAAAATTTAACGGAAGAAAACGGAGACACTCCGTGTTACTGTTCGTGTCTGTAAATACTCAAAAATAGTATATCCTACATTTCTCCGTTTAGAAAACGCGCGGAGTTCCATACATTCGATATAAGTATACTAAAATACATACAGTATTCTAGTGAAAAATTACATCAGAAGTGAATATTTACCACTGTCAAAAAAGAAGTAGGTAAACATTGTAATTAAGGTATGCATTAGACATTATAATGCTGTAGTATACATTATAATTGAAATGGTCAATTAACCAGACAGAACAAAGATAATTCAATCCGAAAGTTATTATGCACCTAGCTAAGACGGTCCAAAAGACTGGGAGAGAAACCAATTACTCCAAAGAAAAATTGTATTTTGTATGGGTCCATTCATTTTAAATGGTCTTGCGTATTACAGTACGGCTGTATTCGGTTAAATAACTACTAAATGTAGATTAAAATTGTCTAATAATCATAGTTAAATTGCTTGTGCATTTTACTTAATTATCTTATTATTATTAATTGACTTACCTAAGTAAACAAATATTCATTACTGCCAAAAATTTAATTTTTGCATTGTAAGTTGTTGAAGGATAAAATCTTTGACGAATACATTATTTTTGTAAAAGGTTTTTCAATTATTCGCCTACTCGGATTGACAGAGAATTAAGAATATATAACAGGTTATAATAAACCATATAGTTTCTTCTTATAATGTATTGATTCTGGTAATTATAAGAACCATGTTCTCAAGCCATTAATTTCCTTATAACCAAAGTCTGCTCAATATTATAAACATTTTGTGTAAAGTTGGACGAAGGCCGTGCAACGGAACCACCAATCAATTAACAAACTAACTAACCATCTGACTAACCATCCACCGAACTAACCCAACTAACCCAGTTACTATTCATCTAACCAATTATCTAACCGGCCAACTAACCGATAACTAGCTAACTGACCAATCACTGCTGCTCATCCAGCTAACCAACAAAGCAATTATCACCAAGGACGTAAAGCAGAATAACCAACTAACATATTAATGTGAAAATAAAAACCCACACTAATAGACAGAGTTTATTTCCACGACAGTTTCGACGCCCACTGGCATCCTCCTCGGGTGGATACAGAAACACGAATGAACCAAAACAAGAGGGAAAAGCAGTCCAGGGACCGACCGTTAAGAAATTCTTAACGGTCGGTCCCTGGACTGCTTTTCCCTCTTGTTTTGGTTCATTCGTGTTTCTGTATCCACCCGAGGAGGATGCCAGTGGGCGTCGAAACTGTCGTGGAAATAAACTCTGTCTATTAGTGTGGGTTTTTATTTTCATATTTTGACCTTCACGTAAAAAAAAGTGAAGTTTTTTTGCATTTAACATATTAATGGTTTCAAGCCGACAAAAAACCATTAACAGAAATTATGGTTTAATGCTATAGGATTGTATATAAACTGGATTATGGATAGGCTGACCATACGTACCGTTTTGAACGGGACAGTACTACGTCTACCTAAATTTTTGTATGGGTTCTGTCACTGAAGAATAATTGTAAGCTCAATATGTTTATGTACTTACTTTTTCATGAATACAAAATATTACATAACCCCGTCCCTTTTTTGCCATCCCAATGTCCCGTTTTTGTCTCAAGGAAATATGGTCAGCCTAATTATGGAAATATTGATTTCGCGGAGACCAAATTTTGACAGTCGAAATATGTGACAAAGATCGTGATTGATCGAAAGTGGTCACGTGGGAAATAACGAACCAACCCAAAACAATCACCTAAGTGTAATATGGTGTCCGCGAAACTTAATATTAGCCATATATATATATATATATATATATATATATATATATATATATATATTGTTTATAAAGTTTTTAAAAGTAATTCCAATGAATGACATGCAGTTTTGCATACAAAAAATGTGACTGGAAAACTGGAAATTTATGGCAAGTTGCCAAGTTGTAAGTTACCATACAGCGATTTTTTATTACAAGTTGTGATGGTTTTTTACTACCCTTAAAATTAATATAATTTGAGTTCTGTAAAACAAATTATATAAACATAGTTATTTAAATGGATAAAGTAAAACCGTTATACGTTCTCTTTATTTTATTTTATGTTTTCTTTTCTTGCAGTCCAAATGAAAACGAAAGTAAAGTCGAAAAAATAAACCGCTCATATTGGAAGGGTTTTGAAGAAGAAGAAAATGTCTCCACACTATATGGCAACACTAGTCATGTCGTGAAAATTAGGATACATATTTGTGGTTTGTAATTTTACAAATTATTTGTCAGTGAAGTCGATATATATATTTTTTACGTAAAAATCTGGATAGATAGTGCGGCCTTTTGATCTTGAAGTCATAGGAAGCAGGAACTGCTATTTCCCGTTTGTAACTCCTTCCTGAATATCTCTTATTTCCTATCTGTTGGTACAAACCACTTCATAAGAGACTGTTTTCATAAAAACATTATGAAATTGGGTTTTATTATTTATAAATTATAATGCAAATATACATAAGAAAAAGTAGAATTTTTACCACCAAACTTTAACTAATCCCAAATCCGAATTCGACTGTTAGTGAAAAGACGAAAGCTTTTATACTGATTCTGATCCTACCTAATTCCCACTTCGATTCCGATTTCTGACCCAGTAAAACAATCCAGTCGTGTGATTCTGGATCAAAACTCTCTTTCCCTCTCTCTCTCTGCATAATTCCAAATCACTCTTGACTTGACGTTATAATTGTATTCATTAAAGTATATTATCACTATAGGCCATTCACTCCCATTTCATTAATGCTTTAATGGTCGGTAAAAGTGGAATCCGAGTGAGAATCTCAAAGAAGCTTTTCTCTACTCGGTTTTTTCTTACCTCAGACCATTCCAACTCTCATCCACGGCTTTCCGTTTCAGAACTGGTTAGATTAGGTTATTTAGGTTAATAACAGGTCAACACTAGGTAAGGTTATTTAGGTTAATAGGTTAACGCTAGGTTAGGTTAGATTATTTAAGTTAAAGATGGGTTAACGCTAGGGTAGGTTAGATTAGGTTAGGATAGAGTAAGATAGGGTAAGATAAATTCCTTTTACTTTGTCCTTCTCAAACGAGTAAAGAATTGTCCCAAATACGTAATTCTCACTTCCAGAATTCTCCCTTTTGGATGCTGAATGACAATGGAAATGGTGGGAATTAGGAAGTAATTATTTAAATTGATAATTTTATCATTAATAGTTGAATTTCATTTCTGTCCATCTTGTTTTCATATCAATCCCGGTGTCGTACAATCGTCAAAACAGTATCGCAGTACAGAATTGCGTGCCTTATCTGAAGTCTCCCATTTTGGGTCCATGTCTATACTAGACCTGGCCTAGCTTCATTAAATAATTATACTTTGGATCAATGAAAGAAAGCCACCCCCAAAAGTGTCTAGTAAACAATGCCACCCTAAAAAATGATCAAGTAAACAATGCCCCCCCCCAAAAAAAAAAATTACTAAAGTAAAGATTGTATGTAAACACACCTTCATGAGGAATTGTTTATTATTATTACTGTATGCCCTTGATGATTGGTTAGGTTAAATCATGATATTTTCATTTAAACTAACTAAACTATCACAACTTAACCTAACCTAACCTAAATAACCTACCTACCTAAATAATTTACGGATCAATGAAAGAAAGCCACCCCGAATTGTGTCGATGAAAAAAAGCCACCCCCGACCCGTTTGGAGGTGGCTTTCTTTCATTGATCCTATACTTTTTCTAGCAATGACAAATGATGAGTCACCGTTTATATATCCAAAGTCAATAAATTTGTATTGCTAATCCTATATTTTTTTAATTACATTTTTTGTTATAGTGTACCTTCTTCTTAACACTTTTTTCGTTTTCTATGCGAGGTTTTGAGAACCCTGACATTGAGGGAGAAACTTAATTAAGTGGATTTAAGAAGGTTGTACACTCTGTACAGCTACTGACCTACATATTTTTTTAAGTTTAATTTAAAATACTTATTTGAATTTTCCTTTAAAAGCCTTGCATAGCATTCCTGTAAAATTTATGCGTAATGTTGAATGAAAATCATTTGAAAGTAATAATGAATTATTCATAACATTACAACCTTCAGTACTGATATAAAGCTGTAAATATTAAGTTTCGCGGATACCAGCGTTTTTGACAAATTCAAATTTTTTTTACAAAGAGGTCGTGATTAGTCAAAATTGGTCCAATCTAAAACGACCAACCACCTAACTTAGTGTAATCTGGTCTCCTTGGAACTTAATATTAGCCAATAAAACAATAGGCTTACAATAATTTACCCAATAGAAACGAATTTTTTTAATAATGCACCCATTTTATATATATAATATATATACACAAACTCAGAATGGTTCCCTGAGAACAATATATGTTAAACACAGACCGTGCATGGCACAAGGAACTCTTCTGGGAAAATTAAATCCACTATAGTCCGAATAAGTAATGATAAATGACAAATACCATAGTTTTTTTCCTTTTTCATGATTTTAGCCCGACGTGGGCAACGGGTCTCTCAGGGAACCATTCTGAGTTTGTGTATACTAAACGGACGTGTTTCGTGCCTTGAAAAGTGGACGCTCAATGTCCCGGTTGAGGTTTAAGTTTTGTTTTTTTTGGCTAAAAATACAATAGTTACCCCCTTTTTCTTTGATTTATTCAACACGACGTGAATGCAACGAGTCTTTTACTTATATAGAGGTTCTGAGTGTAGGGATCTAGGTTTGCTTTAAACCTAGATCCACGTCCCAAAGCTGGATCCTGTCTGCTTTGCAGATAGCTGGTGAGGGAAGCTATATTTATGGGATCTCTTTGCGAGAGACCCGTTGCCCACGTCGGGCTAAAATCATGAAAAAGGAAAAAAACTATGGTATTTGTCATTTATCATTACTTATTCGGACTATAGTGGATTTAATTTTCCCAGAAGAGTTCCTTGTGCCATGCACGGTCTGTGTTTAACATATATATATATATATATATTAGTATGTGTGTGTGTGTGTGTTCTTGGCTACCTTACGCTTTCGCGACAACTTTTAGGATACACACACAGTTTATGTGCGGGTAAAGACATTAGCGGTATTACCTTAGTTTCAAACTATGATTTTGATTAAAAATCATTTAATATGTAAAATAGGGACATAATGAAAGTTGCGCTAGGTTAGGTTAAGTATGTTTAAATTACAATAGGTTAGGTTAATTAGGTTATTTAGATTAGGTTAAATGTCGTTATCCACATAAGAAAATTTGAAAATGTCACCGTTTCGTAAGGTAGCCAAACGTGTGTGTATGTGATCTTGGTTTCTCCCTACGGGATCACGACAATATTTAGGATAAACATACAGCCCATCGCGAAACGAACTTGCGAATCACGACATTAACAGTTTCGCGGGTGGTTTAGCTTTTATAAATGCTATTTTTATTATGAAAAAAGGGGATATAATTAAGGGCAGCCTAGGTTAGATTAGGTAAGATTTGGTTAAATTTATGTTTTATTAGATTGAGTAAATGTCGCGATACAGAACTGAATGTGTGAAAATGTCTCGGTTTTGTGGGTAGCCAAACGTGTGTGTGTGTGTGGTGTGTGTGTGTGTGTGTGTGTGGCTCGATCGTCGCGCGGAACCAATATAAACTTATAAGTCTTTGAGCATTAAAACTTAGGAAAATTTCGTTAAATCACACTTTGCATTTCTGATTTTTTTATTGATTTAATCTCAATTTGATGAAATAACGAAAGAACAGGTTTTAGGTGCAGGTTTTAGCTTTTCGGGTGCAGTAAATGGAATTTTGTTCTCACTTTGATTAAATCTACAGATATTTTTTTTTTTTAGTTAAATTTAACAAGAATGTTGAGGGTGAATCTCTCTGTTATGAACCAATATAATTGAGCGTAATACATTTAGAATTCGTGACCAACCATTGTGATTAGTAGTATGATCATTTAGTAGCAAAAAGTGTGTTGGTTTATATAATTCAACTTGATGTATTTTATAAAGTTATATAAACTTTGGTGCTACTATAGCGTGATTCCTACCGGTGACTTCGATACTACAGGTTGAGTCCTACCCGTTTTGGTTCGAAACTACAGTACTGTAGTGTGTGATTCCTATCCAAGGTATAAATGAAAATATAATAAATATAAAATGCTATTTATTATTCAATTTTATTTATTTAAAAAATAGTTTCGGTGCTACTATAGTATGTGGTCTACCTGATTGGTTAGGTTTAGTCACGATATTTTCGTTAAAACTAACGAAATATCATGACTAAACCTAACCAATCGTCAAGGGCGATGGACATTGGAATGTAAACAAGCAATTAGTAAACAAGGTAAGAAGCTATAATTAAAAGGTAGACCGCCGAATCGAGGTAGGAATCACGCTATAAGTAGCACCTAAACTTTACTAGCATTTGGGTATAAATACCCGGTCTTGGGTATAGAGCCTATTTTGTGTATACACGATAGCTTTCATTTTTTATTTACGTGGTATTTAAGATGAATCTGATCTTGGGCAAACTGAAAAGGAATCAGGGTATAAATACAGGGTGTGTGTATAAAGTAACGCTAGTGAAGAGACAAAATCCGATTGAATTATATTAACGCCAGTGAACATGAACAACTAATACTGTATTTATTACACTGTACTTTTTATAACAACTGTATATTCCATAGTAAGGTTTATAAGAGAGGTTGAAAATGGTTTTAAGAGTTAAAAAACAAGTTGAAACTAGTTTAAACCAGTTCAAATCGGATTCGTCACTTCTATTTATACACCCTGTATTAGAATGAACTTTTTTTTTTTTCAAACTGTTGGAAATTTGAATGTAATTTTTTTTCTTTTCTTTTCCCCATCATCTCGTGGTAATGGGAAAATGGAGTCAATCATTAATGGATTAGAATCAGGGGTTCCCAAACTTTTACCACCAAGGACCCCTAAATATTAATATAGTTAATATAGTTATAGTTAATAGTTAATATAGTTAATATAGTTCATATAGTTAATGTTACTATTTTTCCAAAAGCTTAGAGACCCCTGGAAGCTTCCTACAGACCCCTGGGGGTCTGTACAGACCACTTTGGGAATCCCTGGATTAGATGATGACTTCTTCTCGTCCCGTAATACTACTTCACTATCTGGCGTAGAAATAGGCCACGTGTGGTTGTTTGTGTAATTATCTTCGTCTAATAATAATTATTAAAGCTGCCTGTCAACTAAATCAGTGGGAGAGCAAATCACTTCCTCCTTTGAAACCAGTACGGCTTTTACAGGGTGTCCCATAAGTCTGGTTTCGTAGGAAAATTTATTTTAAATTAAATTTACACAATACATTGGAACTAAAACAAATGTTCAAATTGATGTCTTGTTTGGGACCTTTTTTTGGCTGCAGGTTGAATAACACGCAATGGCTAATATGGAAGTGACTTATGGGACACCCTGTATATCATTCCCTTCAGGGCTATGTCGTGGCCAATGTTTTAAGTTCTTAATAATGTTTCCCGTAGATCACTGAAGTCAAGCGACATTGGGTCTGGGTAGAAGTTGGATGGGGACCGTCCCCTGCGTCCAGATGATGTGATTCGGATCTCACGTAACGTTGTGGGTCCCCTCCGTTATATTACGCTAAATGTTGAGGAGGAGGTTAAACAACCCCCAAACCACACTCGTCACAGTACTACACTTTGGAGAGAGTGCCTAATGCCAGTGCCAGAGAATATCTAATGCATGGCATGTTGCTAAGTTGGATATGGGCATTTTGGTCTCATAGGCGTATATTATACTCTGATCACACTTATGTCCATTTGGGTACAAAAGTCGGGCTGCTCGGTAACTGTGGCCGAATATATCCCGATTTTTCTAATTGACTGTACATTTAATGTAATTATTCCTTATCATACCAGATAAGATGAAAGATTACATTACTTTTTTTCAGCAGGGTTAATATGTAGTTTTGCGGCCACCACATTTTTGACGAAGTCGAAAGCCACTCCCACTTTATACTTGATACCAGTCAGAGTAAATATTACGCCCTTGTTAGGCGTACACCAGGTTAGGTGGTAGTACAAGATTGGTTAGAAACTACCTACGTCATCAAATTTCGGCCAATTAGGAGTCGTGGACGTGGCTTTCGACTTTGCCAAAAATAAAATTGGTATTACGATATGTACATTTTATAGTGGGTGACGGGACTTTTCGAACACACTGTAGGCGTAATTATCATTTGTTTCTCATTCTCAAAGATCATGAGCGATGGGAAGCGAGTCAACTTTGACTTTGGAGCAAAAGTCGAGAGCGTCACTAAGTAGGCCTACTTTGTTACTATTTTTTAACCTATTTTGTTAAAATTAACGATTGACATGCAATATAGACCCATTTTCTAGCCATTCGGATGTAAGAACGAGATGGATATAAGGGCAGAAACGCTGGGAATGGAGGGTGCCCTTATAAACGTCGTCCACTATTATATATATATATATATATATAATTTACGCCTTCCGTTATATGTGTTTTACTACATTTGAACAGTGAAGATTTTAATCCACCAAATTTATTACGTATATAATAGTAGGTCCCTATTGTACAAATTCTCATATAATTTTCTGGCCTACTTCCTGTAGCAAATATATATAATTACAGTTCATATATATATATATATATATATATATTATATATATATATATATATATATATATATATATATATATACAGGGTGGGCGGAAAGTAGCTCCCTATTTTGGATTGGTAAAAAAATACGTATATTATCCATTTATTTCAGAAGAAATAATATGAAAAGGTAGGCATACATGGTAGGTTTTCTCTAAAATTCAATGTGGGCTCCAACTCTTTCCACCAGCTTCTGGAGCCGCCCAGGAATGGCGTCCACTGACTTTAGCAGGAACTCCGGCGGGATGGAGGACATGACTTCCCGAATTCGGTCCTCCAGTTCTTCCAATGTCCTCGGTTTGGTGCGATAGACTTCTTCCTTACCCACCCGAAAGAAAGAAGTCGCACGGTTACCGCTGAAAAACGGCAGAATCGGTTCAGTGTAACGGTGTGGTGTGGTATGACCTCAGATCAGGTTGTGGGCCCGTTCCTTCTGCGCAACACCATGAATGCTGAGCGGTACCTTGCTATGTTGCGAAACGAGGTCTGGCCGGTTGTCAGCACATGGGAGAACATCGACGATCTGATATTTATGCAAGATGGCGCCCCTCCGCACTTCGCTCTTGTTGTCCGTGAGTGGCTGGATGCCCACTTCCCTGGGCGTTGGATGGGTCGTCGTGGTCCACATCAATGGCCAGCCAGGAGCCCCGACTTGACACCGTGCGACTTCTTTCTTTGGGGGTGGGTAAAGGAAGAAGTCTACCGCACCAAACCGAGGACATTGGAAGAACTGGAGGACCGAATTCGGGAAGTCATGTCCTCCATCCCGCCGGAGTTCCTGCTAAAGTCAGTGGACGCCATTCCTGGGCGGCTCCAGAAGCTGGTGGAAAGAGTTGGAGCCCACATTGAATTTCAGAGAAAACCTACCATGTATGCCTACCTTTTCATATTATTCTTCTGAAATAAATGGATAATATACGTATTTTTTTACCAATCCAAAATAGGGAGCTACTTTCCGCCCACCCTGTATATATATATATATATATATATATATATATATATATATATATATATAGGGTCCGTCAAAAAAAACTAAGCCAATTTGAAATCTCTATAAAATGTACAATTTGATAGAGATTTCAAATTTTTTTTTTACACTAAATACATAAAAGGCTCATAAATAATCTGTGATAATTTTAGAACTTTATTTTAAATATTTTAGGAGTTATGCGGTTATTTCTACATATTGCGAAAATTTGTTTTTCTCATTATGTAATATCTTCTTTTTTCTCTTTTTCAGAATTTGTTTAGATTTAAAAGTTTTCGTGAATACCTCTAAATATGCCATTCTCACATGAAGATAAAATAATTATAAAGCATTATAGAGTTGAAAAAGGTTATAGTGCAAGGAAATTACTTTCTGAATTCGATTATAAAGGATGGACTAGATCGGGTTTAGATTACTTATTGAGAACTATCGATGAAACAGGAAGCATTGAAAGGAAGGTTGGTAGTGGGTGACCAAAATCAGTTAGAGTAGATGAAAATATTCAGAAAGTGGAGGAACGTATCCTTAGTCAAGAGGATCGACCTCGTAGCCACATGACACCCGCTCAAATATCAAAAGAACTAGAAATATCAGAATCAGGCGTAAGAAGGATTATTAAATCTGATCTGCAATTTAAACCATTTAAAAGAGTGCATGGACAAAGATTGTCAGAAGTAAACTGTCAGAAAAGAGTTGAGAAATCCAAACGTATTTTACGTATAATAACTGAAGATAAACTTTCCAAGACATTTTTTACGGATGAAAAACGTTTTACGGTAGAGCCACCAAGAAACTCGCAGAATGACCGGGTTTATTCTGATGTTGCGAAGAAAAATGAAATCCAAGATGAAAGACTGTACGCAACAAGGAGTCACTTTTCATCTAGCGTCATGGTTTCTGTTGGAGTGTCCAAGTTGGGAAAAACTTCAATATTTTTTATTGAGCCAGGAGTGAAAATTAATGCTCAATATTATTCAAATACCCTGCTTGAGAAAATGCTTCCAGAAATGAGAAACTTGGCTAGTCAAGGTTACTTTATTTTTCAACAAGATGGTGCAACATCACATACTGCCAAAACAACCATCGAATATTTGAAAAAGAATGTGCCTGAATTTCTGGAACCGAATAATTGGCCACTTAACAGCCCTGACCTAAACCCTGTAG
Organism: Bathynomus jamesi; assembly: GCA_023014485.1. Lineage (NCBI taxonomy): Eukaryota > Metazoa > Arthropoda > Malacostraca > Isopoda > Cirolanidae > Bathynomus > Bathynomus jamesi. The sequence continues at coordinate 360,755 of JAJOZX010000696.1, read as the reverse complement.
ACTACGGAATATGGGAAAACTTGGCAGAGAGAGTGTATAGGAACAGAATAAGGGATGTCAATCATTTGCGTGAGTTGATTATCGCAAAATGGGCAGAGCTCCCCCAAGAGCAAATAAATCGAGCAATAGACGAATTCAGACCAAGATTAAAAAAAGTGATAGAAATGCAAGGGAATCATATTGAACAGTTCTTTTAATTTTATTAAACGAAAAAATTATCTACAGTTTATCGTAAAAAAAAAAAATTTCATGTTAAGTAGGAGAATCTCACTTTTTAGTTAATTATTAATAAAATTAACAATTCTGAAGATATCGTCATAAAAATTTAAAGGATAATAGGTGATTACCTATACTTTATTGTGTAAAAAATTCAACTTAATTAGATAAATGATTTTGTTTTAATAAAGGTTTGAATTTGGCTTAGTTTTTTTTGACAGACCCTGTATATATATATAGTGCTCGAAATGAGGGTGCGAAAGGCGTTATGGACTTTCATCAAAAAATTTTGAGGGTAAAGAAATGGATTAAGCCATGGTTATAAGCCATGATTATGAATGATAAAGATTTATACCAGCGCATAAACTCAATTTCAATTTTTTGTGTCCGGAACGCAACAAAATTACTGAAAAAGGGGATCATATGGTACAGTTCAGTTACAGCGTGGAGTTTACAGCTCTCTCTCTCTCTCTCTCTCTCTCTCTCTCTCTCTCTCTCTCTCTCTCTCTCTCTCTCTCTCTCTCTATATATATATATAATATATATATATATTATATATATATATATAGGGTGGCCCAAAAGGTACTACCAACATTAACTTACATTTTCTCGGAAACGAATGAATAGAATTCGATGAAAATTTGCTGACACACTATACCACTCACGCCATTTGTTTAGCATCAGTTTGGAAAGAATGTCATTGGTTTGGACTATCGTAAGCATTATGGAAGCGGCATTGATTGGCCTGCCTATTCGCCTGATCTCAACCCGTGTGACTTCTTTTGTGGGGATACCTCAAAGATAGAATTTACCAGAGCAACCCAAAGACTTTGGAGGCGCTGAAATCATCGACATTCCGACAGAGGTTCTCCACAGCGTGGTATCGAATTTGGGATAAGGTTGTGAAAAATCGTCGAAGTGGAGGGACAGCACATCGAATACATTGTCATATAAATGGCTTGAGATGCTGATTTGAATGGCGTTTTAACTATGTTTGTACTCTCGATAGTTTTGGTGAAATAAAGGCTCACACTTGGTAGGTACCTTTTGGGACACCATATATATATATATATATATATATATATATATATATATATATATATAATGCAAACCACAAGGAAAAATAAAAAATTATTCCAAGGTCTTTCGTGTATTCAGAAGTACACCTCGTCAGGGAATGACGTCATTCCCTGACGAGGTGTACTTCTGAATACACGAAAGACCTTGGAATCATTTTTCTTTTTCCTTATGAGTTTTCATCATTCATTCATTTCATGTGTTTAATTGTGAAATTCATCCCATATATATATATATATATATATATATATATATATATATACCTGGTGGGCCAAAATAAACCTATTACCCTGACTTTGAACAATATAATTTTACCTTTATCAAATGTTATTTGTACAATCAATATGTGTGTCCTATATAGAATTTCATGGTCTATCTCGTGATAAAGTTGGATTTTTGCTAACTTTAACCAGTATTTTGTAATTCGCTGTTATAGAGACACGGGTAGAAAAACCTTCTGTTTCGATGCAGTTACCTAATTGAGTCCAAGATTATGCGGAATGTGCCCTTCTCCATTATCAATGCACGCTTGCAACCTTGACTCTCCCTTATCGACGGCAGAACCGCATCAAGGATAAGCAGCAGTGATTTTGGCATTTTGATCAACAAAAACAATCTCTGACTTCCCTAACTTTGAAATAAAGATGGAAACCATGACTTTTTGAGAAAAATGTGGACGTTCCCTGCAAAGTCGATCTAGAGTGATAAATTTTTTTCCTGTCTTCCATAAACTCGGTCATTTTGTGTGTTTATTGTTGAAGCAACCGCAAAGGTCTTCTCGTCACTGAACCATATTTTCGACACTTCTCTGTCTGGAAATCGATCTAACAGAGCACGACATTTTTCAACTCTTGCTTGCTTATTTGATGCAGAGAGCTTATGAACTTCGACTCTTTTAAAACATTTAAGATCCAGATCATCTTTTACTATACGATGCATACTAGAGCGAGAAATACCAGTAGTTTTTGAAATTTCTCTAACGGACTTGTGGGTGTTAGGCCGTTCTTCTTGACTGCATATCATGGATGAAACCAGTGGTGTAGTCCGGGGGTAACGCAAGGTAACGGCGTTACCCCACTGGTTTTATTTTACTTTTAGCGTTACCCTACTGGTTTTATTTGACTTTATATTTTTTATATTTTTTGCTGTTTCTACTGGACATTTTTGTAATACATACTCTTTCTAACTATATTTTTTTCCTAACCCCTTCAATTTCAACCTGTTTTGGGAATGTACATAAAATGTAAAAACGCTGTAGAATGTTATAGAAACGCTATATAAGAAAAATTGTTCTTGCATTACCCCACTGAAGAAATTACGACTACACCACTGGATGAAACGGCGTCAATATTTTCCTCAGTACGTGATGTTTTTGGCTTTCCACTGCCTTCTTTTCGTTTGGTCGATCCTGTGACATCGATTTTCTTTATGAGATATTGAAGTCCAGGTATCGTCCATCGTTTATTTGGAAACTCTTTCTTCATTCGTTTTGCACCCGTGTTTCTCCTTACGCAGGTTCAATATCAGTACTTCATCTTCCAAAGAGTATTTCATTATGTTATAACTTGTTCACCAACTATAGCAGAATGATGGTCTAAAATGAAAAAGGAAATAAATTAATTATTTTGTGTAAAAATTAGGAAAATTAATTATTTATGGAGAAACTGACTGTCATCTGAAAGTATCAGTTGCTGACTTTGACCGCCTTTCAATTGAGCACCATATTCTGATGCCTCCCTCTAGTTGAGAGCTTGTACCTCTACTCCTGGGGTGTTGAATCTAGATTCAAAGCCAGCGTTTGAAAGAGTAAAAGTGTGGGTACAACATACGGCCTCAGCAGTAAGATCACTGTATAGGGTGAGCCACAATATTTTATCAAAAGTTGGGTAATAGTTTTTGCCCCACCCTATATATATATATATATATATATATATATATATATTTGTTTTTTTGCTAAAGCTTTCCACAAATGTGATCACGTTATAATAGCACATAAAATTAAATATATGGGAATAACGGGCAAAGTGGGAAAATGGATCTACAACTTCCTCAGAGAATGTCTACAGGTGGTCAGAATTCAAGATATATCATCAAGGCACGGTACTGGCCCCACTCCTGTTCATTGTCATGCTGACAGACATAGACAGCGGAGTAAACAGCATCAGTATAGTAACATCCTTTGCGGACAATACAAAGATCAGCAGAAAAATCAGCGATGTAAATGAAGTGGAGGCCTTGCAGAGGGACACGAACAAAATATGCAAATGGTCAGAAGACAACAACATAACATTTAACACCGAGAAATTTCAGCTCATGAGATATGGTAGAAAGGAGGAACTTAAACAGACTGCATATTATGCTCCAGATAGACAGGAAATTCAAAGAAGCACGAAAGCGATCGATCTCGGGGTAATAATGACCGATGATGCGAAATTCGGAACACAAAATCAGATAGCGATAAATAAAGCAAAAAGAGTCGCGGAACAGTTACTAAGAACGTTCAAAAGAAGGGACAAGACAGTAGTTATAACCCCTGTTAAAAACACTGATTTTACCAAAACTTGAAGACTGCTCAGTTTTGACGTCCCCATATAAAAAGGAAGAAACTAATAAACTAGAAGAAACTCAGACATTTCACGGCAAAGATTGATGGCTGCAAAGAACTCAACTACTGGGAAAGACTACGTAAACTAAATCTGTACTCCCTGGAAAGAAGAAGAGAGAGGTACACCATAATGTACTGTACATATGGAAAATGATCGAAAAACTGGTACCAAATCTCAAACTAAACCCAATTACCATTCATGCAACACTGTAAAATAGGAAAGGCAGGATTTGTAGTGTTCCCAAATTAAAGGGCCGACAAGGGACCTCCTCAACACTGAAGGAAAATAGCTCGGTTGTCAGGGGGTCAAGACTTTTCAACCAGCTTCCTAAGGACCTCAGAAACGTTACAGAGGTCAAAGTTGAAGTCTTCAAGAGAAGACTAGATGCCTGGTTCAGGACGGTACCAGATGAGCCGGGTGTACCTGACTATGTACGGTGGAGAGCGCGAGAAAGCAACTCGCTCCTCCACCAAGCCAGACCTAGAGGCGGGGCCACCAGCTTGACCTTCGTGTGAAGAGAGACCAACGCACGGAACAGCAACGAGGTTAACGAGGTGTATATGTATATATATATATATTAGGGACCGACCGAAAGTACTTCGGGACTTTCGGAACTGAAACTGAAAGTTGGCTTGACTTTCGGCCTAAACCGAAAGTAGAGTATTTTATATGAAAGTATTGGAATATAAACTGGAATACTTTATATGTAATGTAATTCTAATTCAATCGCTTTATTATTCCTTTTCATGCAAAACGTAGCGCATAAATAAAGAAAACTCCTTAAACATTCCAAAAATATTACTGTTCATTAATGGAAATTAATAAGAAAAGTAAGACATTTCGAGTCATTCAATATTCAAATATTTCAAGTTTTTTGAAAGGAGGATCACATCTTCAGCGTTTACTGGGGTCAAATTCGCCCGTTTGGTGTTCATGACATTGCCTGCAGTAGAAAAGAGTCGCTCCGATTCCACTGAACCCGAAGGGCAGTTCGGTCAAGTTTCGGGCCCGAAACCAAAATCGAAACCGAACTTCGGTCGGTCCCTTATATATATATATATATATATATATATATATATATTTTTGTTCAAATAGGAGGGATGGTTGGAATATCAAGTGAAGCCCTCCATACGCCCAATCTTCATCGCAAAGCAAAATGTCCGCATAAAGAAGTGTGTGAACGGAGTGTTAAATACAGGGTGTTCTAAAATTACGTAGTAAACTTTTATATGAAAGCAATATCTTAACCAAAATTATACGATATTTAACAATTTATTTCAAATCCAGCAACAATAAGAAAAACAATAATTGTTTATTTTAGATGTTCAAAGTGTCTTCCTTCAACCTCAACACATTGTTCACAACGTCCCACTACTCATCGCCAGACATATAAAAGTTTACTAGGTAATTTTAGAACACCCTAAACCATTCCATCTAAACCATTCATTCGTTACACGTTTTATTTAAAAGATATCTTTCTTCTTTGGATACTTAGCAACTCTTCAAGAGTGAATGACGCAAACAAAAATGTCTGCACGAACGAAATTGAAAGTTTGTGTCTGCACCTACGTAAGGCAAATCTACCAAATTGCTAAAAAAATTAATGTTTTATTGAGTCTAATGACCACGTTGTCAAAATCTAATTTGTTTTAACGTTACCAAACATTATCTAACCCTAACCTGACTTAAAAAAAAGGTTACATAAAATCTAAACTAGTAGGGCAGATATGTGACGGACATGAAGCACGATGTTTACTTGTAGAAATTATATATTCTGTAAAAAGAACACCTTTGGAGTGACATTTGTATGTTGTAATTTTTGTAAATTCTGTAACTAACTTATCTAACTTTTTCCGTGAATTCAACACCCTTTAAAACCCACATTTACCAAATGTCATGTAGACACTTTGTTATGTGATGAAGATATACAAGAAATATCACATTTGTTACCCTTTCTCTAGTCTAACCTGACCAAAACACCCACCCACCCAGTCCCCAATTTGAGCAGGATACATTGCCCGTACGATTTTTCTACCATTTTTTTTTTAAATTAGCATCCTTTAAACCCCCGTAGACCAAATTACACGCATTTTGCCAAAAGCGAACATCTTTGTCACACATCTGCCACACTCTGCGAGTTGTCCATTCAGTAACAATTCGAGAATCTGTCATGAATTTAAATAATGTTTTGGGACTGTTTAATTTCCTCGTAATGATGAAGGTCGTGTGGCGGAGAGGACCTATATTGCTTTACGTGGAATCCGAACTACGGGCCGCTACATCACCTCCAGGCCCAATGTCTCTCAACTTCGCTGATCGACGGGAAGCATTGTTGAAACACTGTCCAGGACGTAGGCGTGAACTCTGAAATGAATTTGAGGGGGATTTGTGATGAGCCCGCGTGCTATTCTTAATTTCCTTAATTAGTCAGCATCCGTAGCTCAGTGGATAACACCATTCCTCTTTAAGCGAAGTGAAAACACTGATGTCGGGGTTCGACTCCAGATGAAGCTAGTTGATAATAATTCTGCAATTAGCGCAGTCAGTTACATTAGTCCGGGCTGAACGTGTGCCAATTTCAGGCAATCCTCATTGATTATATATACGTATTAACCAGCAAATGAAGATGGATGTGTGTGGGTGCCATCGATGGAGGTTTGGGGCTGGGGGTTGAGGTTTGACTCTCTTATGTCCACTTAATTTCAACTGCAGGAAAAGAAAGCGCGAAGCAGTACAGAGGGTTGACAAACGGACCCGACGATGATTGTCCTGAAGAACAAATGGGAAAGTTCATCAATGGAGTGTGAGAACGTGCGTCACCTTTGCATAATTTGAAGGAGGAAAGCAGCAACACGATTCTAAATATATTCATTCAATAATTCTTTTATTATTTATTGACTTTTATTTATGAAATAACTCCTCTGACTGCATGCCTCATCCGTCTCTGACTGGATGCCTCATCCTTCAAGGAGAGCACGCAGCACCACAGTTTCAACACATTCTCATTCGCGAGGGTTAATCGATATTTTCAGTCTTTCATCTACTCAACCGGTAAACTCTGGAACAATCTTCCTCAATCCATCTTTCCCCCTGTTTATGATCTCTAATCTTTCAAACGCAGAATGTCCAGGTATCTCGTAATCCCTGAACCTTGATTTTGGGTCTCGTCTTCTTCTATATGGGGAGGGGGCGCTTTTGCAGGCATTGCCCTTGGCCCCTCCTTCCTGCAAGAAAAAAAAAAACCTGGAAAAACCAAAAGTGTCTACTTTTGTCATCCTTCAATAAATTTACTTTCAAAACTGATTAAAAACACGTTTTGAATTTTAATTTGAGTTTTATTACGCCAAAAACTATTTACAAAACATTGACAGTTATATGTACCGTCAATTTAAAAAGTCGTTTCGAAACGCCAAGGATAATAACAGAATTTCTATTCTGTACGGTTTAATAGCGTACGCACAGTTTCGGAAAAAAGTCCGACCAGACACCTAAAAGTTTTTAAAAAGCATGAAAAATTACTAATTAGTAATGACTGGTTTTTTTTTTTTTAAATTTTGTTAATGTTACCAAAAAGAATAAGATCTTTATGCTTTATTTAAGACATTTTATAATTTTAGGCGAACTTTTTTCCGAAACTGTACATAAACTAACCTAAATAAAAGTAAATTGAATGACTTCTCACATCTTGTGGATGAGTTTCATTATTTGGTAAGGAAAGGAGGATTTTGCGAAGGAGAAACTGCGGATTCCTACAATACAAAAAAGTAGGTTGGGGAGTTACCCCCAACTTATTAATTATAAACACACAATGCACATAGAAATACAAGACGTCTGCAGTTACGAAAGGCCTGTCGTTGGTAAGTGGGCCAGTGAGTATGAGTGTGTGAGTGTGTGTGTGTGTGTGTGTGTGTGTGTATATAAAGGTGATTAAAAATGTGTTACACATTTGGTGATAGTCTGTACAGTAATTTTTTTTATCACCCTGTATTATATTGATAGTATAATTAGTCAATATGTAGGTGTTTAATTTAATTCCATATATATATATATATATATATATATATATATATATATATATATATATATGGGATTGAACTCAGAATGGTCCCCTGGGTTTTTTTTCATGATACACACAGATCGTGCATGGAACAAGGAACTCTTCTAGGAAAATTAAATCCAATATAGTCCGAATAAGTAATGGTAAATAACCAACACTATAGTTTTTCTTCTTCATGATGTTAGCCCGATGTGGGTAACAGGTCACACGCAAAGAGGACCCAAAAATATAACTTTCCTCACCGGTTATCTACAAAGCAGATAGGATCCACCTTTGAGACAGGATCTAGGAGTTATAGCTACACCTAGCTTACTATATCCAGAACCTCAATATAAGCAAAAGACTCATGCATTCGCGTCGGATTGAATACATCAAAGAAAAAGGAGTAACTATTGTTTTTTTTAGCCACAAACCAAAACTTGAACCTCAACTGAGCGTCCACTTTAATTTTCCCAGAGTTCCTTCTTCCACGCACGGTCTCTGTATATATATATATATATATATATATTATTTTTAATTTAATTTTTTTACTAACATTTTATATTATAATTACATTGTTACTGCTTGTTGTTAGAAATATGTTTATGGATATTCGTGTGACCTTTGTATTGCTGATAATTTAGCATAGACCCATGTTCAAGGCTCAAAGCTGAATCATTTTGGAATTTGAAAAGTCAGATCTGGACAAGGAAAGAGTCAGTATTCCAGATGCTTCCTGTGAGAGTAGTTGTGTTGTTATAGCTAATTTTTTTACCTTTATGTTACCTTTTGCTCAGGTGTGTGTTTTTTTAATCAGATTTTCTTACTTGCATTAACAAGAAACGATTTACGCAAAAAGTAAGTACGTAGTTTTGTACAGTAATTGGTAATCTGCATTATAGGCTTTTTTTTTATTACCCGTAAACATAGCCAAAGCCTAAGATAAGTTTAGAAATTTTTAATGACATATTGTTCTGTTTGAACCTGGAAAAGATTAATTTAATATGAAACTTTATTGGATAATGACTTTAATAATTAAATATTTGGTAAATATTGTTTTGGCGGAAACCATTTTTTCGACTAATGTCGCGGTTGACGAGAATTGGTCACGTGTGAAATAACCAACCAATCAAAAACGATCATTCAGTGTAATCTGGTTTAAGCGAGACTTAATATTAGCCAAATACGGTAATGACTAACAGAAGTGAACAGAATCTCATAAGATCGCCCTCGGCCTTATGCAAGTAGACTTTTTTCAAAGTGTGACTTCATGGAGGTTAGTTTTGTGACGGGTAGACCTTACCCACGTAGACTTTATTCAGGGCTAGACCTTATAGTACTGTATGTGTGTATAGAAGTTTATCTTATTCGAGAATATTTTGAGATTCAATTTTATTCCACTGTAATATTTAATGTTCGGAAGAGGAATAAAGTCCTTCCTCATAAAGTTGACTTGCGTGAGGTATAGCCTAAACCACGGCTTCCCAACCTTACCTTGGGTTCGCGAACCGATCTGATAATTTTATTTTCACTTCTCCTACGGCCCTCCGACAAGAGACTTATTAATCATGAATATAGTTGAATATAACAGCTGAAATCCGAGGCCTTCCCGCACATAATAAACGCTATGTTTATGAAGTGTGTGTGTATATATATACAAAGGTGGGCAGGACCGAGTTCCAAAAGGACCGAATTCCAGGAACTCGGTCCTTTTTAAGGACCGTCAGCGGGAAAGTAGGTCCTTTTCTCAGTGAGGAGCGACGGTCCATTTTTAAGCAATTCCGGACGGTCTTTTTTAGTGATTTTAGTGTGTTTAGTGATTATTTGAAGTTCTAAAGAAGATGGATCGTTTCCTCCAGAAGACTCAGAAAGAGACTGAGACTGAACTGAAACTTGTTTCAACACCTGGAGGAGACGAAGAATCTACTGATGTTAGTGCTTCAACTTCAAGTCAAGCAACTGGAGCTCCTAGCGGAAGAACTGAACCCAGCAATCCCTGGCCGTACCTGGACAAATACTTTGAATACCTGGGCCCCAAGGGTGAGCAGAACCTGGAGTACAAGTGCTTGCTGTGTTCATCAAGTTTAACACGCCTATCCCATCCAGTGCCGCCGTGGAGAGGCTCTTCTCTTTGGGGAAGGACGTCCTCAAGCCGAAAAGGTCAGGGCTCAGTGACAGCCATTTTGAAATGCTAGTCTTCTTGAAGGGAAACTCAAGCATTTAACTTAATAACTTTTTTTCATCATTTATGTATTGTATTAATTATAATTTACGTTAATAAAATTAAAGATTTCCGGTGTCTTTAATTTCATTTTTCATTTTAATCAAATTTTTCATTTATATTATATATAAGGACCGAGGACCGAGTCGTTCCTAGGTCCTATCTTCAGAAAGGACCGTGACCGGGACCGTCGGTCCAGTTTGAGGCAAGGACCGGGACCGTCGGTCCTTTTTGAGGCCCGGGTGCCCACCTTTGTATATACTGTATATATATATATCATAAAAAACTCAGGGAACCATTCTGAGTTCATTCCCATATATATATATAAATTAGTGATGTAGGTCACATCCGCATCCGCGGAACATCCGCACATTTTCTCGCATCCGCACTTTGGACTGCGGATGTCGTGCGGATGTGGACCGTTGAGATAAAATGTCATTAATAAGCGGAAATTATCAAATTCTACTATATTAATAGAACTAGTTCATTGTGCGCAAAAGTGATGCAAGCGACAAGACGAGAGGCTGTTCTTGTATGAAGTTACTCTCTTGCAACCTACTTAGATCCACGTTACAAAGCTAAGTTATTTTCACCTAGTACATTAGAACGAGTTAAATCATCACTTGGCAAAGCAGTTGAAGAGCTTCAATCTCTTGAATCTGTCGCTTCGCCACCCACCAAAAGAATAAAAGTTTCAGTGACAGAACCAACACCTTCAACGAGCAAATCTATCACAGAATCTGTCTCTCAGTTTCTTGAGTCAAGCAGCAATGACGAGACCTACGCGATGTCAAAAGATGTAGTAAAAATGATCGAGAGCTATCACCAAGAAAAACGCCTGGCTGCATGTGACAATCCTATTAGTTGGTGGAAAAATACGCAGAATATCTATCCATACTTGAGTAAACCTGCGAGGAAACATTTAGCCTGTCCTCCAACAAACGTACCAAGCGAGAGATTATTTAGCAGTGCTGGATTAATATATGATGAAAAGAGAAACAGACTGGCAGCAGAAAAGGCAGAAAAATTAATGTTCCTTAAGCATAACCTTCCTATAATTAAGTTTGAACATTAAACGATGAACATCTTAGTTTACTTTATTTTAATTACTCATTTATAAATATGCCTAATAAAACTTTAAACTTAATATAAATAGTTATCAAGCTAATTAAAGATCTCTTTCTATAAGGGTGGAGGAGGTTGGGGAAAGAGGTCGGTGGGGTGCATTTGAGTTGGGTTCACGTCCCGCATCCTGGTAACACAATTATGGTTTCTAATTGTGGCTGAAACTCAACAAAATATAACGAATTTATTTGCAGACGAATTCACTAATTGATTTCTATATTAGTTAGATGCTTGATATTATTTTATATGTTCAGAGAAAAGTACAGCAATTTTTGTACAATTAATCAATTATACTACATTATAGCTACAGCTCTCTCTATATAATAACTTATTATATACGTTAAACACAACAAATCTCGAATATATCCTAAAAAATAACGAAAATGTAGACATCCGCATCCGCGGATGTTGAAATCAAACATCCTCATCTGCATCCGCATCCGCGGATGTGAAAAAAATGACATCCGCTACATCACTAATATATATATATATATATATATATATGATGAATAAAACCACGAACTTTGTTGAAGTTCCCTGCATTGGTCTCTCTTCATACGAAGGTCAAGCTAGTGGCCCCGCCTCTACGCCTGGCTTTGTGGAGGAGCGAATTGCTTTCTTGCTCTCTCCACCGCATGTAGCCAAGTACACCCGGCTCATCTGGTACCGTCCTGAGCCAGGCATCGTCTTCTTTTGAAGACTTCAACTTTGACATGTGACGTTCCTGAGGCTGGTTAAAAGGTCTTGGCCCCTGACAGGCTGGTTAAAAGGTCTTGGCCCCTGACAACCAAGCTGTTTTCATTCGGTGTTGAAGAGGTCCCTTGTCGGGCCTTTAATTTAGGAACACTACACATTCTGCCTTTCCTATTTCCAGTGTTGTTTGGATGGTAATTGGGTTTAGTTTGAGGTTTGATACAAGTTTTTCGATCATTTTCCATGTGAAATGTTTCTGCGTGTCTTCTAGTTTATTAATTTCTTCCATTTTACATGGGGAGTGGGGACGTCAAGACTGAGCCGTATTCAAGTTTTGGTACGATGATCAGTGTTTTCAGCAGGGAAATCATTACTGTCTTGTCCCTTCTTTTAAAGGTTCTTAGGACTTGTCCGGCGGCTGTTTTAGCTTTGTTTATCGCTGTCTGATTTTGTGTTTCGAATTTCGCATCATCAGTCGTTATAATCACCAAATCTATCGCTTTCGTGCTTCTCTGAATTTCCTGTCTATTTGTGGCATAATATGGTGTCTGTTTAAGTTCCTCATTTCTACCATATCTCAAAAGCTGAAATTTCTCGGTGTTAAATGTCATGTTTTCTTCTGACCATTTGTATATGCTGTTCGTGTCCCTCTGTAATACCGCCACCTCTTTTGCATCGCTGATTTTTCTGCTCATCTTTGTAGCGTCTGCAAAGAATATTAATATACTGTTGCTGTTTACTTCATTCTCTATATCTGTTAGCATGATAAATGAATAGGAGTGGGGCCAATACTGTACCTTGTGGTATTGAGCTGCGTATTTTCGAATTATGTTGTGGTCTGAGATAATAGTTGGGGTTATTTTTATATCATCAATCAAATTCGTGTTATTCTGAATATCAGATCTAGGCAGTTATTTTTTCTGGTGTTTTCTGTTATCTCTTGTGTAAACATAAACTCGTTTGTTGGAGCCATTAACATTTTTGCTCCCGCTTCAGTTACTTTTAGGAAAAGACTAAAGAGTAAAAAAGCGTTAATAATACCAAATTATACTCTATATGACAAGAAATCAAAACAAAAACTCAAATAAAAAAATGGCCTCTCCAAAAACACTAATCTTGCAGTTTTTTAGGTGTTATTCGATTTCGGGAACACTACTTTCTCAAAATTGGCATCTGATAGGCCTCCTCGTTTTTTTTATCTATTTCAGGTTTTCCAAGCTGGATATACGCTTTTCCAAACAACACACACACATATATATATATAACAGGGCGTCCCAAAAAAATGTATACACACTTTAAATAATTATAAAGGCAGTGTTTATTAAAATACATTTCATTTTCAAAATGTAATAGAATCTACAGACATTATTTAATTGTTTTGTCAACGCCTGTTTTCAAACTGACGTCCGTTCTGGTCCAGGCACTGCTGATAACGCGAAGCAATGGAATCGCAAACATCACGAAACATTTCGTTTGGTATTTGTGTGCATTCTCGTTCAATGGCTGCTCTCAATTCAGCGACTGTTGCAGGTTTTATAGCGTAGACTTTGTCTTTTAAGTATCCCCATAAAAAAGTCTAGTGGTGTGAGGTCTGGTGAACGTGGAGGGTATTCTACGAAACTCCTTCGTCCAATCCACATCCACATCGTGCCAAGTACCACTCGCAATACTCCACTCTTCGGTCCGGATCATCATCTTCATTAATAGCATGGACTAATCTTGGAATGTAACTTTTCCATTGACAGCGCTTCAAAATGCGTTGGACAGACGATTCTGAAATTCCTACCTCACGACTCGCTTGCCGCACAGATTTTCTTGGACTTTGGTGATACGTTTCCAGTACTCTTTCTTGCTTTGTGGGGCTTGTCGATGTCCGTGGTCTTCCGGAACGCTTCTTGTGGACATTCTGAACAGTTCCATCGGCTTCAAACTTATCTCTAATTCGAGTGATGGTAAGTCGCGTTGGTGGATCTGTTTGAAACTCCCTCCTAAACTGTCTTTGCACTTCAACTGCGTTTTCACACTTCCAGTAGCATTTTAGAATGAATTTCCTTTGTTCAAAGCTTAGTCTGACTGCCATTATTAATTCTAATGGGTTTAACTTGGAAAGAAAGAAACATCAATTGAGCTATCAGCTGTTAAAGTGTGTATACATTTTTTTGGGACGCCCTGTATATATATATATATATATATATAAACACCGTATATATTAAGAGAGAGAGAGATATGTGATAAAAAGATTATGGTACATAATAAACGAGCAGTGCCAAGGATTATTATTATTACTAGTACAGTTCCCGCCGCTTCGCTGACGGTTAGACAGGCTAAACTACAAAAAAAGAACCCAGCCGTGAAAATTTTGAGCTTCACATTGTGTCAACATTTCTGAATCTGGTATCTCCCAAAACCTCCTCACCCCCATTCATACAACTTGGGGGCTAACCCCCTCCCCCATTACCCCCACCCTCCCAATTACCCCCACCCCCACCCTTCCCCCATTGCTAAACTACAGAAAAGAACACAGTCATGAAAATCTTGAGCTTCACATTGCCGCCCGTAATACAATTTCTGAATTTTTTTTACAATTTCTGAATTTTTTTCTCAAAATTTTTTCTCACAATTTCTGAAAGTGTGACGGACAGACGGACAGCTCTCTTATTATAATATAATATATAGATTAAAAAAATATTAAAGGTTTCCTCATTTCCTCAAAACAAACAGAAAACCAATTTCTATGAAATATATATATATATATATATATATATATGGTCTTGGAACTGTTCGTTCATTACGTCATCTTCCCGACCCATTTTTAAATTCTTCTGTCTATCTGTTTATTTATCCCTTGGTATAGGCTATGCTTTTGGTCTTAAAAATGCCAGTATACGTTAATACCGTAGTTACCGCCAGAGACCGTACGAGTTCTTTTGGGTTGAACTACTTCCAAAATGGCTTATTGTGAAATACATTTTACCAAAATTCTCCTTTTTCAAAGTTGAGACGCTTAATTGTCATTGAGGAAAGGCACATCAATAACGTTTAAAATTTTATTAAGAGTAACACTAAATTATAGCGAAGATCTTAATCCAATTCGAGATTAATTTATGAATCATTAATGATTCCTGACGGTTTCTTACGAGGAAGAGAGCAGTAATGCACAGCACGGCACACGGCATAGTTCACGGCGGGTCTATTCAAGCAGTCTCGCAGTCTGCCGCTCACGTAGGCCTTGCGGGTTTTGTGAGCGAAATCCTTCGCAGTATTCTTTAAGGGAGCCCAAACGAATGGGCCCACTGACTCAGAGATCAGGATTTCAAAACGACGTTTATTAGTTTATCATAATTTAGAGATATTAAGTAGTTCTATAAGTATTCCTGTAAGTATTCTTTTAGCATTCCTATGAGTATTCTTTTAGTATTCCTGTAAGTATTCCTATACATAAATCAGAAATTAAAGTTGTTTATAAAATTAATAAATATTCATAATAAAACACGTGATACATTAAAATAACATCATCGCGAAATATTACTAAAATACTTTACTTATCTTATAATCACTGTTTTCCTTCTATTAAAATAAAATATTACCAAAACAATTAATTATTATAGAATATATAAACAGAAAATAATTTAAAATGTTACCAAAATACAGGGTGTTTATAAAGTCAGGCAAGTGAATATGTACGTACACTTCACCATATTCACTTGCGTGACTTTATGAACACCCTGTATAAACTTTTTCCGCAGCTTCATTTATTGTCTGATAAATTATACCAAAAACATGGAACCGTTACCTTACAGTGTGTAAGGCGTTGTAATAACCTCAAGTGTCGACAATGCCGAAGTTCAGTTTAATACAAAATCCAGTTACAGGTTTTTTGTACTCAGTTTATGCAATGGTCATTTATTGACACTATTTAAAAGTGTAACGCCACTTAATGACTATTTAAAAGCGTAACGCCACTTATTGGCACTTTAAAAAGTAACTCCACTTACTGACACTATTTAAGTGTAACGCCACTTATTGACACTTTAAAAGCGTAACGTCACTCATTGACACCATTTGAAAGCGCAACGCCAATTACTGACACTATTTAAAAGTGTAACGCCACTTACTGGCACTATTTAAAAGCGTAACGCCACTTATTGACAATTTGAAAGCTTAACGCCACTTATTGACTATCTAAAAGCGTAACGCCACTTCTTGGTACTATTTAAAATTGTAACGCCACTTAGTGACTATTTAAAAGCGTAACGCCACTTAGTGACACGATTTAAAAACGTAACGCCACACTGATACTAAAACCGTAACGCCACTTACTGATACTAAAAACGTTACACCACTTATTGGCACTTTAAAAGCGTTACGCCACTTATTGGTACTTTAAAAGCTTAACTCCACTTATTGACACTGAAAGCGTAACGCCACTTATTGGCACTATTTAAAAGCGTAACGCCACTTACTGACGCCATTTAAAAGCGTAACGCCACTTATTGACACTATTTAAAAGCGTAACCCCACTTATTGACAATATTTAAAAACGTAATGCCACTTAAACACAAGAATTCTGTACAGTTTTCAATCTGACGATGATTGCCAATTAATGGTCAGCGAAAATGTAAACTAAATTATAAATTTAAATTTCCCCATCAAATTTTTTTGTCCTTCAGTACAACGAACAATGGGCTCATCTGGTTCGTCAACTACGTCATATTCCTAAACTCTCTCTCTCTCTCTCTCTACTATGTGCAAGGTACACTTTATGGAAATTTTGTTTGTGTAAATGTTGTGAACTAGCCTACCGGTTAGAAAATGGGGGCTAACCAGGGATTTATATGTACAGGCTAATATGTACAGTATATATATATATATATATATATATATATATATATATATGAAAATTATTTCACGAAAGTAACACGTGAGAAATATTTATGATGAAAAGAACCATGAAGGAAAGGAAACACAGAAAGGTGCTCAAGCGCTTTCGTCTAATGACGAGGATGTCATTAGATGAAAGCGCTTGAGCACCATTCTGTTTCCTTTCCTTCGTGGTTCTCTTCATCATATATATATATATATATATATATATATATGAGAGAGAGAGAGAGAGAGAGAGAGAGTGTTACAAGGAAAAGAAGTACCTCAAAAGGCCTTGCGGCCCATACCGAGGAGGTACCATTGGCAACGGGTGCCAGGGAAAATTTTCTACACCCTCAAATAGTGTGCAAGATTTGGTCTAACCTTTTCTTAAACTGATCCACAGAGGAACTGTTCACAACTTCTGAAGGTAACCTGTTCCACGTGTCACACAGAGAGAGAGAGAGAGAGAGGTTGCAAGCTTTGATTGTACATTTCAATATTATGTTAATATTTATTCACAGTGTATTTAATGAAAAGAACTTCAAAGTCATAATGAATAAATGCATGAACGTATAATTACTCAACCGAGTATTTTTTTATCTTTTTTATATCTATTGTAGCTCCTCTCTAGAATAATAATAATAATAATAATAATATTAATAATAATAAATTTCGTTAAAATTTGTTAACCTTTTCGAACTATCTTGATTTTGTAACGCGTCTCAGTTTGATTTTACTCCGTTGGTTCTCCATTTTTGGACTTCACAAAATTCAAGCCATTTGGCATAACAAAAAGTACTGAGATTGAGAGCATCGATCGCTGTAACTCTGTTTTGAGTTTTGCTACGCTTCTTTTCTGTTTTAGAACTTCACAAAATCAAGATTGTTTGGAAAACCTCTATTTACTTATTTCTTTTTTAATAAGTGAACTTCACCAACGATATTTAATATAAGGTTATTATTATTGTTATTATTATTAGTAGTAGGGTAGGAGTATATTAGTAGTATGGTGGGAATAATATTACACAACCCGCTTTAACGCAAGACAATTAGACACATACGTCAGAAAACGGAATTATACTGTAAATTGTGCGACTACATCCTTATTCTCAATTGGTCCAAACCTTTGGAATTCATTTGATCAAGTATAAAACAATGTAGGACACAAAAAATCTCCAAAGGAAACAAAGGCAAATTCATCAACTCGTCCAAGCCATAACTCTGTATCTTCAGTCTTATTTCGATAACAAAATCAAACTACATATTCTTGTTTCCATATTTATTTCCCTATTTCTATGTAGCAAAAGAAAAATAATAAAAATAACGTAAAATAAAGCCAAATATAAGCAAGATTACGGCATTAATATTTCGATATTTTAATTATATAATATTTAACTATATTTTAGTATCTAATATCTAAAAAAATACGAAAGTATAATCTTAGCTGAATACCTATATGTAGTTATGTGATTGTGTAATCTTAGCTGAATATCGAAACTGTAACAAACATATGTTTGTAGCTTACAATGGATAATCTCCATGTACTTTGATCTCTTTACCTCCATATCTTTAAAGCTAGTGTACATAACTTCGCTACTCTGCATTATCTATCAAGATTTACCCTACAACTCCATTCTAAGCCAATAAAGCATAAAATTTGCTTCTGAATGGCAGTTCTTTGCTATGTAAATATATGAAGGCATTACCGTCCCATTAGTTCAAATGTATAATGGGCATGTATGTATGTATGCATGCATGCGGGTGCGTATTTATGGATTTACATTAGGGTTGTTCTTATTTGGGCTTAATTTTAAAATTTTGCGATTTTTATGAATGCACCCTTGGATATTGTGCGAATAGCTATAGAAACTAATCTTGTAAAGTTTGAGAGCAATCGCATAATTTTTACTACGATACTTCCCCCGGGTACTTTTGTATTCTCCCCCGGGTGAATCATAGGATAGTGTTGTACGTTTTTTGAAAATTGTCGTTGCGGAATGCCGTTGGATGGAACTGATATCTTCGACATGTCAGTACTTTGTAGTTGAATTGTATACTAGGTCCCCTCTACTCGAGTATTAGCCCCTCAATCGGGGGGGGGGGGGTCTCATGGGCGCCCATCTCCCACTCATTATTGCCTAGTTTGCAGAAGTCACGGTGGACTTGCGGGCGTCAGGGTAGCGCTGGCGGTGCGCCTCGACGACCTGGAGGAGTTGCTGACGCTGATCCTCGTCCTTTGTCACTGCCACTGTCACTGTCACTGTCACTGGGTCGGAGGACAGGAAGGCGTCGTCGATGCCTAGCACGTGGAACAAGAGCCTCGATGACGGGGTGACGAAATCCGCGAGGGTCTTGCCGTTCACCACAGCCGGCTTCGGCTCGACGACGACGCGCTTCGGGGGCTGTCTGAGCCCTCCTGCTCCTCGAGCGCCTTCACCATCAACCTCTTTGTCTCCGCAGATGTGTTGTCGTCGAAGAAGGCGAGCGACACGAGTGGCTCGCTCAGATACCACAGGTGGCGGCGCGCGAAGCCGTCGGCCAGAACCTTGGCGAGCGCCTTGTCCTTGTAGCCGAAGAGGTCCTGGAGGAGGGCAAGGTCGTTCGCCGGGGCGGCGGCGGGGTTCGGTGAAGCGAACCAGGCCGGGACCGGGACATAGAGGGCAAGGGCGAAGTTGATGAATGGCCTGAGGCCAGTCCGCTCCCGCGCGGTGAGGACAACTGTTTGCAGAACAGGAACATCTTGAGGCAATAAATGGCCTTCGCCATCCAGCGCGCGCGGTGCAGGGCGCCTGGGCACTCCGCCGAGGACGATAATGGACAGCTCCAAGAGCTCGCGGTAGTCATCGCGCGGCTGCTGTTGGGAGAGGTGGAAAGGGTAGCGGGTGATGAGGTCGTCGCGCGCGTCCATGAGGGCCGCCGTGGTCTCCTCGTCGTTGATGACCAGGTGGCGCTCGGTGTTGATGGAATCTCATTTTTCCTTGAATAGCTTGAAGAGCTGGACGTTGGGACCAGAGGAGGCGCGGAAACACTCGCCGAACGCCTTGGCGGCGGCGAGTTCGAGCATGTGGTGGCGGCAGGCGAGATTGAGCAGAGCCTTGCCCAGCTTCTATTCGATGAGCACGCAGGCGCCCGCGCCGGTGTTGGACGCCGTCGTATCGAAGCTCAGGCCGGCGACGCGGTTTACGATGCCCCAGTCCTCCAGCGCCTCGACAATAGCGTCCGCCATTGCTTGACCAGTGCCGGTGGCGAGCTCTGGGACAGCGACGAGCTTGGCGACTCCTTCACCGGAGACAAGGACGGGCAGCCGTTCGACGTTGTCCGCGCCTCCCGTCACGTCAGCCACGAGCTTCCCATCCCAGTGTACGATGAGCGGGGTGTCGGGCGCAAATGCCCGCTTGATGACGGCGGCGGCTTCCTTGTGGTGCTTGATGCGCGAGTGGTAGAACGACGACCGGTTGACGGCGAGTTCCGCAACATTGTGCTCAAGACTCGGCAATCGCCGCCACGACGTGGACCGCCTTGTTGTCTGTGATGTGCGCGCGGTCGAGCGCGGCGGCCACCTTCGGTGTGATGACCTGCTGTCGCCCGCGGCGGGCTGGCGGCGCCGGATGTCGACGGCTGGGCGTGGGCGTCGTTGCTTTGTCGAGGGCGCCGTGGGCTGCCCTCGCTGGAGCTGGAGTCCAGTTTGAGTTTGGTCATTTCCACCTCAGCGCGCTTCCGTTCTGCCTCCTTCTCCTTGCGCGCGCGACCCTCTGCGATGCGATGCACCTGTCGCGCCTCGCGCTCGGCGAGGAGGCGGTCGACGCCGAGCATCGCCCCACGCCGACCGTACTCGCGCTGGGCCAGGAGAAACGCCTCGTCCTCCTGAATGAGAGCATCTTCAGCGCGTTCCCGTGGGCGATGTCGAATAGATTTTGAGACCGCGCGTCCAGGCGTTCCGCTTGTTCACGAGGAACGGCGTGGTCGCCCACGTTTTCTCGCGCATCAGGTTCTTCCACTCCTCGTGCAACTTGATGAGCTTCTGGACGCAACGATGATGAACGGAGGTCGGGATCCGGGTGATTTCCCAAAACTCGCGGACTTCGTTGATGACGATATCAGCCGCCTTCCGTATTGTCTGTTTGCCGATGATGCGCACATGGAAGAAGCGGCGCAGGACCTTTCCTTTCGACGGCAGCTTTGAGCCGGGTCTCAGATGGGTGGCCTACCAGAAACACCTTAGTTGACTTCCGCGTCGTACGTTTAACAGTCGCAGTCAACGACATGATTTCAAGTCTGTGAAGGGAAAAATGTTAAAACTTATTAGAAAAATAGACACTTTATAACATGAAATATAACGATTAATATAAATTAATGATATAGATTTAAATAATGAATTAAAATGAAATGATATAAAATTAAAATATGATTCCCTCGCTAGCAAGCTAACATTGTCATCTACAAGTTTACTTTTCCACAATTTATTTGAGAAATCAATACCTCGGAGGCTTGGCTTCTAGGCCTATAAGGCAAGACGAAACTAAAATATCCGCACAACCGACTCCGACGCTTGGATGGCAATAACTGAGTTACTGCGTAATATTATTTACTAAAACCGAACGCATTAGGAGGCGGAGCAATCGAAGAAGCGACCCAAAAGTTCACTGAATTCACAGGGGGGAGAATACAAAAATGCCCGGGAGAGGTTTTAAAAATGATCCGATTGCTTTCAAACTTCACACATTTGTTTTTATGACTATTCGCACAATATCTGGGGGCGCACTCATAACAATTAAAGTCGCAAAATAAGAACAACCCTAATATACATGCATGTACCTGCATATGTGAGTGCGTGTATATGTATGTGTATATATGTATGAACATATGTATGACTATATATATATATATATATATATATATATATATTATATATATATATATATACCTTACCTTACAACCTTACAAAGGTTCCGCGCGATGATTTCTCATTTCGCGAAGGTCAAGCTTGTCGCCCCCTCCTCTATATATATATATATATATATATATATATATATATATATATATATTATTTTAACTGCAAACACGCAGTATATATAACGTAAAGAACGACGCTTGTATAGGAGAATATTCCTTTCTCTCTCCTCATCTTGCGCGGAATATTCTCCTATACAAGCGTCGTTCTTTACGTTATATATACCTTTGGTTTGGTTAGCTTCCGCCCGAATTGTTCATTCTGACGAAGGTCAAGCTTTTCACTCCACCTTAGACCTACAGTTTAACGTGGAATCCGAACCACGCCCCATCAGCAGCCCAGCGTCTTAACCACTAGGCCACCTAGGGTACCCATTTATCTACCAATCACTTTCTTTTATTGTGTGGAAGGATGAACAGCTGGGTTTTGCTGCGCGCCGGCTGCCGTCGGGTCTCGAACCCGGGGCCGATGGATTCGTAGTCAGCGACGCTAACCACTACACATTTAACTGCAAACACGCAGTATAATTAACGTAAAGAACGACGCTTGTATAGGAGATATTCCGCGCAAGATGAGAGAGAGAGAGAACGAAACAAATGAAAAAATGAGGTAACCACCCGGGAATCGAACCCGGGATCTTCGATTGCCGGTCAGATATGATAACCATTACACCATAGGCCTCACTCATTCAAATGCCGTAATTCCTCTACATACGCGCAGAAACCAATGCCCCAAGGGGGCACCTTCCGCATGCCGTAACATTATATACATTTAACTGCAAACACGCAGTACAATTAACGTAAAGAACGACGCTTGTATAGGAGATATCCCGCGCAAGATGAGAGAGAGAGAGAACGAAACAAATTAAAAAATGAGGTAACCACCTATACAAGCGTCGTTCTTTACGTTAATTATACTGCGTGTTTGCAGTTAAATGTATATAATGTTACGGCATGCGGGAGGTGCCCCCTTGGGGCATTGGTTTCTGCGCGTATGTGAGGAATTACGGCATTTGAATGAGTGAGGCCCATGGTGTAATGGTTATCATATCTGACCGGCAATCGGAAGATCCCGGGTTCGATTCCCGGGTGGTTACCTCATTTTTTAATTTGTTTCGTTCTCTCTCTCTCTCATCTTGCGCGGAATATCTCCTATACAAGCGTCGTTCTTTACGTTAATATATATATATATATATATATATATATATATATATATATATATATGTCTGTGTATGTGTGTACAGTATGTGTGTATACTATGTCACTTGTGTGTGTATGTATGTTTCCTGTAGCAACTGATGCGCACCATCAACTCTTATAAAAACAATAATAACTTGTAATACTGATATTGTTGTTGTTGTTGTTTTCTATTGTCTATTCTATTACGCTATATACACTTAGGAATGCATTAACTGTCACACTCTCTCGTTGACCTATTCGTGACATACTTTTCAGTATCTTGCTTTATCACTAGTAACATCCCATTTCACTAACATCCCTTGTGAACAAGCTTACAACTCTTTTATCCTGAATGACCAAGAGTAGATTGTACAACACCTTGCCTATATCCCCGATCACTTTGGAGATAGGTCTAACATTCTGGATTTATTTCTCACCTTCCATCCTTCTTGGGCTGCGTCGTAGCCAATGTTGTAACACCGCTTCAATGATCAGCGAAGTTAAGCGACATTGGGTCTGGGTAGTACTTGGATGGGAGACCGTCCTCCGCATCCAGATTATGTAGCGATCCGTGGTTCGGATCCCACGTAAAGCCGTAGGTCCCCTCCGTCATATGACCTTAGATGTTGCGAAGGAGGTTAAACAACCCCAATCATTATTATTCCAATATTCCATCCTTCTTACTCTGTCAAACTTTTTTCTCCGTTGAGTTACTCTGACCACAATCCTATATCTGTTCCCCGCTCTATCGCTCCAATTCGGCTTTGGATCCTCCCAAGAAGAGTCTTCTTTGGCCCTATGGCGCCGCTGATTGGAAGACCCTTAGGCAGTACTTCTCTGATTTCCCATGGAATGATTATTGCTTCCGTGACAGCAGGGGCCCTTCCGAGCGTGATGTGCGCATCACAGAGATGATTCTCTCGGGCGTGGAGGCGTACATTCCATATTCTATTCCTACGACTAATGCAAAAAAAACCTTGGTTTAACTTTACTTGTTCTGATGCTATCTGCAACAGAGAGGAGTCTTTCAGAAGGTACCGTCGCCATCAGCTTATATTTCTGTCCAGAATCGTACAAAATCTGTTCTTCAACTCGCCAAAAATTCCTTCATCAGACAAAAATGTGAAAATCTATCCAATTCTAATTCTTCTCGCTGTTTTTGGCATCTAACCAAGAACCTCCCCAACACCTTACTTCTTCTTTCTCTCTTCTTCTCCATTCTGAAGGCTCAGTTGCCGTCTCTTCTCCGGATGAAGCTGAACTCTTTGCTCAAACTTTCGCCTCCAGCACAATCTTGGACGATTCTGGTGCTGTTCCTTCATCTCCTTCCTCTGACATAATTATGTCTGAAATTAGAATGTCTTCTAAAGATGTTCTTTTTGCACTATCCGGGTTCAACTCTAGAAAGGCGTACAGTCCTAGTGCTGTCCCTCCTGTTGTTCTTAAGAACTGTGCTTCAGTGCTGACAGCCTGCCTAGGCAAACTCTTTCGTCTTCGTCTTTCATCTGGTACTTTTCTTTCCTGTTGGAAGTTCGCTTTCATTCAGCCTGTCCCAAGGAAGGGTGACCACTCACAAGTTCTCAACCCTCCAACTATCGTCCAATTGCTTTGGTTTCTTGCCTTTCTAATTTTTTTTTAATTTCTCCTTAATAGGAAGATTCTTAAACAAACACCTTTCTTACAATCTTCTTTCAGATCGTCAGTCGTGGGGGGGTGGGGGGTGGGGGGTTCCGCGAGGGACGCTCTACTGCCGACCTTCTTGCTTACTTCTCTGACTCTTGGTCATCCTCCTTTCGTGATTTCGGTGAAACCTTTGCTATCGCGCTAGACATAAAAGCTTTTGATAGAGTGTGGCACAAATCTTTAATTTCCAAACTGCCCTCCTTCGGTTTCTTTCCTATCTTTGCCTTCATCTAATTTTCTTTCTTGACAATCTATAACTGCGGTTGTGGATGTCCACTCTTCTTTTACTGAAGATGTTAAAAAAGGTGTTCCTCAGGGTTCCCTTTTCCTTTTATTTATCAATAATCTGCTAAGTCACACTTCCTGTTCTATCCACTCCTATGCCGATGAATCCATTCTTTACTTCATCCGCTCCACAAAGCGTCCCTCTAAGCAGTCACTCCATGCTTTGCTAGGACGGCTATGGTACATTTTAGCTCTGATCTTTCTACTATCTCTGATTGGGGCATAGAAAACCTTGTTGCTTTCATTGCCTCAAAAACTCAGTTCCTCCATCTGTCTACTCGTCACAGTCTTCCACACGACTATCCCCTTACCTTAAAAAATACACAACTCAATCTTTCCTCTTCTCTTAACATTTTTTGCGTTTCCTTTTCTCGCGATCTTTCTTGGAAGTATCACATATACTCTCTTTCCAAAACAGCTTCTAAGTGATTAGGTGTGGTGTACCACCTCCGCAGTTTCTTCACCCCCATTCATTTGCTGTCTCTGTACAAGGATCTTGCCGCCCCTGTACGGAGTACGCTTCTCATGTGTGGGGTGGCTCAACTCACACAGCTCTACTTGACTCGGGTGGAATCAAAGTCTTTTCGTCTCATCAGTTCCCCGCCTCTTACTGACCGTCTTCAATCCCTTTCTCTTCGCCGCAATGTTGCCTTACTCTCTCTTTATTATCGCTATTATAACGGACACTGCTCTTCTGAATTCTCTAACTGCATGCCTCCTCTTTTAAGGAGAGCACGCAGTACCCGACTTTGTACTCATCCTCACTCTTTTTCTGTCCAACTCTGTAACGCAGGAGTTAATCAGTACTTTCAATCTCATCTATTCAACCGGTCAACTGTGGAACACTGGAACAATCTTCCTCAATCCATCTTTGCCCGTGTTTGTGACCTCTTTCAAACGCAGAGTATCCAGGCATCTCGAAAACCGTGGAGCTTGATTTTGGTTTTCTTCCTCTATGGTTGGGGAGGGGTTCATTTTTTCGGGCATTCGTCCTTGGCCCCTCCTTCCAACATAAAAAATAATATATATATATATATATATCGTAAAGAACGACGCTTGTATAGGAGATATTCCGCGCAAGACGAGAAAGAGAAAACAACA
Source organism: Bathynomus jamesi (assembly GCA_023014485.1). Classification (NCBI taxonomy): domain Eukaryota; kingdom Metazoa; phylum Arthropoda; class Malacostraca; order Isopoda; family Cirolanidae; genus Bathynomus; species Bathynomus jamesi. The sequence goes on along the minus strand of JAJOZX010000696.1, from coordinate 334,720 downwards.
ATGAAAAAATGAAGTACCACCTGGGAATCGAACCCGGGATCTTCCGATTGCCGGTCAGACGCGATAACCACTACACCATGGACTTCACTCTTCCAAATGCCGTAATTCCTCTACATACTCGCAGAAACCAATGCCCCAAGGGGGCACCTCCCCATGCCGTAACATTATATACATTCAACTGCAAAGAACACGCAGTATAAATAACGTAAAGAACGACGCTTGTATAGGAGATATTCCGCGCAAGACGAAGAGAAAACAACAAATGAAAAAATGAAGTACCACCTGGGAATCGAACCCGGGATCTTCCGATTGCCGGTCAGACGCGATAACCACTACACCATGGACTTCACTCTTCCAAATGCCGTAATTCCTCTACATACTCGCAGAAACCAATGCCCCAAGGGGGCACCTCCCGCATGCCGTAACATTATATACATTCAACTGCAAAGAACACGCAGTATAAATAACGTAAAGAACGACGCTTGTATAGGAGATATTCCGCGCAAGACGAGAAAGAGAAAACAACAAATGAAAAAATGAAGTACCACCTGGGAATCGAACCCGGGATCTTCCGATTGCCGGTCAGACGCGATAAACCACTACACCATGGACTTCACTCTTCCAAATGCCGTAATTCCTCTACATACTCGCAGAAACCAATGCCCCAAGGGGCACCTCCCGCATGCCGTAACATTATATACATTCAACTGCAAAGAACACGCAGTATAAATAACGTAAAGAACGACGCTTGTATAGGAGATATTCCGCGCAAGACGAGAAAGAGAAAACAACAATGAAAAAATGAAGTACCACCTGGGAATCGAACCCGGGATCTTCCGATTGCCGGTCAGACGCGATAACCACTACACCATGGACTTCACTCTTCCAAATGCCGTAATTCCTCTACATACTCGCAGAAACCAATGCCCAAGGGGGCACCTCCCGCATGCCGTAACATTATATACATTCAACTGCAAAGAACACGCAGTAAATAATAACGTAAAGAACGACGCTTGTATAGGAGATATCCGCGCAAGACGAGAAAGAGAAAACAACAAATGAAAAAATGAAGTACCACCTGGGAATCGAACCCGGGATCTTCCGATTGCCGGTCAGACGCGATAACCACTACACCATGGACTTCACTCTTCCAAATGCCGTAATTCCTCTACATACTCGCAGAAACCAATGCCCCAAGGGGCACCTCCCGCATGCCGTAACATTATATACATTCAACTGCAAAGAACACGCAGTGTAAATAACGTAAAGAACGACGCTTGTATAGGAGATATTCCGCGCAAGACGAGAAAGAGAAAACAACAAATGAAAAAATGAAGTACCACCTGGGAATCGAACCCGGGATCTTCCGATTGCCGGTCAGACGCGATAACCACTACACCATGGACTTCACTCTTCCAAATGCCGTAATTCCTCTACATACTCGCAGAAACCAATGCATTGGTTTCTGCGAGTATGTAGAGGAATTACGGCATTTGGAAGAGTGAAGTCCATGGTGTAGTGGTTATCGCGTCTGACCGGCAATCGGAAGATCCCGGGTTCGATTCCCAGGTGGTACTTCATTTTTTTCATTTGTTGTTTTCTCTTTCTCGTCTTGCGCGGAATATCTCCTATACAAGCGTCGTTCTTTACGTTATTTTACTGCGTGTTCTTTGCAGTTGAATGTATATAATGTTACGGCATGCGGGAGGTGCCCCCTTGGGGCATTGGTTTCTGCGAGTATGTAGAGGAATTACGGCATTTGGAAGAGTGAAGTCCATGGTGTAGTGGTTATCGCGTCTGACCGGCAATCGGAAGATCCCGGGTTCGATTCCCAGGTGGTACTTCATTTTTTCATTTGTTGTTTTCTCTTTCTCGTCTTGCGCGGAATATCTCCTATACAAGCGTCGTTCTTTACGTTATTTATACTGCGTGTCTTTGCAGTTGAATGTATATAATATATATAGTGTGTGTGTGTGTGTGTGAACGGCTTACACTATTTCTGCCGTCAGCATGCATGCGTACCACTTAATCATTGAAAGTTCAGAGCTGGGCACTTTCGCAAACACTTCCGCAAACCGCAAATTCCGCAATTGCGGAAGTATGTTTTTCGTTTGCGGATTTGCGTTTGCGGCAAAGTCATCGAAAATTAGTGAATTTGCGTTTGCGGATTTGCGTTTGCGGAAGTGATTTTGAGTTTGCGGATTTGCGATTGCAAATCCGCAAACTCAAAATCACTTCCGCAAACGCAAATCCGCAAACGCATATTCACTAATTTGATGACTTTGTCGCAAACGCAAATCCGCAAACGAAAAACATACTTCCGCAATTGCGGAATTTGCGGTTTGCGGAAGTGTTTGCGGAAGTGCCCAGCTCTGAATTCATTGTAAATGTACAGTATATACCGATAAAAATAGAAATAGGTTGGGATAAAAATACATGTTGAAAACATGTTGTGTAAAACAATTAACCATTATGTGGAAGAACCGTGGACGAAAATAAATGAATATATTATCCCAAAAGTAGCTGCTTCGGCGATACTTAAACTAAAAATGGGACGATACAGACAAAGGTTAGCATGGCCCCTGCTCAAGGATGACACGCCAAATCATGAAACGTTACACATTTTTTATTCTCATTTATCGAAATTAATGAATCATATAATTTGACACTAATGAATAATTAATTAGAAATTTGGATTATAATTCTGGCCAATTCATTACCCACTCAAGGCCAATGTCTTTATTCTTTGGAGGTTCGATGCTCGTGTCTCCGAGAAACATACAATCAGAAATAAAATGTGTTTTTAGCTCACCCATGACGGTGGAAGTAATTTATCTGATAACACTGGTGTTGATGTTAATGTCGTAAACATTTAAGAAAAATACATCAAATTGCAACAATACCATTTCAGTATTTCAAATTTTGAAAGCTTTTGTAATTTGTAATCAGTGTACAGAGCGTCCGATAACTCAGTGGTTAAGATGGCGGACTACGACCGATGAGGCTCTAGTTTACTCCCACCTAACTGACAACACCTGGGTTGGGTTGAGTCGAGCTAAAAGTGACTGCTGGGGCACACTCAACCCTCGTACTGGGGATAGCTAGAGATATCCATTTTCTTTTTACAATTTAACAAATTTGTTTATGCTTAACAGATCAGATAAGTCTAAGCCTATAAAGTACATTAAATTATAAATATACAAATTTAATATTATGTATTGATAATAAAGCTTTTGTAATTTATATTACAAATATATATTTTTAAAATTTTAGATGCAGATTTGTGCAATTCAAATAAATTTATTAGAAATAATGAGTATTTTAATTTCTAAATGTTAGTTTAGGGATCAGGTTTAGTTCAGGGCTGAAAACTTTGTTACACCATTGTATTTGTATGTATGTAGTTTGTTGGTGATGACCTTATGGTACATATGTAGTCTGTAATGACCGTATGGTATGTATGTAGTCTGTGATGATCTTATGGTATGTATGTAGTCTGTGATGACCTTATGGTATGTATGTAGTCTGTTGGTGATGACCTTATGGTTATTCAATTGAATGAAAGAGATAGGGAAGAAATACCTGGCTTACCCCAACCTTAGATACCGTCAGAGGTTTTCGAACAAAGGTTCAGGATCGACCTACGTTTGGCCCTTCTGTAGCATCCCGCCTCATTTGCGGCATTTGGTGGAGAGAATTGATTTCTCTCTCCTCCTGCTTTCGAAGCTAGCCACGCATGGCTGGTCAGGGAATTTGCACAAGAACCTGTTCAACTGGTTCTTGAAATTATTCAGATTGGTGTGCTGGAAGTTCCTCAGTCCTCTAGGTAGAATGCTGAAGAGTGTCGGACTTCATATTTTAAGGGTATTTTCCATCGTCGTTTTCATGGTCCCCCGTCCCAATGCAGCTGGGACAGTACAGAATCTGCCTCTTCTCTCATTCCCTGTATTATTCCTTCATCCACCCACATTTATTCATTGCACTATAACATGGGGTAGCTCAAAAACTTATATTTAAAACATCATTTGAAAGTAATTCATAAAAAATGTTTGCGATTTCTCTCAAATAATGATAACGGACAAAATCGCACTCCGCCAATGTTTACAAAAATAAATATTTAAAAAATAATTACTTACATAAATTCAATGTTGGTATCAATATGTTCAAAGTTATCAATAAAAATTAACATACATCATCCACTCAAAAAGCAATCACCCTTCATCAAATTCATCATAATTATAACCCTAGCCCCACTTACCCCAGAGATTTTGTACGCAAACCAAACTATACAGTGGAAACTGCAAGAAATGTACTCTTTCAAAGGAGCAGATATATGGAATGCAATTCCTATAAATATTAGACAGACTTCATTACTAAATGTACTTCGTAAATCAGAAAGCACTTCATTAGATCCTACTGATATATAATTTAACTGCTGCCATTACTATCATAGTAATTAAGTTCCCATTTTATAATTAACTATTTAAAATATGCTAATTTCGGTAAATACTTTTAATTTCATAACTCATAAAAAAAATTCCTTAAACATCATTTATTTTCTACTAAATATAAAATTTATAATTTTATTTAAAATTGTGTAAAATTATGAAAAATACTTCTGTGAATTTTCACCTTTTGATTATTATTATTATTATTATTATTTCACAGGACATTTTCACTCTTATGTAATAAATAAACTGAATTCCATTAATTTTGCCTAAAAAGCTTCCATGCTTTCAACGGTATATTCAGATTAGAATACAGTGAATATATTAATGCCATATCGGATATCTAAATTGTAAACAAAAATATTGAAAAATATTGTAGAATTTTATGTAACATTTATTTATTTATTTTATTTATTTACAAATATGTACATTTTTCCCAGCTAAGTACAAACAAACAAACAAACAAACACTTTATTTCAGACTCAATAGATACAAATATTATACAAGAGGTCCATAGAAGATTAAGAGATAGTTGTCTGGAGCAGTGACTAAGTAGGCCAGTGAATTACTGTGTATAATGAACATACAATTGCCTACGCCAATTTCATTATTAAGTACAGGTGCTGTATACAGTTGTGAACTGCCTTTAGCGAGCGTGCAAGTTTTACAGGCCGAAATCTACTAATTAGATACAATTATAATTACATAATAGATATGATTACAAGATTTTTATAGATTTTTATAATAGATTTAAAAGACTAAAAGGAACTTACAGATTAGGAGATATACTTATATCAGGAGCTAAATACAACGAATAATGAAAGCAGTATAAAACTGTACAGAAATTGGGACATTGTGCCGTTTTTGACGTGTTTATAGATTAAATGTTTTCGCCGTAGAGCTTTTAGGAGAGGTTTATGTAACCGTGGTTTATTTTGTCTTTTATGGGTCGTGTACAGGGGCGGACTGGCAGCAACCTGGACCCTCGGGCATAATGAGGGCCTGGGCCCCTTGAAATCAAATTTTTTTCATATTACAGTTCGATTAGACACTTGACCCAATTGAGAACACTCTCACTGTTTTATGATGACTGCGGGCCTGGGCCGCTGGGCCCCCCGAATGGCCCGGGCTCTCGGTTCATGCCCGATTGCCCGACCGCTCAGTCCGCCCCTGGTCGTGTATATAGTAGTCAGAGCTCAGAGGATAAAGCTCGTTGAATAAACCGTATAGTATGATCGGCCAGAAAGGAAATTAGAGATGAAGGAACAGATAGAAGGATAGAAACCGAAGGAGGGCTTTTGGAAATTAAAAATTTGTGCCAAACTCTATCAAAAGCTTTTGATATGTATATCGCAATAGTAAAAGTTTCACCGAAATCCCGAAAGGAGGATGATCAAGTCAGAGATATGCAAGAAGATCGCCAGTAGAGCGTCCCTTGCAGAAATCCATACTGACGATCTAAAGAAGATTGTGAGAAGTAAGGTGTTTAAGAATCTTCCTATTAAGGATAGATTCAAAAACTTTAGAAAGTCAAGAAATCAAAGCAATTGGACGATAGTTGGAGAGTTGAGAGCGGTCACCCCTTCCTTGGGACAGGCTGAATGAAAGCGAGCTTCCAGCAGGAATGAAAAGTACCAGATGAAAGACAAAGACGAAAGAGTTTGCCTAGGTAAGGTGTCAGCACAAAAGCACAGTTCTTAAGAACAACAGGAGGAACACCATCAGGACCATACGCCTTCCTACAGTTGAGCCCAGATAGGGTAGAAAAAACATCTTTAGAAGAGATTCTAATTTCAGACATAATAAAGTCAGAGGGAGGAGGAGATGGAGGAACAGGACCGAAATCGTCCAGGGTTGAATTGTAAGCGAAAGTTTGAGCGAATAGTTCAGCTTTGTCAGGAGAAGAGACGGCAACTGTGCCGTCGGAATGGAAAAGAGGAGGGAAAGAACAGGAAGTAAAGTTGTTGAAGTGGTTCTTAGCTAGATGCCAGAAAGAGCGAGAAGAACTAGAATTGGAGAAATTTTCACATTTTTGTCTGATGAAGGAATTTTTGGCGAGTCGAAGAACAGATTTTGCACGATTCCGGCCAGAAATATAATCTGAGTGAGAGTCAGGAGTTGGAGGGCGATGGTACCTTCTGAAAGCCTGCTCTCTGTTGCGGATAACATTAGAACAATTGAAGTTAAACCAAGGTTTTTTTTGTATTAGTAGTAGGAATAGAATATGGAATGTACGCTTCCATGCCCGAAAGAATCACCTCTGTGATGCGCTCAGCACACCCAGAAGGGCCTTGGCCACGGAAGCAAATCAGAGAAGTACTGCCTAAGGGCCTCCCAATCAGCGACGCCGAAGTGCCAAAGGCGCCTCCTCTTGGGAGGATCCAAAGGTCGAATTGGAGTGATAGGACAAGAAACAGATATAAGATTGTGATCGGAGGAGCCCAACGGAGAGAAAAGTTTCACAGAGTAAGAAGGATGAGAGGTAAGAAATAAATCTAGAATGTTGGGCCTATCTCCAAGGCGATCGGGGATACGAGTAGGGTGCTGTACAATCTGCTCTAGGTCATTTAGGATAGAAAAGTTGTAAGCTAGTTCACCAGGGATGTCAGTGAAATGGTAGGAAAGCCAAAGGTGATGGTGAACATTGAAATCTCCTAAAATGGAGATTTCAGCAAAGGGAGAGCGGGAAAGACTGTATTCCATTTTGGAAGTGAGGTAGTCAAAGAATTTGATACAAATTAAACGTAAATTAGTGTTATTTTTCTGAATACAAATTTTCCTTTTCTTTTAAAAGTAAAATTAATATTACTTACAGTTAACATAAGGATACTGTATTGAAAAATACATAAATAAATAAATTATGGGTTTTTCCAACCTGTTTCGCAAAATCTAGGGTCGTATGATAAGGGGGATACCCTACAGTCAGAGCTGGGCAATAAATACATTGAATGTATTTAAATACTAAATACTAAATACATGGGAGAAATGTATTTAAATACTAAATACTAAATACATTTTACGAATGTATTTAGATACTAAATACAAAATACATCAATTGTATTTAAATACATTTGTAAATACATTTTAAATACATACAAATTTTAACATATGCATTCACTAATTCACTAAGCCATGACACGCACACGATAAAGAAATCAACCGCTTTCGACTAAGAGTGGCACACAACGGATTGAACTGACACGTTGAAACATGAACCATGCTGTACTACACTGTCGACGCGTCGTACTGTGCTAGTACAAAACGTGTATTAAACCAGTAAAAGTATTTACATTTTTATATTTTGAGTATTTAAATACATTGTATTTAAATACTCATTAAAGTATTTAAATACTGTATTTAAATACATGAAAAACAATGTATTTATAAATACAGTTCTAAATACACAAATGTATTTAAATACGTATTTAAATACAAATGTATTTAAATACTGCCCAGCTCTGCCTACAGTTTTACTTAGGATCCAAACACGGGTCGCTACACTTATCTGGACGCAGAGGATGATATCTCCCATTCAACTATTCGCCAGACCCAATGTCCGTATGAATGGTAATAGATGTTTATTTATATATATCAAACGTCTACGCGACATTTCATGATGAAGTTAGCGTTCTGAAATAAATAATAGCTATTCTGAATTGTTTACTAAATATTTCAAATATCTAAAAATGGTGCTTAAATATTTCAAGCACATAAAGGTGTAGAAATGAAATATTTCATTGGTATAATAAGTTAATTCTCTATTGTCTGCTCCCAGACGCATGCATACGCAGTGTGGTAAAAAATAATTTGAAACTGTGACGCAGTCTGTTTATGTGCTCGTAATTGTAGGCTACTGTGACGCAGTCTGTTTATGTGCTCGTATTTGTAGGTTATTTCGTAAGGAGGAAATAAAGCATTATATTTGTGCAAATTATTTATTCGCTTATTTTATGCTGGCTTAGGTCTTGTTAAGTTTGTTATGCATTTATTAATCTCATTTACGGTATATGGCTAAGCCAAGGCTAGTAAAGTCTCCCAAGAATAAGAACTAGCCTGTGACACTGAGGCTAGCCTTAGACCTAGGCCTCTTTGTATAGAGTAGGTCTGCCCTAGGTTTAATCTCAATTTTAAGTTAGCCTATACTTGAAAAAATATACTGATAAGTTAGGAAGGATTCAGGCAAGAGGAACCAAAATGACTCCAGACCTGAGAGGTAAAACGTGTGAGGAAGAAAGATAAAGCGAGTTGGATCTGTATTCACTTGAAAAATGTCGACTTGACGGAAATTACTGTAATTCGAGTATTTAAAATTGATAAATGAATCGATGATCGACGGGAAGCGGGCGGCGTTCTCATTGGCCCCTCCTTCCCCCATAAATATCTCTCTCTCTCTCTATATATATATATATATATATTAGTGATGGGACGATGCATCGCAATCGCGATACAATCGCACATTTTTTACAATCGCAATCGCAATTGCAATCGCATTTAATGAGTGCGATTGTTGCGATTGTGAACAAAAGATTTAAATCTCTACAAAAGTTGCTATGAAAGCTGCTCTTTCATGCGTACTTAAAGGAAAGTTTAGCTAACAACAATACGGAATAATAAATAAATAATATAAGTCAAAAACAGAAATGAAAACGGGTTGCGAATTAGTTGAAAACAGAATAAAAAATTGGTTTAATAATAACAATAAGTACACCTCTTTATTTGCTCTATGTAAAATTGGAATGTTAAAAAATCAAGCTAACCCTATGGTAGGTAACGCGTTTAGGTATATTTAAAGCATAAATGAGCGTTATGTGAGGCTAAAGCTAAAACATCGCAATCGCAATCGCGCGATTTTCAAATTCTGACAATCGCAATCGCAATCGCAACAGCGATTGTATGAAATATGACAATCGTCCCATCACTAATATATATATATATATATATATATATATATATATATACATATATATATACACAGGGTGTTTCATAACATGTGGGACGCACTTTCAAGAAGGATTCAGGACCTGAAAACAATGAAAAAAGTTTATATAAACATATGCCCAAAATCACTTTGTTTCCGAGTTACAGCAAGTATCCGCCTTACCTTTAAAGGAAGTGCTCAAAATGACCGCCTTGCGCTTGAATACACGCCTGAATACGCCTCGTCATAGACTGCCTGACGCGTTCAAACATTCTAGGTATTGCTCGGATTTTCTGGCATCCTTGTTCTACACCAACGCGAAGCATTTCAACGTTGTCAATGGGTGTTACGTAAACGATGGATTTCAGATGACCCCCACAGATAAAAATCGAGTGGATTCAGGTCCTGGGATCGAGCAGGCCACGCAATGGGTCCTCCACGGCCTATCCATTTATCAGGAAAATGGTCATCCAAATAGTCTCCGGCTACTCAACTAAAATGAGGCTGAGTGCCGTCATACATAAACCACATACGACGTCGGACACCAAGAGGAACTTCATCTAGTAAATCGCTCAAATCATTCCTTAAAAAATTGGAATAGGATTCTCATGTTAATCTTCCAGGCAAAACAAAAGAACCGATTAAGTTGTCGGCAATAAGTCTTGCCCATACATTGATACTAAATTGTTGTTGGTGCCTTGACTGGATGATGGCATGCGGATTCTCTTCGGTCCAGTGATGAGTGTTGTGAAAATTGATTACGCCATTTCTTGTGAAGGCAGCCTCATCAGAAAACAACACGGAGGATAGAAAAAGAGGATCGCGAGCACACTGTTGAAGGAACCAAGTACAAAAAGCCTCTCGTGGTGGGAAATCAGTTTCAGTAAGGCCTTGTACTCTCTGAATGTGATATGGGCAAAGCTGTTGTTCCCATAAAATTCTCCACACACTTGTGTATCTTACACCCTCTGCTGCTGCTGCTGCTGCTGCTATCCTTCGGGTGCTGACACCAGGATGTTCCTCCACGCGATTCAGGACCCGCTCATCCAACTCAACAGTTCTGGCGCTGATTGATCTACCACCATCTGAAACTCGCTTGTTCAATGATCTTGTATCACCAAGACGCTCGTCTATTCTCTGAAAGGTCGTCTTATCTGGCGACGGCGATTCGGAAACCTTCCGCATACAGACGTCTTGCTGCGGCCGCATTACACTCGGCAAGTCCATACATGAGATGCACGTCTGCCATTTCTCTGTTTGAATAAGCCTCCATTCTCACTTCAAATGCACACTCACTGAATAGCACAAAAACTTTTAAGGTTTTATTTTCACTGGACTGCACTTATTCACGGTAAGAAGTTACGAATATGAACCTCTGACTGACTGATGGCTCTCACTCAACGATATTGAAACATGTCATAGAGTGTACGAAACATTACAATCGACAAGACCATACATGAAATAAGTCTCGTACACACTCACAAACATTGTCGGCAAGCAGTGTTTGTAAACAGTTTGCGGAAAGAATTGCTGGAACACAAAACGGGCTGTAACTTGGAAACAAAGCGGTTTCGGGCATATGTTTGTAAACTTTTTTCATTGTTTTCAGGTCCTGAATCCATCCTGAAAGTGCGTCCTACATGTTATGAAACACCCTGTATATAGTTTAGCGGGAACTCTCGTGTTGGTATTGTCGGAATAACAAAGATAAAAGAGGTTCTTACAGTATTTCTCCGTTTACTCGGGGCCGTATTGTAGGCTGCACATTTTATCACAGAGAAAGTAATTAATGCGGGAAGGCAACCAGAGAGACCATCAGTAGGCATCACGAAAGCGTGCCCTCGTTCGTCATACCCAAACTAACCGTCAGGGCACTCAAGGTCGAAGGTGGGATGTGGAAAAATCCATCTCAAGCCTTCCATTATCAGTTTCTTCAACCCACTGTGAACTATGGTGGGACAGGTGTTGCGGTGTGGGTAAATCATGGGTAAGTCCTACGTGGGCATCTCTAAGAACCATTCACTTTGTAACTTCCACCGAGTGACCAACCAACAAGAAATAATCCTCCACATCTGCTTTATCACTTTTTGATGCTGTAACTTCCATCACGTTGGCCGCATATATGATATATAGCTCTGTATACGGACGATCTGCGATTGCGGATACTTGTGGGTTTTGGTCCATTTTGTGTAGAGCAAGCCTAAGGTAGTACGAGTGTGACTGTGATTGATGAAGGTAAATTTGTGCTGCCTTGGGTAAGAAACACAAACTTGCGGTGCATCTTGCACCTGAAGAATCATGCACCAGAACTGATAATAACTGGAGGTGTCTACAATACAAACTAACGAAAACTGTAATTGAATAAGGATTTGGGTGTTCTTTGAACTGGGATGACACGGACCACTGTTGCTTTCAGTGGTTATGAACCACGTACGAAAGCCTCGTCAGTACTTTGACTCTCTATTTGCTTGACACTGCTGCTTCGAGCTGCTCGTCCCCTGAAATGGGGGTATGGGTGGAATGGTGGTCTACATTACGTAAAAAGATATCTAACTCTACATACTTCCAATTAAAATATATTCTTTCATTAGGATGCCCTTAAAAAGTTGAAAAATTGTTTTCTTTTAAGAAAAAAGAAAGCATGATCATAACATTTAAAGGTAAACAGTTTTATTTGGAAATGTAACTGTAATTTTTAACATATGAATTAAATATTTCAACATATTTAGTGCACACACACACACACACACACATATATATGGGAATGAACTCAGAATGGTTCCCTGAGTTTTTTATGATACACACAGACCGTGCATGGAACAAGGAACTACATGGACAAGGAACAAGGAACCTATGCTACACATATATATATATATATACAGTGGTGGGCACCGTTAACCAAAAAGTTAACTTCGTTAACCGCTAATCCGTTAACCAAAAAGTTAACTTCGTTAACCGTTAATCCGTTAATTCGTTAAACATGTAACGGAAGTTACCGATAAACCGTTAACGTTAACTTTTATTATAAAAAAAATGAAAAACACAATATATATATAATTTAATTTTCCCTCTTCTTCTCGTTCTCCATTTTGTCCATGAGATGCATGTTGCCCTTCATGAAAATTAGCATATCAAAGTTTTCATCAGACAGGGATGATCTCTTGGCCCTCAGGATGTCCTTGCCCATAGAGAACAAACGCTCCACTGCAGCACTGGAGGGGATGGCTGTGTTGAACTTGATGAACAAGTCCACCAACACTTGCTCACCCAAGAAGGCAGCATCTGTCAGCAAGTCCTTGGAGTTGGTCTCCAGCCAGGTCTTGACCAAGTTCTGGGCCTTGCCCTTGAGTGACCTGTGGCTTCTGCTGCTCTCTTTTGTCTGGATGACAGCACTGAAGAAGTCATCCTCCTCCTCCTCCTCGTTGTTGCTGCCCACTTCGTTGGACTGCTGCTTCATGGCCTCCTCGACTGTACCCTCCATGCTTTTCCTCACCCTGGAAAAACCGGATAGAAAAATAATTATGGAGATTTTAAAGATGTGGTACCTAGAAGTACCGCCAGGACATAAAGGGTTAAGGTGAAAACGCTCCCATTGTAAGACATCAATTGACTTAATTTATGTCATCAAAGTGACATGAGAATTGAAATCTTACCTGATCAGTTTTATGGTTCTTGAAATGTATCAAGGAGACTACTAATAAGGTACTCACAGACATATTATAAATATACATGACTTACTTGACAACGATTATTTTTAAATATTCACTAGCACAAACATGTTGCGCAAGAGACAGACTGCAAATGAAACGAATGTAGTTATTTCAACTTATTTGTTGTAATTGTTACATATATATTATTGAAAGTGCCTTAAAATGCTCGTGATATTTCTTGAAAGAAGTTGAAACATTCAACTCAAATGGCAAATCTTTCCGCCTGATTTTACAGTCGACCATGTTTTGCTCAAACCAATGCCATAAATAACTACCATATTTGGTAAGACACAAATTGTGGCGACGGAAACAAATATATTGCCTGATTTTGCACTGCGGAAATGGAAATTCGTTCATCACTATTAACAGTGGCGGATTAATTGCGCACCTGCTCAGCACTGAAAATAATATAAACTTTTAAACGTTTATTTATGAATTTTTTGGGTTAACGGACTTGAGTTAACGGAAGTTAAATGTAACGGAAGTTAATTAGTCCGATAATGATTTTCAAAGTTAACTTAAAAGTTAAATCGTTAACGAAAAAGTTAACTTCGTTAATTAACGATTAACGGATTAACGGTTTGTGCCCAGCTTTGTATATATATATATATATATATATATATGAAAATTATTTCATGAAAGTAACACGTGACTAATATGTTCGTGAAATAACTGCCATGCCTCCCTCTGGCTTTTTCCTGAAACATATAGCAATACCAGTTCCACCTTCTCTTGATTGGTATACTGAGCCATCAAGGTATTTTCTTTTATGGAATATGTAAAAGTGACATTAGAAATGTGTTTGTTTCACTTTAAAAATATAATGTCTATTTTCCCTACGAGTTCAAACTTCTGGTACACCCTGTATATCACAAATAAAAAAATAAAAACTAATATGAATGGTACAGAAAAATATTGTATGAGGAGCGTACAATTTACGTGGAAAAACTACAGGAGTTTTAGCGCCTCGCCTTACCTTATCTAAATCTGTTGTGTGTGACGCATGTACACAGACGGTAAACTCCTTTGCGGTGTTTAAGGAAATGGAGAAAGCAAATATGAGTGTTACAAAAAAAGATGGAAAAATGGGGGAACAAGATTCTGGAAATGTCCCATTGAAAATTCGGGTGGATGAGAGAGAAGACGAAATAACGAATAACAATAAAATATGGAATGAAGACATAGATGAAAGAAAGGAGACAGGTAAAAGTTGCGAGATAGTAAAACTGGCCAACGAACAAAAAGATAAAAAATAAAAACGTAGGAAATAAAGGCAAAGAAAAATAATGACAATATCAAAATTAAGAACATAGAAGATAACCAGATAACAAGAAGTAGAAGCGTAGAAAATACATTTTGTAAATACTACGCAAAAGGGTACTGCAGATATCGGGATGGGCAATGCATCATGCAATGCATCTATGCACAATTGCGCATCCCACACTATGTAACACACATTATACGAGAGGATATTGCAAATTTGAAAAAAGTGCAAGTTCCATCACATTACTGTCTGCAACACCTATGCAAGATATGGGAGGTGCAAATACGGACAAAAATGCCGTTATCACCACCCTCAAAGGAACGCAACGGGTGAACAGGAAAAACGAACATCAAAGAGGCTACCAATTATTTAGACTTAGTAGCCAACACAATTCAGCTGCTAAATACCATCCAGCAAATACAAAGCCAGCTGATAAATATAGGAATCCGAGAGCCGGACAGAAGGCACGCACAAAGCCACTTCATGCGTTATCGGGACAACAGGTACGACAAAGATAAAGAGAGGAAAATTCTCGGAGGACCACAAGGCAACGAAACCGGCACCACTATTGGAAAACGAATCGAAGGTATGTGAAAATGATAGAGAAAAAAATAAAAATAATCCTAGCCAACATTCATTCAGGGCCTTAAATAAAATCATTCCCCGGACAAAGTTTTATACCTGAAAGGGCTCATGCAAGAAACCATAACAGACTTTGCATGCCTCACGGAAACCCATCTAAAGGACTGCCAGGCGAACTGTGAAAACTGTGAGTTCTGTATTGACGAAAAAGAAATACAAATTGACAACTATAACATTCTCCGAGCCGACAGAACAGTGAGACATAAAGGAGGATGTGCTATTTACACACGCGAAAGGCATATGGCAGAAATGACTATAAGTATCTCAAACAGCTACGTAGAACGTGTAGCAGCAAAAGTCGAAAAATTAAATATGGGTACTAATTGTAATGTACAGAGTACAGACCCCTGAACACACCAACCTCAAAATTCCCTGATTCCATTACAGAGGTAAGAAAATGGGTAAAAGATCTACACTCTCCAACCCTAAATATTTTTCTCTGTGGTGATTTTAATTTTCCATCCATGAAATATAAAAGGATAGAAAAATATGTATGTAACCAGGACAGGGGGCACACGGGAAGACCAGGAGCAGGTAAAAATGCTACTAGCTCTAGCTGATGAATTTATGTTAACACAAGAAATAACAGAAAACACAAGAAAAAATAACTGCCTAGATTTGGTACTCACAAAGAGCAGCAACCTAATTGATAATGTAGAAATATCCCCAACTCTAATATCGGATCACAACATTATTGAAATAACAACCAATATAAAATCAACAGGAAAGGAACGAACACGAACAACAGAAAGAAGCAAATTCGAAATTTTTAATTTACACTCTAAAGCTATAAACTGGGAAAGTGTTGCATCCACGATGGAAGTAATAGATTGGAAAACCATCTTCAAGGCCAAGACAACGGAAGAGATGCTAATGACCTTAGAGGAGAAGACGCTGGAAATTGTAGAAAGACATGTCCCAAAAATACAACAAAGAGGAAAGAGAAGCAGGTTCGAGAGACAAAAAGAGGTAATTGTTCCGAAAGAGAAAAAGAGTGACTGCAAAATTAAGTAACTGTAAAGACAACATCAAAAAAATATTAAATAATAAACTACAGAGTATCGATTGCGTCATACAGGAACTAATTGAGAAGCATACAGAAAAAGAAGACGACGACGCTATAGAAGCGATAAAAATTAACTTAAAAGTACTTCTATAATTTTGCAAAAAGGAAGTCGAAAAACCACGCGACTATTGGATCTTTGAAAAACGAAGACAGTGCTTTATCTGACGATCTAACAGAAGTATCCGAAATATTAAGAGCTTAGTACGAATCACCTTTCAATATCCCAAAAACTGACAAACTGATATGCGATAGAAACGCGTTCTTTGAAGAAGAATTACAAAGGGAAAGTATCATATAACGGACTTCGACTTTACGACAGATGAGATTACACAAGCTATATGGAAACTAAAAGCACACTCAACGGCAGGACCGGACAAATGGAATGCCACACTGATCAAAAACTGCAAGAATGCAATCGCTGAGCCCCTATATTGGATATGGAGACGATCACTATACACGGGAGAAATACCGGGCATCATGAAGAGCGCAAACATAGTCCCAATATATAAAGGAGGAGATCGATCCGAGGCCAAAAACTATAGGCCAGTGTCGCTTACATCTCGTCTCACTAAAATATTTGAAAGAATAGTTAGACAGAAAATCTATGGCTTTTTGGAAACTCGAAAAAAATTAAATGACAACCAACATGGGTTTCGGGCAGGCATATCATGCCTATCACAACTAATGGAACACTACAACAACATTATTGATGCACTGGAAAGTAATGAAAACTATGATGTAATATACACAGATTTTGCCAAAACGTTCGACAAGTGTGACCATAGAAATATATGGGAACAACAGGAAAAGTAGGGAAATGGATATATAATTTCCTTAGTGAGCGGCGGCAAGTCGTTACAATACAAGGAGTATCTTCATCAGAATCAGAGGTCCTCAGCTCAGTACCACAAGGAACAGTATTAACTCCATTACTCTTCATAATCATGCCAACTGACATAGATGAGGACGTTACCAGAGACAGCACAGTAACATCCTTTGCCGATAACACAAAGATCAGCAGAAAAATAAGAAACCCAGAAGATATAGGATCTCTACAAACAGACATGAACAGAATCTACAAGTGGACGGAAGACAACAATATGAAGTTTAACACTAGAAATTTCAGCTGTTACGGTACGGAAAAAGTGAAGACCTAAAATCCATGGAATATTATACCCCAAATGGACAGGAAATTCAGAGAAATTCTAAAGCAAAAGATTTAGGGGTTGTAATGACTGATGATGCGAAATTTGAAGCACAAAATAAGCTAGCAGTAAACAGAGCAAAGAGAGTAACTGGGCAGATGCTGAGAACCTTTAAACGAAGGGATAGGAATATAATGATTCCTCTACTGAAAACACTGATCATACTCAAATTGGAATACTGCTCAGTCCTAACATCCCCATATAAAAAAGAAGACATTAGACAACTAGAAGGGATTCAGAGAAGCTTCACAGCCAAGATCATGGGGTGCAAAGAACTAAACTACTGGAAAAGGTTACGCGAATTAAATCTATATTCACTGGAAAGGAGGAGAGAGACACACACCATTATTTACACTTGAAAATAATGGAGAAACTAGTCCCTAATCTTACTCTGAACCCTGTAACTCCCCAAACAACGTGGAAAGTAGGAAAGGAAGCTTGTATCGTGTTCCCAAATTAAAGGCTGGACAAGGAACATCCTTAACCCTGAAAGAAAATAGTTTTGTTGTGAAAGGACCAAAACTGTTTAATCAGCTGCCCAAAGACCTAAGGAACACGAGTGGGGTTACAGTGGACATCTTCATAAGAAGACTAGACGCCTGGCTCAGAACAATCCCCGATGAGCCGGGCGTACCTGGCTATGTGAGGTGGAGAGTACAAGAAACGAACTCATTACTTCACCAGGCCAGCTCGAGAGGAGGGGCGACAAGCTCGACCTTCGTGAAATGAGGAATCATCGCACTTTGAAAGGAATGAATTCAAAATAGCAGAATCGAGCGAAAAAAGGCCCTGGCTAAGGTTGAAATTGTTTGTAAGTTGAATCATGGCAGAATCAAGAATATTTCTATTAACAGTGTCGCTCGAGTGAAACAAAACTGAAGCATTATTCCAATCAACACAATGGGATAACTCTGACAAATGGACAAAAAGGGCACTGGACGACTGTCCCGTTCTAACGGAATATTGATGCCGTTTTACACACGTGTTCAAATCCTTTCCCGTTTGTCCACTGTAAAAAGAGGCGCATTGTTTACAGCCAATTTTATAGATAATGCCTAAATTATTGGTAGGACTATTCTTTTCTATGATTTTTTCACACTATTGTTATATGAAACTACTACATTACTGTTCAAGAGTTTAAGCACATTACCAATGCCTAAAAACCCTGGGAAAAATGGAAGTACTAAAATATTCTTCGCAAAGTGTGAGGGTTATTAACCACACGTTAGAAAGTTTGTTTTGCTTTGTTAAGACAAGATTTCAAGAAAGCAGGTGGGTAACACAAATCACTTCCATAATTTTTTCTAACTTAGTATCCATGTATTCCGGACTGGCGATCCTAAGAGCGCGGAGAAACATTGAAGAAAATATAACTTTCTTGATGGGGGGTGTAATGTCCGGAGTAAAAGTGTACATAGGAGAAGTTTTTTTTCAGATATCAGAGATACTAAACTTAAAACCTGGGCTTTCCCTATGTACACGCATATCCATTTGCATGGAGGTAAGATGAGATTCGTTATAGTCGATCCCATTCACAGTCGAGCAAAAAAATGGTAAAAATGGAAAAAAAAAAGTGAGAGCATAGAGGAAAGGGGACACGGGAGAGAACGAGTAGAAATGAAACGGTCATCTCTGCCAAAGACAGGATGATATTCTGTTGGAAATGTATTCGACTGACTGGAAGATGAGTCACCTTCAGCATCTCTCCTGACAACCAATCACCAGATTTCACTCCCTCGAGACTCCCGTGGGATGCGTTGGAAATGTACTTGATGCCATCAAACTCAAGAAAGTGGGGGGCTGGAATAAAGGTAAAATGGATTTGTCTCCCTTCCAGCATCTCGTGGAATACACGCTCATGATGCATCCTGTCTGCCGTGAGAGTCCATAGTGTGTATATACATATATGAAAAAATGATTTACTTTTAAGAATGAAATCAATGGAGTAACTTTTAAAAAATGAAATAATACAAATTGCAATCACATAATCACACATTTTCGTAGATTCCAATTACGTTTAAATTAAGTAGGACTTATGTAGGATATTTTTAGTTTCAAATAACAGTAAAAATTATCGCTGGATTTCTTCCTCTTAAATTATAATTTCATATGCAAATACGTTTGAAAACTCTGAACTTGATGAAATCAATATATATATATATATTATATATATATATATATAATATATATATATATATATATATATATATATATAAAGGGTGATCCAGAGAAATGGGACCCAAAAAAACCCCTGTAACTCTTAAAGTATAAGTCCTTTTATAAAATCATACGCATCATTCGAAAGAGGATAGTTACAAGTTTGTACAGGATTGTACAGGTTTTGACAATACAAGACAAGATAAGATACAAAACAAAATAAAAGTGTTAGTTAAAACTAACCCTTCAAGATGACTGCATGGACTGTGGAACAGCTACGTTTCATAACAGCAATATTATGATCATGGAAGAAGTGTAGTTTCAGCTCAAAGATCTTTCAAGACAAATTTTCAGATGTCAAAATCACCTTCTAAGAAAGTAATCCGTCGGTGTGTCGGAAATTTTTCCCTAACTGGCAGCATTGGAAAAAGAAAACCAACTGGAAGAGTGCGCACAGCAAGGATAGACGAGATCATTAAGAGAACTCATGAAATTGTACAGGATAATCCTAACATAAGCATCAGACGTGCTTCTCAGCTGTTAGGAGTTGGATATGGAACAACAACACACCGTATATTCAAACAAAATTTAATGCTCTTTCCATATAAAATTCAAACAGGGCAACAACTAAACGATGGAGATTTCGCACGAAGACGACAATTCTGTCAATGGATCCAACAGAAGGTAAATGACACCACCAATTTTCTAGCAACTTTGATTATGTCAGACGAAGCCCATTTTCACTTGAATGAAACTGTAAACAAACAAAATTGTCGTTTCTGGGCAACAGAAAATCCATTGAATATTACCGAAGTCCCGTTGCATAGTCAGCGTGTAACTGTTTGGTGTGGTCTTACTGCATCTCAGATCATAGGGCCGTACTTTTTCGAGGATTCCACCGGAAACACGGTCACTGTAAATGGTGATCGCTACGAAAAAATGTTGATCGATTTCCTTATTCCTAAATTAAGAGATCTTTGTCTAGAAAACCACTGGTTCCAACAAGACGGAGCTACCTGCCATACCACGAGGAACTGCATGGCAGTTTTGCGTCAAACGTTTCCAGGCGAGTTAATCTCAAGATTTGGAGACGTTGAATGGCCCCCAAAGGTCTCCGGATTTTTCTCCCTTAGATTATTATCTCTGGGGATATTTAAAGAGTAGGGTCTACAGAAATAACCCAACGACCTTGCAAGAATTGAAGGCCGCCATCACAAATGAGATACAGGCCATACACCGCACACTCTTGCAAAAGTGATGCAGAACTTACAAGCGAGAACACTGGAATGCTTGGCAACTAATGGAGCACATTTGAAAGGAGTCATTTTTAAAAAATAAATATTTCATAATAAACTTGTAACTCTACTCTTTCGAATGATATATAGTTTTTATGAAAGGAATTAAATATTAAGAATATTTGGCTTTTTTTTATGGGTCCCATTTATCTGGATCACCCAGTATATATGTATATACCGGGTGTCCGAGAATTATCTGTACAATTTTTGGCTGTTATTAAAAGTCAACCATGAAGTGCAGAAATTCTAGTGTTGTCCCATTTTACAGAGAATCTCATTAAGTTTTTTCTGATACCACGTTTTGACAAGTTTTTTAGAAATGTACGCGGGTGACAGACATTGATGATTTAAAAGCAAGAATCACAGCTGCTATTGAGCGAATTGATGTGGATATGCTGCAGCGTACATGGCAACATTTGGAGTATCGATTGGATGTTTTGCGAATCACTAATGGTGCACATATCGAATGTTTGTAACAACGTTACTTTAATAAAAGAAACTTTTGAAAATACAGATTCTAAATAATCTTGTTTAAGAATTTTACGTGTGTTATCAAGAATTTTATTAAAAGATGAAATTGTACAGATAATGTTCGGACACACTGGAATTTCTAAAAAACTTGTCAAAACTTGGTATCAGAAAAAACTTAATGAGATTCTCTGTAAAATGGGACAAAACTGGAATTTCTACACTTCATGGTTGACTTTTAATAACAGCCAAAAATTGTACAGATAATTCTCGGACACCCTGTACCTATATATATATATATTATATATATATATATATATATATATATGAAAATTATTTCACGAAAGTGACACGTGAAAAATATTTGTGATGAATAAAACCACGAAGGGAAAAGAAACAGAGTGGTGCTCAAGCGCTTTCGTCTAATGACATCCTCAGGAACACTGAACACCGGTGTTCCTGAAGATGTCATTAGACGAAAGCGCTTGAGCACCACTTTGTTTCTTTTCCCTTCGTGGTTTTATTCATCATATATATATATATAGTGTATATAATGCGGATGTAGCGAATAAATATCGTGTAAAAAATAGTAATAACTTTTTTTTTTTAGTACGGTTATGTTAAATATTTAGAGGCCTACTTACACACATGACCCCTTTTATGCACGAGATGTTAAAAAAACTGTAGAGGTAAAGAACATATAATTAAAATAAACAAAATATAATTAATTAAAAATGTAATTTAGGATTTCAAATGAAATATCTTCTCACAATAGCTGTTTAAAGGATAATTTAAGCAGTTCTTTACATGAATACGCTTGTTCATTTTCGCGTCTGATTAACATGATCAAATGTTTTAGTAACCTGTCAACATGATCAAATGTTTTAGTAACCTGTCAACATGATCAAATGTTTTAGTAACCTGTCAACATGATCAAATGTTTTAGACTTTTAGTAACCTGTCAACATGATCAAATGTTTTAGTAACCTGTCAACATGATCAAATATTTTAGTAACCTGTCAACATGATCAAATGTTTTAGTAACCTGTCAACATGATCAAATGTTTTAGTAACCTGTCAACATGATCAAATGTTTTAGTAACCTGTCAACATGATCAAATGTTTTAGTAACCTGTCAACATGATCAAATGTTTTAGTAACCTGTCAACATGATCAAATATTTTAGTAACCTGTCAACATGATCAAATGTTTTAGTAACCTGTCAACATGATCAAATGTTTTAGTAACCTGTCAACATGATCAAATGTTTTAGTAACCTGTCAACATGATCAAATGTTTTAGTAACCTGTCAACATGATCAAATGTTTTAGTAACCTGTCAACATGATCAAATGTTTTAGTAACCTGTCAACATGATCAAATGTTCTAGTAACCTGTCAACATGATCAAATGTTTTTGGTAAGCCTGTCCCATGATCAAATGTTTTGGTAACCTGTCAACATGATCAAATGTTTTGGTAACCTGTCAACATGATCAAATGTTTTGGTAACCTGTCAACATGATCAAATGTTTTTGTAGCCTGTCAACATGATCAAATGTTTTGGTAACCTGTCAACATGATAAAATGTTTTAGTAACCTGTCAACATGATCAAATGTTTTAGTAACCTGTCAACATGATGAAATGTTTTAGTAATCTGTCATTACAACTTTTTTTCCAAAAAGCTACAAAACAACTCTTTAATAACAGTATTTAACCTCACTTAGTTACTTTAGGTATCAGATATACAAATTCCACGTTGGTATTAACATCGTGAAATCATACATTACAGGTAACATAACAAGAGAGTATCTAAAATCTTAAACATAATCATAGGCCTAATTACAATATACTTTGAGGTTCTTCATCGTGAACCCCAAAGAGATTAAGCTTAAATAACTCTCCGAGGAAAGATAGCATAATCATATTAAACAGATTTCAATTGTGATATTT
The DNA here is from genome assembly GCA_023014485.1 of Bathynomus jamesi. Taxonomy (NCBI): domain Eukaryota; kingdom Metazoa; phylum Arthropoda; class Malacostraca; order Isopoda; family Cirolanidae; genus Bathynomus; species Bathynomus jamesi. The sequence goes on along the minus strand of JAJOZX010000696.1, from coordinate 311,596 downwards.
GGCAACTCCACTCTCAGCTGTTTAGATTTGTAGAAAATGAAACAAACAAACACTTTATTTCAGACTGAACACGTACAAACATTATACAAGTGGTCTAAATGCACCTTTTTGAGTACATACAGTATACTGTCACTAGAAGGAGCACCATTAATAAATCTGAGAGTTCTTAATAAACTCTCAAAAATATTATTATTATTATTATAGGTAACATACAGTTTTCTGATATTATACTCTACTCTATTAACAATGGTTTCTTTAGGGGCTCCTATCATAAGTTCCCAGCATTATCAAAATTTCCACCAGGGTCACGTTAGGCACCCCACTTAGTGCACAGAATTACATAACTTTTAAATCAATATATATATAATACAAAGCATTGTGTTTCCTAGCCCAATATAGTTAATGAAACCACAATCTTCAATTAGTTCAGGTCATCTTTAGTCCTTCCTAAATAAACATTCGTTTATTTATTCGTTTATTTGACTTTAGGTAAAAAATAGGCACCTGAGTAAATAACGTCACACATTATTTGAATGAATAGATAAACGCAATTTTCGACAGACAATAACATCTAAGATATATGTATATGGAAATTTGAACCATACCACTTCAACAAAACAACACACACACCATGGGGGATCCAGGGGGGCCTAGGGGGTACGTGCCCCCACCCATAGGCTAGATCTCCAAAGGACGAATGGAACTTGGGGAACGTTTTGTCTGACAATTGACACCGACATTATGTATTTTATGTTTCGTTATACTGTATTATAACTGTGTAGTATAATGTATTACAGTATTTCATTATACAGGGTGTACATAAAGTCAGGATCTATTTTTGTGAAGCACTTGGAAATTATATGGAATTCAATCATAAAATGATAAAGTGGTAACATTTATTAAATAATTAAGAGTAGGATTCGACGTGAAGCCCATCAGTATCCCCGCACAGCTCAAATCGTTCCGCAGCATTTCTAAACACATTCTGGAGCATTTGCGGGGTTATGTTATCTGCAGCAGTTCGTATACGTGTACGTAAGTTTTCAAGACTCGTAATCTTCGTCTGATAGACGTGCGATTTGATAAAGCCCCATGCAAAGAAATCTAAAGGGGTTAAATCTGGTGATCTCGCTGGCCAAGGTCTGTTGTTGCTTCCGCGTCCGATCCAGCGATTTGGAAAACGTCCATTTAGATAATCCTGAACAATTTTGGCATAGTGACAAGGAGCACCATCATGTTGATAGACGACGGTACTAACAATCCTATCCTCGTCGTCTATCAACATGATGGTGCTCCTTGTCACTATGCCAAAATTGTTCAGGATTATCTAAATGGACGTTTTCCAAATCGCTGGATCGGACGCGGAAGCAACAACAGACCTTGGCCAGCGAGATCACCAGATTTAACCCCTTTAGATTTCTTTGCATGGGGCTTTATTAAATCGCACGTCTATCAGACGAAGATTAAGTCTTGAAAACTTACGTACACGTATACGAACTGCTGCAGATAACATAACCCCGCAAATGCTCCAGAATGTGTTTAGAAATGTAGTGTAAGTATTACATGCTTATCACAATTGAAATGTAGAGTATTTGATAAATATTTTATGAGTAATCAAATTGTTTTCATGTTTTCTTTATTATATCTTAAAAAAATATTTATTTTTCAGTGCAACTATCACTACCACACCATTGAAAACTAGGGCCTTTGTAGGCATTATAATATAATTTAAATGTGGATTATCCGCTTGGGGGAGTGTGAGTTTTTGATATCTTTCAGCTCACGCACAGGAACAGGAAGCCTGTTTCCTGTTGCTGCTACTTCACAGTATGGTGAGTGAAGCGTATGGTATACTTCGTTAACCTTGTTGAAGTTCCGTGCGTTGGTCTCTCTCGCTCTCTCTCTCTCTCTTCACACGAAGGTCAAGCTGGTGGCCCCGCCTCTAGGCCTGGCTTGGTGGAAGAGCGAGTTGCTTTCTTGCGCTCTCCACCGCATGTATCCAAGTACACCCAGCTCATCTGGTGCCGTCCTGAGCCAGGTATCTAGTCTTCTTTTGAAAACTTCAACTTTAATCCCTGTAACGTTTCTGAGGTCCTTTGGAAGCTGGTTAAAAAGTCTTGGTCTTCTGACAACCAAGCTCTTTTCCTTCAGTGTTGGAGGTCCCTTGTCGGGCCTTTAATTTGGGAACACTACACATTTTGCCTTTCCTATTTTCCAGCGTTGTTTGGATGGTAATTGGGTTTAGTTTGAGGTTTGGTACCAGTTTTTCGATCATTTTCCATATGTAGATTATGGTGTACCTCTCTCTGATTTCCAGGGAGTACAAATTTAGTTTACGTAGTCTTCCCCAGTAGTTGATTCTTTGCAGTCATCAATCTTAACTGTGAAATGTCTCTGAATTTCTTCTAGTTTATTAGTTTCTTCCTTTTTGTATCGGGATATCAATACTGAGCAGATTTCAAGTTTTGGTATGATCAGTGTTTTCAGCAGGGGAATCATTGCTGTCTTGACCCTTCATTTGAACGTTCTTAGTACCTGTCCGGCGACTCTTTTTGCTTTATTTATCGCTATCTGATTTTGTGTTTCGAATTTCGCATCATCGGTCATTATTACCCCCAAATCTATCGCTTTCGTGCTTCTCTGAATTTCCTATTTCCTCTACGGTGTCTGTTTAAGTTCCTCATTTCTACCATATATCAAAAGCTGAAATTTCTCGGTGTTAAATGTCATACATATATATATATATATATATATTATATATATATATAATTATTTTTTATTATATTTATTTTATTATATTTTTATTATTATATTTATTGCGAAATGAGATTTTGTTTTGTTTATAATTTTGGTGAACCCAAAAGTCCATAATTATATTATTGATGTGACATCGTGGTCGCTAAAGCCCACAATTATGTTATTGATGTGGTATTTTGCTGGTAGCAATTGGTTGTAGGTCTGAGGTGGGGTGTCGCAGTTTGGTTTTGTGCTGTATTAGTTTGTCTGGATTTTTACATTTGAGTCACCGATGAATTTGCATAGGTGGTCTAAAACTAAGTAATTTTTTATGTAGATATAAAAGAACGTCTCAAGCAAAATTCTGTATAGACAATCAGTTAATTGACTAAGTGCTGAACATACTTTTATCGCCACCAATTTTACTCGTAAGTGAAAGAATTAACTAAGGAACACGTTGCTTTTCAGCACTGCTGTATAGAGGGTTACTCGTAGTACTGCATTTGGATACCAGCTTTGCTTTTTGTCTCAAGCTTCTTCGGAATTCCAGCTATTATTTGAGATTATCTGATCTTGATAATGTTGTTTGTTGAATCTAGTCTGTAGTATCCAATGAAGGAGACGATTGTGCGTACCTTTGTAACGCGGGTGTGCCCATAGCCATTTTCGATTTTGTCTCGTCTTTAAAGAACCAAACTCTCTAAATGAAGTCGCGTGTTCAGTTATACTTTCTTCATCTCCCCCCTCCCCCCTCTACTTTCGTGGGCAACGTTTACGTTTATTTTTAACTTCATACTGCTGTTTAGGATAGATAAATTTGATTCAGCTCTATATGAAAGGATTCGTGAAATTACCTTTGCTTTCACCTTCGCAGTGAAATACTAAATGACCAAAATATTATTCAAAAAGTTTGTGCATTTTCTAATAAATGTGAATTTTTCTTTACTTGAGACTTCTCTTCCGAGTTAAAATTGCTAAAGAGTGGATCTATAAACTAAAAGTATAATTAACGTTAATAAAAACAACAAACAGAATAGATACAAAAGTCAACCCTTGTAGAACGCAGTAATGGACTGGAGTAGTACTGTTGCAAATGAAATGTTTTTAATGCCTTCTACGTTTTTGCGAACATCGAAATCATTCCGATGAAAAAATGTTATCTTATTGAAGACGAGTCACGCGTTTGGTTATTCTTAGCGGAAAAACTGTACCTGGTGATAGCACTGAGAAAGATGCGAATGTCATTAAAGGAGGCTTTGAAGATAGGGATAGACCCATCAATTACCAATGCAATTATTCATAAGATATGGAACAAGATGTAAGAATTTGAAGGAATGGAAGCCCCCGGAAATGATAAATCATTAACTGGGTATGAAAGATCGTCTGTCAGAGAATGATTGAATGGAATAAAGATGCGTAAAGATAACATAAAAAGACCATTTAGTTTAAAGAGAAAGTAAACGCAACAAAGAAATACTTGGTAACACCAACCAAACTATGTAATCACCTCTTTAACAACCAACTAATGGCTAACTCAACTATACTAGGATTTCCCGAACAACGCCTACATTTCTGACAATCAACTTAGACGGTCAGTCCAAACTTATGACATGGTTGAATTATCCCTTTTTACTGGCTGCCAATTACTCAACCATGAATTCTGGTCGTTGTAACCAAGTATTTCTCTCTACGTATGTATGCAAACGTCTGACATTAAAATAATTGTGCATAAATTTACAGGAAGGTGTTGCGTTATTTCCTTTGACAATAACAACCGTCATAACCTCTTTTTCAACTAAAAAAAATGTGACAATTAAAACTTCCTAATAAAATATTTTTACTAATTAGATATATATTATATATATATATATATATATCGGGTGGCCACAAAAAAACTTTACTTAATTGAAAGTTTAATAACTGCAACAATTCAAAACTTATGCGATTGAAATTTTGCACACATTAACAGATGCATATAATCTATAATTGCTGGAACTTTCAAATATGTAGGTTCTATAGTTTTGTTACAGTGAACAATTTAAAAGCATGTCTAAAAATAGCATGCCTGGTGTGCATCTGACACGTACGTGCGCTAGCGTAGGCTAAACCTAATGTAGCGTAGTATGACACGCGCGCTGGCGTAGGCTAAACCTAATGTGAATTTGCTTTCTTTTATTTTTCCGCTAAAACCCCGCCAGCATGACGTTAAGTAAAAGTGATAAAGCCATCATAGAAGCATGTGTCAAGGAAAAAGGTTGGAATGGAAATAGGATTGTCCGAGAATTCCCCGCAAAGAACTGGACTCGTCAAAGTGTTTATAACTTAATAAGAAAGATAAAGGATACTGGATCAACAGCTAGAAAACCCGGCAGCGGCAGGCCCAAAAGTGTTTCAACAGAAGAAAATAAGGCTGCCGTGGAGGAACTGATTCAATCCCAGGAGAATACACCAGGAACTCATCGCTCCCAGAGACAGATTGCGTACGACCTTGGGATTTCTCGCTCCTCTGTACAAGGGATTGTAAAACGTTTGAAATTGAAGGCCTACAAGAGAATTCGAGTTTCTCGGCGTGATCAGAATGTAAGAGAGCGTAGAAAGACCCGCTGTAAATCCCTATATGAACGCTACTCAGCTGAAGACGTGCAAAAAGTGTGTTTACAGACGAAAAGGATTTCACGTTGGAGGTGGCCAAAAACAGGCAAAATGACAGGGTTTATGGTTCAAGGAAAAAGGACATTCCTCCCTCCAGGCTTTATCATGAAACCTCACGATTCATCAGAAAAGTAATGGTATCGGCGGGAATTTCATGGAAGGGGAAAACACGAATTCATTTTATTGCCACAAACGAAACTAAAGTTAACTCTGAGCGCTACATCAACCTGTTAGATAATGGGTTACTTCCTGATTGTCGTCAGCTGTATCCTGATGAGGCCTACATTTTCCAGCAAGATGGGGCACCCGCCCATACAAGCCGAGCGACCCAAAATCATCTAGAGCAAGAGACCCCTAATTTCATCAAAAAGGATGAATGGCCGCCTCAGTCTCCCGACTGTAATCCGATGGACTATTCAGTATGGGATTCCCTCATGGTGAAGGTTTACGGCAGCCAGAAAGACAAATTCACCGAAGATGAACTTAAGGAGAAAATCAGTAGAGCATGGGAGGATATCACCTTAGATGAGGTTCGAAAGTGCATCTCCTCGTGGAAGAAGCGATTGAGGGCAGTTTACCAACAGGGAGGTGGTCACATTGACCATTTGTTTAAGTAAATTTTGTTAAGTTCAAATTCATTTTCTTCGGCATGCTATTTTTAGACATATGCTTTTAAATTGTTCACTGTAACAAAACTATAGAACCTACATATTTGAAAATTCCAGCAATTATAGATTATAACCATCTGTTAATGTGTGCCAAAGCTCAATCGCATAAGTTTTGAATTGTTGCAGTTATTAAACTTTGAATTAAGTAAAGTTTTTTGTGGCCACCCGATATATATATATATATATATGTGTGTGTGTGTGTGTGTGTGTGTGTGTACAACTTTCCTTTCAACCTTTCAAATGTTCCGTGCGATGATTTCTCACTTCACGAAGGTTAAACTTGTCACCCCTCCTCTCGAGTTGGCCCGGTGAAGTAGAGAGTTGGTTTCTTTCGCTCTCCACCTCGCATAGCCAGGTAGCCCGGCTCATCTAGGATTGTTCTGAGCCAGGCGTCTAATCCTCAACACAATAAAACTGTTGGTACATAAATGGGTACCCTGGGTAGCCTAGTGATTAAGCCGCTGGGCTGCTGCTGATCAGGAGGTCGTAAGATCGAGTCCGGGCGAGGGCTTTGTAATTTCTGACCGCCTGTGGTGGGGCGTGGTTCGGATTCCACGTTAAACTGTAGGTCTAAGGTGGAGTGACAAGCTTGACCTTCGTCAGAATGAACAATTCGGGCAAAACCAAGGCTAAGGTGTATATATTATATATATATATAATATATATATATATATATATATATATATATATGGATGAATTTTAGAATTAAACACGTGAAATGAATGAATGATACAAAAGCCACAAGGAAAAAGAACAATGGTTCCAAGGTCTTTCGTGTATTCAGAAGTACACCTCGTCAGGGAATGACGAGGTGTACTTCTGAATATACGAAAGGCCTTGGAATCATTTTTCTTTTTCCTTCCGTGTGGGTTTGCATCATATATATATATATATTCAGGGTGTGCTAGGTGTGCGACGCACACCCACAAAAGCTGTAAAATAATTATTTAAAAAAAAAAAAAATAAATGATTAAATCTTTTATACTAAATAATATTTAATAAAAATAAAAGGTCATGATAATTTTGCATGCATTAATAACAGTATTAACCTTCATTGTTGCTTCTGATACTTTCTGTTCGCTGCTCATATCTGTGGTCGAGTTAAACCTTTCTCGCACACTTTAGGGAGGAGGGATAGAAGTGAGGACAGGCAGGAGATGGGGGAGATGAAAGGGAGTGTTAGGGAATAGTGGGGGTTATTACTGGCTGAAGTCGAGCGGAGCCAATGTTTCCACACGCAAGGAAATTTGGTGCTCTCAAGGAAGGTTTCAAGGAAATGGAAAATTGAAGGAAATTACGAGGAAATCGGGAGTTAGCCATCACACACTAATACTTTTCGAGATATCCCAAGAAAGGAAATGCCTGAAAAAATAATTCGTCTTGATAACCGATTACATTAATATTCAGTCATGTCCACTACTAATTCTGTGATCTGGAATAGTGCAACATAGCGAGTGAAAATGGGCAAGTACTGGATGACGGTAATTTATAAAAATTGATTACTACAAATCGATTACATAATTCACTGTTGCCAGATGAAAATGAAAAACAGAAAATTTTAAACAATCGAAATTTCAACATCTGGATTCATACATGTTTACTGTTTGGGTGGATTTCCGGGGGCGATAGTTAAGAAAGTCATAAACTAATGGGAAGTTAGGTTAGGTTAGAGTTTAGTAGGGTTGTTTAGATTTAAATAATTATTCACAGTGGGAGCACACGCATGAACAACATAGTTGAAACTAAACGAGCCTAACCAAAGCCAACCTAACCTAACATGGGACTCCTGACATTGTGCAGTCCCAGAGACTGCGCAGGATATAGCAATGTTGATTACTTTATGCTTTCGTAAATTTTTGTTAATTTTGGCCAATTTTAATGGCTGCATAATGGTAAATTAGGTTGGGTTAGGTATGGTTTGTTTATTTTTTGTTTTTATCCAAATTTTAATTAAATATGCTATCACTCGGGACCGCACAAAGTCAGGAGTACCCTTAACTTCAGCTTATAAATTGAAAACTATTGTTTGTGTGACATTTGTTAATGAGAAGATTTAATCCAATATCCAGACATCATTGTATCGAAATTTGTCCCAATTTCAAATGGCTTTAATTGCAAATTCCTTTTAATGTTATAATGTTTCAGACCAACAAAGACCCTAGGATCCACTCATGGTTGGTCTACCTAACTGTGGTTGTAGTTGTGTATTGCGCATGTCTTCCGTGGTGGCGGAGGGAACCTACAATTTTACGTGGTTTCCGAACCAAAAAACCTTAATTTTACTACCTTAAACTATACCCAGTCTATCACCATATGCGTCTAATTTTTAAACATGTTTATAGACGTGCTACTAATTACTTCTACGGCAAACTATTCCAGCTATTTACTATTCTATGCGTAAAAAAGTTTTAGGCAACTGCTGTCTCGAACCTTCTACTTGTCAACTTACACCCGTTATTTCTAGTTCTATTATATTGTGATATTTCGAAAAAGCTATCTCTATTTACGTTATTGAACCCATTCATAATTTTAAAAACCTGGATTAGATCACCCCTTAGCCTCCTAGTCTCGAGTGTAGTCAATTTTAACTCCTTAAGCCTATCCCGTACGACTTCGACCTAAGTGACGGAATCATCTTAGTTGCTCCTCTTTGAACTCTTTTGATTTTATCTATCTTTGCGCATATGCGGGTTCCAAAATTGGATCGCGTACTCCAAATGGGGTTTAACTAATGATTCATAAAGAGGAACAATAATATCGCGCGATTTGTACTCAAAATTCCGAGCTATAAAACCTAGCACCTTGTTCCCCTTATTGACTGCTACTGTACTTTGTTTCGCCACTTTTAAATCATCAGTGACTATAACTCCTAAATCTTTTTCCTGCTCTACGCTTGCCAACTCCTTCCCTGACATACGATACGCAAAATTACCGTTATGCGAACCTATATGTAAAATTTTGCACTTATCGACGTTAAATCTCATTTGCCATGTGACTGGCCAATCAACGATTTTGTTCAGATTTTCCTGGATTTTACCTCTATCTTCATCATTAATTGCCCTACCACCCAACTTCGTGTCATCCGCAAACTTTGAAACTGTACTGACTAGGCCGACATCTAAATCGTTAATATATATAAGAAAAAGCAAGGAGCCCAATACAGAAAAACCCTGAGGAACGCCGCTCGCTACATTAGCCCAAGACGACTCAGCTCCATCAACGACCACCCCCTATTTCCTACCTCGCAACCACTCTTCTATCCAATTTATTACTACACCCCTGATTTCAATGAGTCTTTTGTGTGGTACGGTGTCAAACGCTTTTTGAAAATCTAAATACACTACATCTACCGCCCGATGACTATCGTAAACTTCGCCTAAAACCGTGCTGCGTATTTCTAATCAAGTTATGCAATTCCAAGTGTTCGACTATACGACCCCTAATTATTGATTACAGTAGTTTACCTACAACAGACGTTAAACTGATTGGCCTATAATTTCCCGCCGCACCTTTATCGCCTTTCTTAAAAATAGGTTACATTTGCGAACTTGAAATTATCTGGTACGCACCCCTCAGAAATAGACGCATTAAAAATTTTTGTTAGCGGCACAGCAATGCTTTCTTTTAATTCTTTTAGTTGTATGGATATGGAATCCGGCCCCGGTGATTTACGCATTTTCATTTTATCAATATAGGGCATTACCTCCCTTTCACTAACCACAATATTATCTAAAGTATTACCATTGTCAAAAGGTATTTTGTCTATGACTGTAGGGATATTCGTTACATCTTCTATTGTAAAAACTGACGTAAAAAATTCGTTTAGCAGGGTAGCCATTTGCTTGTTTTCAGGAACTAGCTCTCCGTCAGAACTTTACAACGGCCCCAAGACACTCTTTACTGGATTCCTATTATTGACGTATTGAAAGAATCGCTTGGGGTTTTCTTTGCCGTCACGAGCTATGGAGATTTCAAATCACGCTTGGGCTTTTTTATTACGCTTTTCGCTTCACGCCTTAGAGATATGTAGTTGTTTCGTAACCACAAATTGTCTTTATCGCACTTATGTCGCCTATAAGCCCTATCTCTACTCCTTATAATATCCCCTACTCTAGAAGTAAACCACAAGGGCTTGTTATTTACTTAAGCACGTTTGATCTTGTACTGTACACATTCCTCATTTATAGTCCTAAATACTGTTTCAAACGATTCCCACATTATTTTTGCGTTGGAGATCCTCATTACGTTTTCCCAGTTGACGTGTGACAATTCATTTCGAAATTTACAAAAGTCTGCGTGCTGGAAGCTAGGAATTTTAGTTAAGTTAGCTGGTTTCGAGTGACTTACTGAGAGGACAAACTCTACCATATTGTGATCGCTATTGCTTAATGGCTCTATTACTTGAAGATCACTGATTAGCCTATCGTCCGTAGTTATTACTAAATCTAAAATACTGTCCAACCTCGTAGGTTCCCTAACCTTTTGAATAAGATAGCTACCCTCGAGAAAATTAACTAAACGATTACCTTCCGCGTCTCCCTGCATTGTATCGTAATCCACGTTGGCACAATTAAAGTCACCCATAACTAAGGCCTGCTCACTACCTATTATTCTCTTAAGTTCACGATATAACGCTTCGTCCGTATCAGCTGTTTGATTAGGGGGCCTATATATAACGGCAACAAGAAGTTTGAAATCGTTCAATTTAAGTTCTGCTATAGTCGAATCTATCGGTTCTGGAATTCTGTGCTTTACTTCTATAACGTTCGCAATATTATATTTGATATCCAACATAACACCGCCTCCTCGCCTACCTACTCTGTTTTTAACAAAAAGTCTATAACCTCTAATTTGACACTCCCCTACAAAGTCACGTGTTTCAGTGCTAAGCCGCGATTCATTTATCGCAATTAAATCGGTCTTTACAAGCAATTAAAGAAAAAATAAACGTTTATTTTATTTCGTAGGCTACGAGCATTTAAGGATAGAACCTTCAAATTGTTTGTAACCGCGATACCTTCGCGCGCAAGGGAATTTTAAGGAAATTATGCAGGGACCGTTCGAGTTACGGCAGCCTGAAAAGAAGAAACAGTATTATGAAAGAGTCTTCCTAAACGTGCAACTCCAACGTCATTAAGGTGAAGTCCATCTCCGAGGAACAAGTCCCTCCTGCCGTAGAAACTGTTCCAAAAATTCGCAAAATGCACTCCTTCCTGTTGATAAAGTGACTTTAGGTTATTGTTAATATAGGTCGCCTTGCTGTAGAACTCGTTACGTTGGATAATTCGAGGAAGTATACCTGTTAAAACAATCTTATTAATTTTTTCCTTTAGTCACTCTAGTAAGTCCCTGTACCTAGCCAGCAACTCTTCCGATCTAGAATTTAGAACGTTATTAATACCGACGTGAATAACATACGTTGTGTCCTCAGAGGTTCCGTCTGTAAAAAAATCAACACTATTAGTTATATCCTCCACCCTTGCACCAGGGTAGCAGTAACGGCGCCTACGACGGGGGTTTCTCCCGCAGAATTCCTCGAGCTGCCTTCGAACAATGGAATAACCAACGAGTCGTATTTCGGGTTCATCTACGTCTTCGAAGCCTAGAACAGAAAACTTATTGTTCGTTAATAACGGTAGACAAGTCTAAGGATGTCTCAATGGGGCTCCATTACGCACTTGCTCGAAGGGTCGGGAACTAGGGGAAGAGAGAGGGCTATTAGTATTATTTATATCATTAGTAGAAACTGAGGCAGGAGGGGCCATGACTGAAGAATAACTCCTCTCAGAAGGCCCAAGGGATTTTAATTTTGCCGTCAGGAGCACCACCCTTTCTTCAAGCCTTACTCTGGCCTCACTCTCACGCTCTAGCTCGTTCCTCAGCAATTCCATGTTTGAGCACTACTCGCAAACTAACTGATCATTATTATTAGCCAAAATAAACGCGTAAGCGGCAAACTTTCCTTTAGCTGGATTAATGCATGAGGTTGTTTTCTTAACTATATGTGTAATGTGTTGTTATATTGTTACTTTATGTTTCGACCAAATAATTACCTTCTGTTAGTTTTAATCCTGTCTGTTGTTTGTCAGTGTTGTATTTACCTTAACGCTTTGTATGATACATATATTTTAGTCCCAGGACTACCATGTGTATCATTCTGACATCAATAAAGCTATTATTATTATTATTATGTTTGTGACAGAAATGTTATCGGACAAGATTATCTTATTTTAGACAAAATAATCAAACAAACATGAAAAAATTCTGAAAAGTCATGTCTGTGTGAAATCTCAAAATTACTTTTAGTGAATTCTAGTATTTTTCCTTTTACATTTGACATTTAATTTTGTGAATACTTTTCATAATACCAAACTCGCTAGAAATTTGGGGAGGAATTTATTCTTATAAAAATATTTAGGAGCTATATGGTGGTGGTTTTAGCATATTGTGTGTATGTGTGTGTACAGCTGTCTTGTACATAGTTATATAACTACTATTGGTTTATATAAAACAAAGAATAAAAAAAACAAAAAAAATAAAACCCAAAAATGTTTTTACATGCATTCTTTATTTAGCTGGGTTAGATAAAACATTAATATTGTTTGGGTAAATTGGTAGTGGTGGTGCTAGTTATTGTACTTTGTAGCTGGATTAGATTGGTGATGGGTAATAGATATTTTTTCAGTTTTAACCATTATTGTGCATGTGTTTTTTGGCATGGGTTGCCTCAGTACCAGTTGGTCTCAATGGTCCTTAGTCGACCTTTGCTGACCATATTTATGTCTATGTCTTACTGTTTTTTGGAGGTTTTATTCCTAATTTAGGGGCTTTTTCCAATAGCCATCCGGAAATCCTGTAGTATATAGTGTCTTGCATTGCATTTATGATGCATCTCTGTGATTAATGATTTTTAACCTTATCACATCAGTCTGCTTGCTTCCTGCAGGTATATTTAACTTACAATTTATTTCACTAATACATTTCACTGGTAATAATGGCATCAAAATATCCAAGCAGTGAGAGTGAATATAATACTGACAAGGAAGAGCATGATAAGGATAAGCCAAAAAAGAAAATTAGGTCGTCATTTGAACAAAAATTCTTAGATGCATGGCTTGTTAATCCACTATTTAAATCTTGGATTAAGAAGAAATCAGTGGGTGGGAAAAATGTACCTTTTTGTGGTGTGTAATATGAAGATATCATGTGCCAAAACTGCAATTAAACGACATGGTGAAAGCAGGTCCCATAAAGATGCTGTTCTGAGAAGTGTGCCATTTAAGTAAATCCCAACCCAGTATTAGTGTTTTTCTAGGGCCTTCATCAGATGCTGTCGCAAAAATGGAAATAAAAATTTGTAGCTTTATTACAGAAAACAATCTATCAATCAGCCTTTGTGAAGATTTGCTTGCTTTACTTCAGAGTTTGTTTCCATCAGATGATGTACTGAAGAAAGTAACATTAGGGAAACAAAAAGCTACAAATACCATACGACAGGTGCTTGGTTTTCATTTTATGAAAGAAGGCATAGAATTGTTACAAGAAAATAAATTCTCTCTTATCGTTGATGAGACAACAGATAGATCTACTAAAGCACAGTTGGCATTGCTGGCTACATATTTTGATAAGAATAAATTTGAAATGAATTGTGTATTTATTGACCTCGTTGAACTGCCCGATGGCAAAGCAGTTACTATTTTTGACAAAATCATAGATTGCTTTAATGAAAGGAATATTCCAATAGAGAATATATTAGGATTTTGTGTTGATAGTTGTAATGTTATGTTTGGGAAACATCACTCCGTTTCTCAACTACTTGTTAAAGAATATCCATGGATTCTTCCTGTTAAATGTACATGCCACTTGATACATTTGTGTGCCTCTCGTGCATCACTTAAATTGCCTAAATCCTTAGAGGACCTTTGTAGAAATATCTCGACTCATTTTCATTTATCCCCTCAAAGAACTGATGCCTTCCACGAATTTCAAGATTTTTTCAATGTTGAGAGACATAATATCTTAAAGCCAGGGCAAACCAGATGGTTATCCATGAAATTATGTGAATAGAATTTTAGAACAATATAAGCCATTGAAACTTTATTTCACACAAGTTGCTCTTGAAGATCCTACATATACAAATGATAATATTATGAAAAGTCTGAATAATAAGTTCACGCAAGCTTACTTGGAATTTTTATCATTCAATATTGGCAGGCTTGCATCTTTTAACACATTGTTCCAAAGTGCTATGCCACTTCTACATCAACTTAGAAAGGAAATTACGACTATTATAAATGCTATGTGCTCAGATTTTATGGAAATTGGATATGTCAAGCAGACAAGTATTAAAGAAATTGACCCAAATAATGAAATGTACTATGCAGGGCTGTGGAGTCGGTCGTGGAGTCGGTCAATTTTGAGTGGAGTCGGAGTCGGAAGTGCATAGTTGGATGGAGTCGGAGTCGGTGCAAATCCTTCAATTATAACCATAGCAGCCTAGGCCTAGGCCTAGCTCAATTTTATGAATGAAATAGATTTAACCTAATGTTTTAATATATAATATAATATATAATATATAAACATATAAATATAAATAATATATAAATATAGTTGCTTATAATTAATAAGGATTATAAATTTATAATTAATTAATTAACATAATTAATAAGGAAATTTAAAAATTTTGTACTAGCAACCCTAAATCTTTTTCAGATTTTTAGATTTCAATTTGATAATTTTGATAAGCATCACCGAAAGAAGATTTAATGGAAGCGATCCTTTTTTTAAGAACAAATTCAGTTTAGGTTAATACATTTTGTTACGGATGTTTATAATAATACAAAAACATCTTATTAATTTGCTAAACCAATAATAATCTTATTTTGTTTAAGCTTCAATCAGTTTGTATTTTGGGATTTATTGTAATTTTTTAATAAAGAGAAAAAAGTCATTAAGGCACAGTTATAGCCACTAAGTAACCTGATGAGTCATGTGGTGGTGACGAAATGCCTTGTTTATGAATCTCCATTGGCCTAATAAAGCTAATCGTAATCAATTTGGCTTAACATTCCATCGGAGTCGTAATTATGCAAGTCAGATTTCTGGAGTCGGAGTCGGAATGTTAAAATTTTGGAGTCGGAGTCAGAGTTGGAGTTGGCAAATTTTATCACCGACTCCACAGCCCTGGTACTATGTTCCACTTAATAAGATTTACATTGGTGTAGCAGCATGTAGTACAATTCATAACATAGCTACTGATCTAGGGTATGAACATGTTGATGTTAAATTATTCTATACCCACTGAAGAGACTTTCTTATTGAATGTGTAAAACATATTCAGTCAAAATTTGATAGTATTGAATATTTTGATTTTTTATCGTGCTTATCTCCAGAAGTTGCACACAACCTAATTCTTCCATCAATATCACCCGTTTTTGAGAAATTGCCCTATCTAAATGACATAGTTGATGTGCAAGCACTTGATCGGGAGTGGAGGGAACATGCAATGAATCCAAATCTTAATGCAAATATGGACGTTAAGGCTTATTGGTATACAGCCATTGAAAGAAATGGAGAAGAAGGAAGTCCTATATGTCCACACCTATGTAAGTTTATGACTGTGCTACTTTCATTTCCTTATTCAAACGCATCATTTGAAAGGATTTTTAGTCAACTGAAGCTGATTAAAAATGATCATAGAGCTGCTCTCAAGCAACAAAGTTTACTTGGACTGCTTACAACAAAACTTGCATTTCAACGTAAAGGAAAATGTCAGGCTGCATACCTAGATTCGCCAAATGATATGGTAAAATTGCATTAAAAAATGAGCTCAAATGCAAATGACAACGAAACAGCCAGACTTAGAAGACTGTTCTTAGATGATATGAAACGAGCCACAGAAAAATAGACAAGTAAAGAATTAGCTAAATCTCTCTTTAAATAAAGTTAAACCTTTCTTTTCTCAGTTTTTTGCATTGTCTTTATCTCATTTTCAGCGTCTTATATTTCAGTCAACCCTAAACAAGCCATGTCCGCTATTGCTCAAAATACTGCTAAAAAATTTCCTTAGAAGTTTTAAATTCAAGGAAAATTACAAGTAAATTAATGATGTTTTTAAGGAAATTTGGCAATCTTCATAAGGAAATCAAATTTCGTCATGTGGAAGCACTGACGGGGCCAGCGATAGTAGCATACAGCCTTCTGTTTGGTGTAATTGTGTTTCGCAGTGTCGTTCGATAATATAGGCTATATAGCCTACTTTTGTTACTTATTTGCATGATTCGTTCATTTTTAACGAATCACTATTCTTTGTATGTTTAACTTTTCAATTCTTAATGCATTTCTACACTAGTTTTTTCTATCTCGCATATATATATATATATATATATATATATATATTATATATATATATGCCATTTATTATGTATAATTTAAATTTTAGGCTTTAGGTACCTTGTTATAATGTTCAGCACACGCTGTTTTGTTAACCACCGTACGCCACTGATATATATATGTGATGCAAACCTATAAGGAGAAAAAGAAAAATGATTCAAAAGCCTTTCGTGTATTCAGAAGTACACCCCTGACGAGGTGTACTTCTGAATACACGAAAGACCTTGGAATCATTTTTCTTTTTCCTTGTGAGTTTGCATCATTCATTCATTTCACGTGTTTAATTGTGAAATTCATCCTATATATATATATATATATTATATATTATTTTAAATTTACCAAAACTAAATAGTGTTTCTGTTTTCAGATGTCGAGGAAAGGTCGTGAAAATACTGCCTTCGAACGAAATGAGGTATTTCATATTCAAAATCAGACTAACAAAATGCGTGCTTAAGTGAACTAAAAAAAACTGTTTTCGAAAATATTCAGGTGTCATACTCGAAATCACACTTAACAGCATCAGCATTCATACTTATTAAGTTAACTCGTTAATTTCGTTCTTCACCAAAGAAGTGAGAATCTGTCAAAGGAGGGAATTCTCAAATAGATCTATTCCCACTTCGTCATTCTCACCTTCATCCACGGGTTAGGTTAAGTCAGGCTAATGTTAGGTTAGGTCAGGGTAGACTAATGTTAGGTTAGGTCAGGGTAGGTTAATGTTAGGTTAGGCTAATATTAGGTTTGGTTAGGTCAGGGTAGGCTAATGTAAGGTTAGGCTAGGTTGTTTAGTGAGGTTAGAAAATATTACCCATTCTTACTTCGGGGTTCGGGCATCCACCGTGAATGGAAATAGGATTTTAGCTCTCTTCTTCCTCTATGGAGGTGGGACGTTTTGCTGATATTTGCTCTTGGCCCCTCCTTCCATAAAAAATCTCACCTTCTAATTTCGAATAGGTTGATCCTGCACCTTGTACACTATGTGGGAGTTATGCTTACTTATTTGTCAGTAGTCATATAAACGAATGAAGTAAACCTAAAACACAATTTTCATGAATTTTCATTTTGTTTCATCATCAAAATTAACTATACATTGGAACACACCACACGGTATTTTTATCACTTTATTCTTAGCCCATTACCACTCCTGCCATACAAATAGTCAATACAAACTGTAAGTATCATCTATTCTCACTTAGTGAAACACCTTTTGCACACCTGACATTAATTTCACTTATCAACGTCTCGGGTGTAATTCCAATCCGGAATGTCTACAGTCTACACTAATTTAGTTCTGGCTATTTCTGTACATTAAATGCCCTTCCTTGGACGTAGTCATGTTTGTATATGACCTGGGTTAATATGTCTTCAAACAATATAATTATGTTTCACTCGGGTAACTATCACCATAATTATAGCTGCTGCATAATAAATTTCAGGTAAATTGTTCTACTTGCACATACTCCAGAGAAGTCTTTGCTATCCTTCACACTCGACTCATATTTGTGCCAGTTTGCAGCCTTTGCACAGTAGGCCCACAAGTGCTTCCTGACTGGCAATGTCTCTCTTTCATTTGGCTGCGGGTGTATACCTATAACTGTGAAACTGGATTTACACTAGTTCAGTGTTGTCAACTTGGGCTACTTTTCGCAGATTGGGCTACTTTTTACAGTCCCCTGCTAAAAAATATAATTTTCTGCTATCTGCTACTTTCTGGGCTACTTGTAACGTACGTCGTCATAAATTACGCGCAAGACAAGTTTCAAACTTGTCCTCTGCGGAGTATAAAATTTGTGTGAACTGTGCGTAATTTGTATTTCAAGTGATATAAATTTGTGTATATATATATATATATATATATATATATATATATATATATATATAAAGTTTAACCATAAATACCTATTCAATTGGCCTGGGTCTACCCAATGATTTAATTTATGCCTTATCTCTTGGTTCTAATCAGTATGAAAAGTTTGGTACATACTCAAAAAAGTGAAGGGTCTCCAAATCTTATGGAGAACTGGACAAGTGACGCAACTGACCCATTTAATAGCATTATTAATCCAAAAGTAACTTGCACTAGATCTTAAACTAGTAATTTTACTTGAAATGTGACGCATCAGATCTGGTAAATTTCTGCTAAACTTCGCGACTTGGGCTTCAGTATCCTCAAATGTTATATGGCCTATATGCTATCTAAATTTGTAATTCTGCACCTCAGCCTATCTGATGAACTTCAATTTTGTTTGATTACTTAGGCCTACTCTCTCAAAATTTGGTTATATTTTGACGTATTAAATATTTGTGTAGGTCCAATTTTCATGGTAATTACAAGATCATGGCCTATTTCTGATTCTTACCCAAGTTGTCGTAGGCGCTCCGGAGAGTTTTAAATAATAGACATTTGTGTAGGCTTAGTGTTTATTAGTTACAACGTTTAGTTCCTATTATTGAGCCTTATTCAGGACAATGTAAGCCGTAGCCTACCAAATTTCACTACTCACTTAGCCTATAGCCTATTTATTGTTATAAACACTCTTTTTAATCCTATTAAGATTATCCATCAGTTGATTACATTTATTTCATCAACTTGCAATTAATTTAAAACTTACCTCATGACTCAAAAGCAACATTTTAGAAAATGTGAGTATGCACGTTTTACCCAATATTACCGCAGGGCGCAGGCGAAAAATGTTTCTTTAGCGTCGTGCCGATGTTGGTGATGTTGCCATCTGACAGATTTTGTGCATTAATTCATTAGATATTCTATCCTAACCAGGGCCTCCTCCAGGATTTGGGTGAAGGGGGGGTGGCTGGTAGCAAAATCTGCCTCAAATAGCTTCTAAAGAACGTTTTCTGGTGTCTATTTCGCTCATTGATGAGCTCCACTTTTTGCCATGCTTTCAAAGAACAAAAGATAATGTCTTTTGTACATAAAAATGTTCTCTTCACATGAAAATTTCCGTTACAAAAAGTTAGCATTGTGGAAAAAAGTAAATTTACTAAGGCAAAGCGGGTGGTTAGTCACCCTATTCCCCCCCCCCCCTGGAAGAGCCCCTGCTAACTGTATAAGTATTCTGACATGTTATAATGAAGTTAGCTGGTTTTTGTAACCAAGGATGTTTTTCTGTGAATAACCATTTCAAACATACTTTTATTTTTATTTAATGTAAATAAAACAGTTTTAAATACGATTGTCATCACTTATTACACAGTTTGTTGGAAACTGCGCAATAACTGATGAATGTTTGTGGAAGAATTTTGTGAGATCACCAAAAGTTGTGGCGAACTATGTTAAGTTTTGCGTCGTAAGTTTTTGCTTTAGGTGTATTAAATGAGGCCTTCCTCGGAAGAAGTGGCTAAGCGACAAAAGTAAAAAACGCCAAAAAACGCGGTTAAAGTTGTACCAATTTGAAAGTTGTCATAACTTTTGAACATATTTAGTCAAAATATATTCACAAATTCAGAAGTTATGACAACTTTCAAATTTGGTACAACTTTAACCTCGTTTTCTGGCGTTTTTTACTTTTATCGCTTAGACACTTCTTCTTAGGAGGGCCTCAGATAACCCCAAGCTGGGGCAACAAGCCTGACCTTCGTCAGAATGAACAATTTGGGCGGAAGCGAGAACCAGGGTTCTTCCATGGTATGATTTGCACTTTCTGAAAGACTATAATTGAAGATACGTGTTGATTAAACTCTTAATTATATGAATTTTAACAAGTACTATATTATATATATTATATATATATATATTATAAAGAAGCATTGTATTTACAAACTTTGGCACTTTTTTGTGAATGTACAGTAGGGTGACAATAAAAATCGAAAGTTGGAGTTTTTTATTGGCCATTTGTTCAATGCTGCTACTACATGAGAAAACAATGTACTGTAAATATTAGGTCATTCAGATAATATTTAAGGGTGTCTCAAGTGAGGTAAATAATTCTCCTTATAACACAAATTAATTGTTCATTACCTAGTAAAAATAAATTAATATTTTTTTTAAATTAATGTAAATAAACGTTAGTTTTAGTTCATAAAGTTTAAGTGCAGGCGTACTCCAATCGTAATAAGTAATTAAAAAAATATTAATGAATAAGGAGAATTATTTACCTCACTTGAGACACCCTTAAATATTATCTGAATGACCTAATATTTACAGTACATTGTTTTCTCATGTAGTAGCAGCATTGAACAAATGGCCAATAAAAAACTCCAACTTTCGATTTTTATTGTCACCCTAATTGTACAGTAATTGACTCAAACTTGGTTGGCAAGTGGTTTTCTAATTTTGTTCTATCATACGCAAAATTTCTTTAACAGAAGGTTCTCTACAAGCGAACGAAGCGAACCGCATGCCGTTCTTTATTATTATTATCATTATTATTACTAGTACAGTTCCCGCCGCTTCGCTGACGGTTAGACAGGCTAAACTACAAAAAAAGAACCCAGCCGTGAAAATTTTGAGCTTCACATTGTGTCAACATTTCTGAATCTGGTATCTCCCAAAACCTCCTCACCCCCATGCATGCAACTTGGGGGCTAACCCCCCCCCCCATTACCCCCACCCCTCCCCATTACCCCCACCCCCACCCTTCCCCCATTACTGCTCGGGATAAATTTCACAAACAGACAAACAGACAGGCTAAACTACAGAAAAGAACACAGTCATGAAAATCTTGAGCTTCACATTGCCGCCCGTAATACAATTTCTGAATTTTTTTCTCAATTTTTTCTCACAATTTCTGAAAGTGTGACGGACGGACGGACGGACGGACAGCTCTCTTATTATAATATAGATTGTTATTATTACTTATCTAGTTGTCTTATCTAGGATATCGAACATGGGAACAATGAAATCCGCAAACATAAGTCGTCTCTTGAACTTAGAGACAAAACATCGTCTGATGAAAATCAAACGAGATCGGAAATCACGTATGGAATTGAAGACGTTCCTTCTTGGTACCTCTCTATCATTCTTGGTATGCAGGTAAGTGGAAAAGCGACTCTATGTAGTAAAAGTACGTTCCTAATATCTGAAGGAGGCCTTTATATAAGAGTTTAAGACCAACAGAGGAGTCGTTAGTGTTACCCCATTTCTCAAAATGGCTCAGCATAGCCTGTGGCAGTTATTTAGTAAGATGAAAAGGGGTGAAATTTGTTGTACTAAATTATAGGAAATATTTTATATTTATATATTTATATTTATATTTATATTTTATTTATATTTTATTTATAGTTTATATTCCTCGTCATGTAATGGAATGGAAATTAAAAACAATACAGACGTGAATTCTTAAATTCAATAAGAAAACATTTTATTTTCAGCAAAAATTTCTATTGAATAAATCCCAAGATTGAAATCACAGTTTTAATGAGCTAATTCTTTTTTTAAGTTTATTAGATTTAATTCTGATTTTGTGCAGTCTCCCACGCAGTGGCGTATCGTGATTAGCTGCTTTGATTTATGGCATTTATTCATATTTATATTTGATCTTTAAACAACAATATAATAAAAGCGGATGAGCGCAAAACACAACGTTCTGACACGTAGTAGCAATTGAATTCTCTGAGTTGGTTTACCGCTGGTGAACGAGACTAACAGAATAGGCCACTGAACCCATGTTTTAGCGCAGTCTGAAGGAACGTTAGGACCTAATTCTGTCTTATAGTGAACCAAAGCTTTAAATGTTTCGCTAGAACGCTTACATACTGTACGGTAAATTGCTGTGGATACCATATGCAAACGGCATTTTCATACATATACAAAAATTAAATACCGCAAATTATTTTACGGCAACTGCAATCGGAATTTTGAGGATTAACCGGGATGGGGATTCGTAACGTGAATTCATTCATGTAGTGCTAAACCGTTGTGGACTTAAAATCCAGTTGAATGTTTCGTTCTGGGTTTCACAGTGTGGCAAAGAATATGTGAGACAGTAGCTATAAAAATAGGGGGTTTCTCTTTACATTGTAGCCAAAGATAGGTTTTGGTCGCCTAATCCAACCCTAAACTAACCCTGCCTTTGCAGCATTATATGACGATGATTGGAGCAACTATTACTATACCTTTCATCCTGACGCCTCTGCTCTGCATCGCGGACGACGATCCTGCACGAGGAAAAATCTTCTCCTCCATCTTATTCGTGTCCGGGATCGTCACTCTGTTTCAAACCACCTTTGGAGTGCGGTGAGAAGGTTCAAGGAAGAAGACAGAGTTTGAGGAAACAATTTCACTAACAAGCGCGCAACCTGGATTTTCTAGAGTGGGGGGGGGGGGGGGGTTCCTATATTAAACCACTTACTAAAAGTCCATACAAAGGGAGATTCAAAGCGCGTTAATTACAGTAATAAGCCAGTCACACAATTATCTAGCAACTCTCTATCTCAAAACGATGAACAGCCTTTATAGTTTTCTGCACTGTCAATCTGTAACATCATTTCTGTTGACTTTGTTAATGTGTAAGCAAACCTTTTTGTTAAGGGGTTGGAGTACCACAAGGCTGTGTAATCTCGCCATGGTTGTCTAATATGTATATGGATGGGGTTTGGTGAAAGCAAGAATGCTAGAGAGAAAGGAGTAAACCTGAATTTGGAAGAAAATGAGTGGCGGCTGTCCAGTCTGCTTCTAGGTGAATCAGAGAATGAATTAAGGAGAGTAGTGATAAGTATTTGGTGACGTGGAACGTATTGAGTGTAAATAAAAATAAAGCTCTTATCAGTGAGAGAAGGAGAATCGGTGTTTAATATTGTTGTGAAAGAAGGAAATTTAGAGGTTGCGAAAGAATTTGAGTACCTCGAATGTGTGTTTGATCGACAAACTAAGGTATAAGTACATTGAAAATTTAGAGTACAGAGAAGCAAGGCAATCAAGCAAGCCGAGTAAAGGACTTGGTAGAAAAAAAGTGCGTAAGTGTAGACGCAGCAAGAGATTTACATGAAGGTGTGTTGGTGTCAAAAGTGAGGGCAGTTGAGGTGAATAATTTAAGAAGTATGACTGATGTAAAACGGAATGACCAAATGAAATGTGAGGATGTTCAGGAAAACTATGGAGTGAAAAGTTCATTAGAAATGAAAATAGAAGATGGTGTGTTACAATGGTATGGTCATGTGGAGAGAATAAAGAGCAACGAAACTGCGAAAAAGGTGTATAATAGTGAGTGTGTAGGTGTGAGAAATAGAGGAAAACTGCGTAAAAGACGAAAGAATGTAATTAGTAAATGTGTGAACAAACGTGGAATCGATGTAACTGTCACAAAAGTTAATGAGAAACGGGAAGGAGTGAAAACTTTGTCATGAAAGGTAACACTCGATCCTGGAGATTAAAGTGATACTTTATTACCAGTGGTGAGATCTTTGTACGTTTGGGCATGTTAATCATTTGCGTGTTTTCAGTGACAAGCTCAAGCCTTGTGTCCGCCCTCTTCAGAATAGATGGGGCCGAAGATAATTTATGTACTTTTGCGAGTATGGTTAATTTTATTCGTTTGATTAGGTTAGCTTAAATTGCAAAGTTAAATTATACACTAGGTTTCTGAGCATTTTGTTGAGGTATTGGGCCAACACAAAATTTAAAATATATATATTTTTCTGTACTTTCATTGGTACACACCTTTACTTCATTCAAACCACAATATTTTGGTATGAAAAATCAGTTGATTTACTCGCTAGTTTTTTTCGTATGACCTCGTCAAAATTTCTTTTTTCGCTATATTTTTGTTTTGTGCCCGACGGTATAAAGCTTGGGAATGACAGGACTCTACGAGGTTAGCCAAATCCAATGTCATTTGCATCGATAAAGCATATTTCTTTTGATTAAACGTTCGCCATTTTATTGAAGGAAAATTGTATGGGCAAAATGTCTGCGTATTATGTTAATTCAGGTTAGCTTAATTGAACAGATTTGTCATATAAAATAGGTGTCGGTCCCAATACATCATGTTGTAATTTTCTCGGTTTTATGTCAACGAAACATCAAAAATGCAATTTTCAAATAACATCTCATTTTTTATGTTTTGTTTATAAACCGAGAAAATAGTTATAAAAATTCAGGTGAGAGAGGTCTGAGTATAAGGAACACTACTGTAGAATTCTTGGGTATACGAGTAAATAGTATATAGTTAAACTTTTAACATTCCCTTAAATATTTTGGTTTATGACAATAGAATAGAATAGAATAACCTTTATTAATAATAAAATAAATACAGTAGTCTTTTTATAATTTAAAATTTTTACAATGACATAAATAATTGTGAAGCTCGACTATATTTATTTATTTTATTTTTTATTTTTTTTAATTTGGCCCTTAAGCTTTAGGCTTTACTGGCTCTTATTAAAAATAAGCAGCTAGCCGTTATACAGTCCTTATAAAGGTAGTCTTAACTACCGAGTCCCAGTTGATGGTTGATCTGAATTTACTTTGTAATCTACCTCGATAATTCTAACCAACAACTTTTATGAGTTCAAACAAAGCTAAACGCCATTTCATTTCGTAATCACACCCAATTATTTTTCTTCGATCAGATTACCGATTGTTCAGGGAGGAACTTTTGCCTTCTTGCTCCCGACGATGGCCATACTATCCACTTCATTTCCCAGCTGCGATAGTTACGACTTCTCAAATATGACTACCATCGAAAAGGATAATATATGGATGACAAGAATGAGAGAGATTCAAGGCGCCATCATTGTAGCCTCGCTTTTCCAAGTTGCGATTGGATTTACTGGTAAAATTCACGCTTTTGTCAATTTGCGGATAAAAGTTCACCCCACAAATATGTTCACATTAAACAAAATCGAATATCTGAACTTGGGGAGACAATCTAATTTACCAGTTCGCGAGAGTGGTTTGATGTACTCTCGAAAATTTAGAAAATTTTGAAATTTTTTTACTGCGAACGTCAGTCATAATGATATTAATGAATACTATAGACCAGGGCTTCTCAAACTTTTTGCACTTGCGACTCCTTTGGATCAGACAAATTTTTTCGCGACCCTTCACTCAATGTCATAAAAGCAATAGGTACTAACACTGTATATTTATGAAAAAAATAATATTTTCAAATGTTTCTGCGACCCCCAATAATATTTACGCGACCCCTAGTTTGAGAAGCGTGGCTATAGACGAATTAGGCCCTGAAAGCTTCATTTTCTGATTTAGGTTTGATAGGCGTCCTTCTTACTTGGATTACCCCATTGACTATCGTCCCAACGATTACCCTCGTGGGATTATCGCTTTTCAAAGCTGCTGCAAAGAAGGCTTCTGGGCAGTGGGGCATCGCTGCCATGTAAGTATCCAAATGGGGTCCCGATTTGTATACTTCTTGTTATATCGAAGGAAAGCCGATAATTCAAAAATAGTGTTATTTGAGCCTTTAACGAAGATTTTGAAGTATAGTAATAAGGGCAAAAATCGCTCACGGTGCTTGAACTCAGACAGAGAGAGAGATTAGCCTTTAAAAAACAGGGTAACGTAGCTTACTTTAGTTAAAATTCCTTTACTGGAAGGCCTTTCTTATATATTTTTGTATAACTAAAAAGAAATATATATTTTTTTCAATAGGACTTCATTACTGTTGATTTTATTTTCTCAATACCTCGCCAATGTTGCGGTCCCCATTCCAGTCTATAAAAAGGGAAAAGGACTCCATTGTACGAAAGTACAAATTTTTAAATTATTTCCAGTAAGTTTAGTTAATTTTTTTTCTTCATTTTTGTTAAGTTAAATTTTAAATCTTTTTTAAAGCATTGTTTATAGGCCTAAAAGATAAAACAAGTTCTTTTTAGGAAGTTTTTAACAACAAATCAGAATTACAAATTACAGTAAGTAATCACTATTTATTTGCATTCACAGAAAAATTAAACCGTTGGTTGCAACAAAAACTTGTATGATGATCAAGTGTTTGGTTATCAGTTGAAGTACTTTGGTTAATCATACTTATATTTTGGGTAACAAAGTTAAGCGATGGTTGTTAACTGCGCGATGAAGCTTCCTTATTAACAGTCACGGGGACTTCTATGAAGAAGGGAACCTACGGATTAATGTGGAATCCAAACTATGGGTCGCTACATCATCTGGACGCAGTGGACGGTCACCCATTCAACGCCGCTTTAACTTCGATGATCTTACGGGAAACGGTGTCGCAATGTAACCACCACGGTAACCCAATTTGAGTGATCAGTATGGTATGCTAGTAGGGTTGAATTTTATATCGGTTGTCAAATACTTCATCTTGTAAGTTGGTGGGTTGTAACTAGTGATGTACCGATTCTAAAATTTAGCCGATGCCGATGCCGATTCTTATTCTTTGCCTACATTTTAAAAAAATCAATTCCCTTCATAAATTTTACTAATCTCGCGTGAAAACTTTCAATTGTTATATTTTAAACTTCAAATTCGTTGAAATGCTTTTCCTTAGCTCACTCCACGATATACGATACCAGAATTCGTTACTTATGTATCGTAGCTAAAATAATGTTAAATAGTTTTATTACTCAGTAAAATGATAAAATAATTTTATTTTAGTTTCATAAATTGAATAAGAATATTTAAAGTAATTGGTTTTCCATATGATGAAGGTATTTTCTTTCTTCAACAATGTAAACAGCAAAATTTTTCATTAAAATTTCAAGTCCCTGATGGCCTATTTCAATATAAAAAGGGGCATACAATTTCGGTTTACAAAATCACAATAATCACATACTTAAAGTCAACATAATAAGATGGTTTAATATAAAAATTATAGGTACTTGTAGGTTATCCCCCCCCCCCCACTAATTTTGACAGAATATTTTCGTTAAAACTAACGAAAATATCACGACTTAACCTAACCAATTATCAAGGCCGTACAGGTGATCTGTTATTAATTATAACTAATAGATCAACTGTACGCCCTT
Organism: Bathynomus jamesi; assembly: GCA_023014485.1. NCBI lineage: Eukaryota > Metazoa > Arthropoda > Malacostraca > Isopoda > Cirolanidae > Bathynomus > Bathynomus jamesi. The sequence continues at coordinate 284,246 of JAJOZX010000696.1, read as the reverse complement.
GATAAGTATCAAATTATAAAGTACAACTTGATATAGAATTATTGTTAATATAGTGTAGGAGATTACAATAGTTTATAATATTTAGAGATTAGCTAGTTAGAGAAAATGTAAATTTGTGGGTAACTTTACTTATTAAGCTTTGCCTTTTTCGTGAGTGTAAAATATTTGACTACACTTACACTTTGAAATGAGTTTAAATTATCATAAAGTGTTTTTCTATATTCAGTTTTGTATACGGATCAAGTAAAGATAAGCACCCCCAGCCTTCTTTAATTAGCCTTATAAGGCTAACTAAAGAAAATATCACGACCTAACCTAACCAATCGTCAAGGGTGTACAGTTGACTTAACGATTGGTTAGGTTAGGTCGTGATATTTTCGTTAGTTAGCCTTATAAGGCTAATTAAAGAAGACTGGGGGTGCTTATCTTTACTTGATCCTTGTATACTATAGATTTTGTTTTGTAATGAAAATTTTAAAATTTCAAAGAATCGGTAAAAGATGCCAAAAAAATTGCCTATTTTGCCGATGCCGATGCCGATTAATCAGTACACCACTAGCTGTAACTAGGGTTGGAGCAATTACAGTTTCCGAGGTCAATTACAAATACAATTAGAATCATACACCTTGTCTCATCAATTACAAATAAAATTACAATTACTCTGAAGCCTAAATTGGCAATTACAATTGACATTATAATTAGATTTAAAATTTTTAACATAGTACTGTAATTAAGTACCAAAAACGTAGATGCTAAAAAAACCTACATAGTGTAGGCATGTCTAGAAGTTAAAACCAAAATATTAAATTCACACACCTTGTATAAAACTTTGTCGTCTGCTACTGAGTGTTGACTCTTGACAGTGACACCATCTTCTACGAGTTCAAAAGTTTGACCTAAATATTGTCTCTCGCTTTCACGTACTGATACCTAATTGGCTGGTTGAGTAATAACTAATGACTGAAAGCCATTAACGCCCTGTCTAATATATATAATAGTTCGATTTTTGTTTAGTGGCCCCCCTCCCTAATCTAGCAGAAAATAAGAAAAAGGAACCGTTAAAAAATGGGACACCAATGGGTCAATAAGTGAGTGGATGGAGTGGGAACGACATGCCACAGAAAAGTTGCCACTGTTGCCAGATCCCCAACTTGCAAAAATGAAGACCTGGCAAATTGGCAATTACAAATTACAATTACTCCTCGTGACGTTTTCGATAATTACAATTTTAATTACAAAAAATTGGTAATTAATTACATTCAGCTTCATTTATAATACAATTACTCCAACCCTGGTTGTAAACAACGATTTTATTTTCTATGGACAACGGATAAAGAATACATTATTTCCTCAGGTAATTTTAGCTTTGTTGATTTCGTGGGCAATTTGCGCCATTCTCACAGTCACGGACGCTCTACCGCCCGATTCTCAAGGACGAACGGACGCCAAGCTCTCTTTAATAAGCAACAGCTCCTGGTTCTACCTACCGTACCCCTTCCAGTGGGGTATCCCTACAGTATCTGTCTCAGGGGTCTTTGGGATGCTAGCGGGAGTAGTTTCCTCGATGATTGAAAGTCTGGGTGATTACTACGCATGCGCGAGACTTTCAGGTAATCATTATTATTATATATAATTATAATTATATATAATAATATAATTATTATGTATAATAAAAAATATTTTTTATTTTTTTTCAAAAGACGGTACACAAAAAAAAAAGCACAGCTTTTTCAGTCAGGTCATGGAATTTTAAGTACTTCATCTAAAGAACTGTCAAATATGACCCAATGCGAGTTAACTTTCATGGCAGTAATTACTTACACACATTATACACATTTTATAGTCTGAAAAATGCGTCTAGCAAAAGGGCAAATCTTTTTTGTGTGCATAATAATAAACCTTAAAAAGAACAGGACAAGAATTAGTTAGTATGAAAGCCTTAGCTAAAGGGTGTAGAATTCGGAGGATTCAAGTTCAGGAATAGGAGAGCAAGTATGGTCGTTGCGTACATATACGGAAGATCCACCTTTGGAATGAAATTGATTATAGAGAAAGTAGGAGGGTACGGAAAAGGGGTTGCTGTCAGTCATTTCAGACACCTGAGTTTGAGTGAGGAAGAGAAGGTGAAGTTTAGAGGAGGAGAGGTGTGTTCAACAGATTGAAAATTTGAGGAGAAGCCACGAATGTTGCGGAAGTTGTGGAAGTTTATGAAACGTGAATCAGTCAGAGAACCAAAGCATCTCGAATGGGCAGCAGCAGAACCAGCCCGCTGCACGGGTCTGGGTTCTCGGTATCGGCAGCTGGAGAGCCAGAAATGGGGACATTTATGGTTCTCTCCCAGGGGAATCCGAGACTCTTGAAGTTGATTAAATTATTAGAGATAAAAGTATTAGATGGAAAAATGGTATCAACTTCAAGAGTCTCGGATTCCCCTGGGGGATAATCTAATAATTTTAGTTTTATGTATAGGTCTATTTAAAATTTATATTCTGGTTTTTATTTTTTATAGTTGCTTATGAGGTCTTTCATAGATTTAACCATAATTTATCCGCATTTAGCTAGTTATAGATTGGGATGAGTTCCATGTTTGCTTTTTCTTGTAAAGTACCTAAGTCGTTATATTGGTTGCGTTGTATGAATCCTGAAAATAAGAATTATAAAAGACAGAAAGTGGTTCAGAAATAATATCACGACACTTGTATTTTCCTTTTGGTTTGGATTCTATGGAGCAGTTTTTAAGACTGTTTATTGCTGTTTTTACATCAGTTGAGGTCATTGAGAGAAAGACGTTTCGCGGGTTTCCTTCCCAAAGAAACTGAAGGGTGAGGGGACATTTTCCCTACCCGCCTTCTTACCTCTGAGAAGCGTTTGTCGAGTTTGAAGGATATCCGCATCAGTATAAAAAGGTCCATTGCCTCTGTAGTCATAAAAAGTGTTTGGCTCACAAGGTTCACCAGATATTCGGGGAACGTTTTGGATGCCACTGCACAACGAATCATTGTTAACTATTGAAGTAGGCCCTCGACCACACAAAATTTACACGAAGTTAAAAAGGTAAAAGAGATAATACATCCTTGAGAAAAATACAAGAGCCACGAAAGGTTTTATCGCCTTCCACATTTATGAGACGGTAGCCAAAGCAATAATACCTAAAGCCTAAACCCTAAGGGCCAAATTAAATAACATAAATAGGCCAATTTCACAATTATTTATGTTCAAATGATTGTAACAACAAAAATTTTAAAATTGTATTTATTTTATCAATAAAAGTTATTAAATTTATTTTAAAAAAATAAGCAGTTGAACTAACCTTCATAACCAACCGAGAAACTTTCCTACATATCGAAAGTAAGTGAATTCCCAAAATGGATAATTTCTGGAATGAAGATACTCTAAATTGAGGGAAACCATCCTTTACATTACATTACATTACATTTCATTTGGAAAACATAAAGCCACTTGGGCCTATCAAGGTTATCCAGGCCATGAGCTATATTTTATAATATAATAATAATAATAATCAAATCTTGATCTATTTCTAGTCTGATATGAATGGATTTCTTGATGAGTTACAAAATATTTATTTATCCAGTGTAAGTTAATGATTTCTTTCTGACATTTGTAAATAAAAATAAAATGTGCCAGTTCGATTACATCTTTGACTTTCAATAGTTTTAGCTCTAAAGAATGCACTTGAATGATCATGGAAATCAGCATCAGATAATAATCTTATTGCTTTTTTGTATGACAAAGATACTGTTTAAAGCATTGTTAGTGGAACTTCCCATATAAGGGTGCAGTACGTTATGTAAGGAAGAACAAGAGTATGATACAGAGTTAATAAAACCTGTTTAGTGACTACAGTATATGTTTAAGTTTAAACATTATAGCAACGCTCCTTGAAATCTTTTGAGATACAGTTTACAAGGTCAGTCCACCGTAAGTTCTTGTCAAGCCTTACGCCAACAAATTCTGTTGCAATACATTCCTTTACAACGACTTCAACATTTTGTTTGTTAATAAAAATCATGGAATTTGTTTGTTATTTCCTTAGCTGAATTAATATATTTCCAAGAAAAAGACAGTTGTAAGGGGTTCCAAAAAACAGCCCCCCCGATATGCAGCTTATATGTTTACTTATATCGAAATAGGTTTTAGTGATTATAAAAATATATAAAATTCTTTATTTATTGCAGGTATTAAAATTACTCTAGCTGATAAAGTGATAATATAATGGCTTCTCAATTAATTGGTGATTCGGAGAGGCAACGTGTGATAGATCGCATACGAGCAATAACATTTCGGGAAGCTCGTGATGCTGGAGCCACCTTTATAACACGTTCATGGGTTGCCAAAAAGTTGCGAAGAAGTGAGGACTTCGTCAAAAGAAATTGGAATAAAACTTTGGATGAATGTGAAATGGATACAACCAAATCTGGGCGCCCAAATTTGCCACTCTCTCAGGAAACAAAGGACATCATTGAAAGCGGTACGCGTAAGCGGAAAAACAGCTGTGCTAAACTTTCTAGAGAGATCGAAGTGTTGAGAGGAAAGATCGTTAGTGGCGAGATCATTCGACTGTACCGTCATAGGCAAGGTTTAAAGCCTTGGCATGAACTTCCAAAGCCAAGAAAAACTCAACTTAACATCGATGACAGAATGTGGTTTGCCCATTATCTTGAAGATTGGGATGTGGATGATTTCATGCATTTAGCTGTCTCCGATGAATTTTTTGTTTACGTAACACGTCGGCCTAACTACCAAAATGATCGAGTGTGGGCCACAACACCCGATGAAATCGATGACAATGAACATTATCGCGAATTATTAAAAAGTCCAGACTGTGTTGGTGTGTTTGTTTTGTTCACTGCAAAGGAGCTCATGTGGATGCTGAAGCCAAATGGTCAGAGTTGGGATGGATAGTATTTTCGTGATATTATTCTATCCCAGCATGTCATTCTTTTTCTAAAAAACCCAAACAATGTTATGGATGTCGATCAGGTCACACTTCTGCACGATAAGGCCCCCTGCTTTAAGGCATTAGCCACTCAACAGTTGTTGCGGAACCATGAGATCGATTTCTTTGGAAATGAAGAATGGCCAGGAAATTCTCCTCACCTGAACGTCTGTGAACACATTAGATCAGTTATAAAGGACAAGGTTGAATGTCTCTTGTTTCAAGAACTTGCAGCAAATCGATTTTCGAAGGATACAATGACGCAACACATTGAAACTGTTTTAGCAAATTTGCGTAACGATCAAGATCTATTCACGTCACTTTTGGCAAGCTACCCAAAGCGAATTCAGGCTGTCTTAGAAGCTAATGGCGGCAACACCAAGTTTTAATTGTTTCTCATTAAATGCAGGATTAAATTCTCTTTTATAAGGTATGTTTAGTTTTACTGTACCTCTAATGGTTTAGGCCATGGGCGGGGGGGGGCTAAGGTTTATCGGAGCCCCGTACATCTGCAAACATTATGACGTTGAGTGTATCAGATGAGCGTGGAAGGTTAATTATATATAATAGAAATAGCAGTAGACCCAAAACTGAACCCTGTGGTACACCATGTTAAACAATCAGTTTGGTTGGACAGATTTTTTTTAACTGATTCAAATTTATACCTATTTGACGAATAATTTTTAACCAATCACTGATTGGCTCCTCTAAAGTCTTAATCATATAATTTAAGTGGAATATTATGGTCTATTACATCAAAGTCCTTACTGAAATCCATAAATATAGAAATCATTATTTCTTTTTCTCTTTAGCGACATTTGTACTTTTCATAAAATTTAAAATAACAATTTTCATTTCGGTTGAAATTACTTCATATGTGATCAGTAAAGAGTGGGATATGCTGAAACGGTATCAATTCTGGTAACTTCATTTGTACAAGGGTGAAACCTGTTTATCAACATAGTTAATAAATTTTTTTGTATATATTATCATTAATTTTGAAGTGGTATATATTCATAACTCTCGTAAATAGGGTTGCCAGGTGTCCCGTGCTAATGGGATGACCAGTATTTCATGTGTTCGGACAGCGTCCCGTATCAAGCTTGTACGGTACGCAATAAAAAGAACTTTAGCTAACTAATTTTTAACAACACTTAAAGGAAAAACTACTTTACGGGTTATTTAGATGTATGATAAACCCACTGTAACCAAAGTTTCAAGGTCCAACCCAAGGCTGTCCTTTATCTCGATACTTAAAACCTGGCAACCCTGCAAAGTAGCTGTGTATCTTTAACCTTTGGTAGGGGGAGGTCCTTTCTGAAACTGAATAAAATCGTCTGGCGTTTGCCAGAACAAAATTGGTAAAGTGCGCTGTCCGCTAAAGGGTTAAACTATGTTGTCTGTTGAATCGAGGTTCATTCTGTTGGCTCCCATTTACTGACTCGCCTGTCTCGAAGTCTTTCCTGATAAGGATTGTCACTCCATCCCCACCCCTATTACTCTTAAATGTGTGAAAGGCTTCGTAACCGTTTATTGGGTAGAGGCGTTTATTTGAGTCGTTCAGCGAAGTTTCGTTTATAATATACAGGATGTTTCAAAAGTCCGGCCCCCATAGGGATTGGGGATAATTATTTAGTAGTTTTTTTTGTTACTACAGTACAATAGATGTTCAAATTGCATGCCATGCGACTGTTTACACATGTAGAGTCCGTCACGTACAGACGTAAGGACATTAGCAAACTGTTCCTTAGAGATGCTAGCATACGTTACTAGTATGTTGTCTTTCAGGTCATATCGTTTTTGGATGTGGGTTGTACAAAGTGCTCTTAAGATAATCCCCGCAGAAAAAGTCTAATAGAGGGGAGTCAGGACTTCTAGGAGGCCACTCCACAGGTTCTTCTCGTCCTACCCATCTTTCACGAAGGTTTTTATTCGGCCAGTTTCGTACAGTCTGGGCGAAATGTGACGGTCCACTATCTTGTTGAAACTAGTCATGAACGACTTTGAAGAGGTACTTCATCTAGATAGGATTTCAAAGCTTGTTATAACATGAGAAAAGTTGCGCTGTTGACAGACTCTTCACAAAGAAAATGGTCCTATAATGTTTTCTTCATAAATACCGCACCACACCATTTTGAACATTCATCTCTTCTACCCACTGTGGATTTTCGTCATCCCAGTATCGAAATTTATGTCGATTGACAGTCCTGTTCACATGAAAACAGGCCTCATCACTAAAAAAATAATGTCATGTAGCAACAATGTTTGAACTCACATTTTGTGTCTGGCCCAATCACAAAATTCCTCCATTCCGTCCGTATCATTACTATGAAGCTCCTGAACAGCTGGCACTTTGTAAGGGTGAAACTTATGACTTTGAAAAACTCTCCTAACGGACGAATAACTTATACCAGCTTCTTGTCCAACCTTTCTCAGCGAACGATGTGGACTGGCTTGAACCTTTGCAAGGATACTAATTGCGTCCAATTCGTGTCCGGTCGAAAAGACTTCGTTCCCTTCACCCTCTTCACCTGTTCAAAACTTTTCCGACCATACGGTGCTCTGATTCTGGCTTCTTTGACTCATGCCTGCAGCGTGTAACAACACCAGCTCCACCTTCTCTTGAGGTGTGTATTTCGTCATTATCCTTATCAACTTAATAATATCAACTTTACCTGGAATAAAAAGTAATAAATAATCTAAAATCGCTATGGGGCCGGACTTTACTCATAGGCTACCCTTTATAAGTAAATATATATTTACATGGGCCTACCTATATTGATTAATATATTGATTAATATACGTGCGTGTATTGATTAAATAATTTTAGACATAATAAAGGGTGTTGTAAAAGTCTTTTTTTTTCAGGATTATCATCACATTTTTAAACAGTTATATTTTTGTAAAAGAAACGTAAATTTAACATTGTTTGTTCAAAAGAGAACTGGAAAAATCCGGTTTGTTAGTTGCAACGTCCTATTCATATTTTTAATCACTACGTCATATCGTTACATCGAGAGTTTTTATGGTGTTCGAAGAAATCAAATCTGGTATCGCGCCACGTTTGTTTGTTGATATCGTCCACAACGTCAAACGTCAGCCCAATAATTCTAAATCCGATATCGATGGCCTGTACAATCCCATTAACTTGAAGTGGATCAGAAACTGCGAATTTCTGTGAACACTGCTCAGAAGTGTCTAACAAAAATCCTGACATCCTAAAAAATATCCACGACTTTTGCGACAACTTTTAAGACAGTATTTTAATACATATGTAATGAGTCTTTACTAATTATTGTTTTCTGTGTTTCAGATCTATGCTATGTTTATGTTGAATAAAGCCTCAAATTGGCCTTTACTTTATCTTTAGCCAGCTAACAAACGCGGCACCACAATTTATTCAACATTTCAATCAGCCATTCAGTCGGCCTTTCAGATACAGCAAGCAAATATTCATCCAGTAATCTTACTATATCATGGAGAAGGTGATTCGCCCAGATAAATTTATTACTTCTCCGAATTCTCCCCAAGCTGGGAAACTATGGAAATTATGGTCGCGCGGATTCAAATATTTCTTGAGTACTATCGCCGAACACAACCCCAATAAATTGGAGGTTCTATTCATACATATCGGCCCCGATGTCGCTGATATCATTCAAGACTGCTCTACTTATGAGAATGCCATGGCAGCCTTAGAGGCCACCTACGTCAAGAAGCCAAACGAGGTATGCGCTCGCCACCTGTTGTCCACCCGTCACCAAAAGCCCGAGGAAACCCTCGATGAGTACTTGCAAATTCTTCAACAGCTAGCCAATGACTGCAACTTCAAATCGGTTTCCGCCGACGAAAACAGGAGTTCATCTGTGAGAGACGCTTTCATCCGAGGAATTAGAGATAGCGCCATCCGCACCCGCTTACTCGAAAATGACACACTCTCACTGGAAAAGGCTATCGTCCAGGCTCGAACATTAGATCAGGCACAGAAAAACTCAGAATCGTACCTCACTCATTACGGTGCTGTTGCAGCCACTGGCTCTCGCCACGAACCGTCGCCGACTACTGACTCTGCCCGGCCTGCCTGCGTCCAAGGAGACGATCTCCCAAACTCTTCAGCCGCTACGAATTTCGACAACAAAGCCGCTCTGTGCTTCTTCTGCGGGTCTCGACGCCACCCACGAAGCAGGTGTCCGGCAAAGGATTCTATCTGTGCGAAATGTGAAAAGACCGGCCACTGGGCCAAAGTCTGCCGCTCAAGTACTTCCTCGGCACGTCAAAAACAGGATAAAACCACAGCGTCTCATTCAGCCGCAGCATTAGCGACCATTAGTACCACTCTTTCGTGTAGCTCCTCCATGCCTACCAACTCAACAGTCGATATCCTCGTCAACGGCCGTTCGTGTCTCGCCTTGTTGGATACTGGCAGCTCGGACAACTTCATTCGTGAGGATCTAGCCAAACACTTAGAGCTGCCCATTCTTCCGCACTCGGGCGTCGTATCATGGCTTCGCCTAATCTATCCGCAGCCATCTCAGGTCGATGTACAGTGAAGGTTACGATGGGAGACCGCGACTACGAAAAGCTCGAACTATCCGTCTTGTCAGATCTGTGCGCTGACATAATACTCGGTACCCCATTCTTAATCAGACACAAGGAATTGAACATCAATTTCGGAGGTCCGGAGCCAGCACTCCATATATGCGGCCTTACTCGATCAAGAATTTCAGCCCCACCACTATTCGGCAACTTAGCTGCCGATTGTCGTCCCATCGCCACGAAGTCCAGACGATTTTGCTCTGAGGACAAAATTTTCATTGGGAAAGAAATCGAAAAGCTACTCAGGGATGAGATAATTGAACCCAGTAACTCACCCTGGCGTGCTCAAGTAGTCATCACATCTACCGAACAAAAAAAAAAACGCATGGTAATCGATTTCTCTCAAACCGTCAACCGATTTACCATGCTAGATGCATATCCTCTTCCGCGAATCGATGATATAGCCAACAAAGTCTCACAACACAAATACTACAGCGTAATTGATCTGTCAAGCGCATACTACCAGGTAGAAATCGATCCGTCTGAACGACCTTTCACAGCATTCGAGGCTGACGGAAATCTATACCAATTCAGAAGGATCCCTATGGGAGTAACTAACGGAGCCGCGGCCTTCCAGCGCGTCATGAACGAATTCATATCTTCGAACAACTTATCATCAACATACGCCTACCTCGACGATCTCACCATCTGCGGAACCACTTGGGAAGAGCACGATGAGAACCTTCGACATTTCTGGGAAGCCGCTAAACGAGTAAATCTGAGTCTAAACAAGGAAAAATGCAAGCTTTCGATGACATCAGTGCACCTGCTCGGATATTCTATCTCTCATGGCGTATTGCGGCCCGATCCCGAACGCCTCCGGCCACTACAAGAACTTCAAACTCCTCGCAACAAGTCGTCTCTACAACGCGTAATCGGACTATTCGCATACTATGCTAAATGGATTCAGAACTATTCCCTCAAGATCAAACCTCTGCTCAACGTTTCATCATTCCCATTAACTCGCGAGGAAGTATCAACGATCCAAACACTCAAAGATGATATCTCGAAAGCTGTCGTCGATTCAATCGATGAAGAACTGCCGTTCACTGTGGAGACGGACGCTTCCTCTTCAGCAATCGGAGCCACCCTCACCCAGAACGGCCGCCCGGTGGCGTTCTTTTCTCGCGCTCTGAATAACACAGAACGTCGCCATCACATCGTTGAAAAGGAGGCATACGCTGTAATCGAATCCATTCGCAAGTGGAAGCACTTCTTAGCTTATCGACACTTTACTGTCGTCACCGACCAGCGGAGCGTATCTTTCATGTTCGATGGAAAAGCTACTGGTATTAAGAACGATAAGATTCTCCGTTGGCCTGTAGAACTAGCCGGCTACTCATTCACAATAAAATACAGACCAGGCCCCGAGAACCGAGCCGCAGACGCATTGTCGCGATCCTTTTGCGCTGCTACTCCAAGAATATCCCTCGCCCAGCTGCATGTTAATCTGATACACCCAGGAGTCCGCCGAATGACTCATTTTGTGAGAGCTAGGAACCTACCATTCTCAGTGGATGACATCAAACGAGTAACGTCGGAATGCCAAACATGCGCTAAATGTAAGCCACAGTACTATAAACCAGAAGTTAGTCACTTAATACGGGCCATGTCCCCGTTTGACCGACTTAACATCGACTTTAAAGGCCCGCTTCCGAGCGCAACTTCGCGACCTTACATCCTAACAGTAATCGACGAGTATTCACGCTTTCCTTTTGCCTTCCCGTGCCGTGATACGAACACGTCAACCGTTATCGCCCGTCTCACCGAGTTATTTTCTACCTTCGGAACTCCCTCTTACATCCACACAGATCGAGGGACATCGTTTATGTCTTCGGAACTAAAACTGTTCCTAACTAAACATGGTATCGCGACTAGTCGCACAACGCCGTATCACCCCCAAGGAAACGGGCAATGCGAACGTTACAATGGAATCATCATGAACACCATCAAACTAGCCATAGAAGATCGCGGGTTGCCGATGTCGCAATGGGAGTCCGTCCTACCAGACGCGCTGCACTCGATTAGATCGCTGCTGTGTACGACCACGAACGAAATTCCTCACGAGCGTCTATTCACGCACCCGCGGCGTACTGCTACCGGTTCTGCACTACCGACGTGGCTGTCTTCTCCGGGAACTGTACTCCTTCGCCAATTCATTCGCCGATCCAAGAACGACCCCCTCGTCGAGGAAGTTGAGTTAATTGAGGCAAACCCCAACTACGCGTTTATACGGCATCCGAATGGGAGAGAAGATACCGTATCCATCAGGGACCTGGCACCGGCGGGACGTAGCAATACGGATGACACGAATCACTATGAAACCCCCGTACCCAGTCCGCCAATCAATTCCACCCCGCTAACGGACGACTCAGAACCCGCTGAGATCCGCCGACACACGGTCCCAACAGCTCCCGTCGAAGCGACTCCAGTCGAAGTCGAGAGAGGCCCACCTGTGTCAGTAACCTCCGAGACGAGTCCCCCTCTGAGAAGAAGCACTCGAATCAGATACCCAGCTCAACGCCTAAACTTGTAGACTTCTTTCTTCCAAAATATCTTGAACTTGTCGTTTTGTTTCTTACCGTGCAATGTAGCGTATATAAAAGAAGAGAGGAATTAATGAGTCTTACTAATTTATGTTTCCTGTGTAACAAGTCTTTTACTAATTATTGTTTTCTGTGATCGTATTATAAAAAAAGAAGAGGAATTAACAAGTCTTACTAATTATTGGTTTTTCTGTGATCCACGATTTATAAAAGAGAGAGAATGTAATGAGTCTTTATAATTTTGTTTTCTGTGTAACAAGTCTTTACTAACTTATTGTTTTCTGTGTTTCAGATCTATGCTATGTTTATGTTGAATAAAGCCTCAAATTGGCCTTTACTTATCTTTAGCCCGCTAACAAACGCGGCACTACAACATATAAACAAGATAAGCACATACAAGCATAAATATTAAATTTAGCAAACAATAATAATAATAATGATAATGTCTTATATTTTACCCGTTTAAAAGACTCAAGGTTCACTAAATATTTTTAGACCTGGAGTTGTCATAGGTTGTTATCTAGGTCTCTTATTCTTTCCCTTCACTGGTCTTTTATTATTATTAGACTAATTCATCCGAGGAAACTCGTCTTTTCCGCTGTGGGAAAATTCAATCGCTGAGTTGCGCTTGTAGAAGTGGGAGTAAAGTGGTTAGAGGAGATGTTGGTGGGGGTGGAGGGTTTGCTTAACCCGCAATCATTATATACCAAAAACTCCTATCCTACTTCTGCATAAGTCTTTGCCCAGTTGTGCCCGGTGAATGAATTAATTAATGGGTATTGATTGACCTACTACGGAATCGTAGTCGAAATTAGGCTGTAGGAAAATGGAGCTATTGAGTTCGACTCACCCCATTATGAAATCCATTACATAATTTTCAGTTTAACTTATTTCAAGTCCTTATCACACGCATCTGACTTCCACTCCAAATGGTTAATCCAACCATACGACAACACAATTAACCATGTTTATTTTCACTGTAACCAAATTAAATGGTTAGTGGATTCCTCAAGCATGAACGATTTAACTATGTGAATTGGCTGACAAATAGTAAACCATGTAACCAAGAATTTTTAAGTGTGCTGTTAAATTTGCTGTCTGTCATAGGGTATCAGATAACCACTTCCATTTGTCCTACTTTGTCCTATGAGAACCTTATTGCCTGAGGGATGTCACTGACCCGAGTGACTCCAGGTTTGATTTATTAAAATTCAGTATATTACTAAATCATACTTGATTCTTGCGTTTGTAACATCCGCAGGGGCACAGCCTCCTCCGAAACATGCTGTCAACAGGGGCATCGGAGTAGAGGGCATTGGCTGCGTCATTGCGGGCATCATCGGCACTGGGAATGGCACTACCTCCTACTCCGAAAACATAGGGGCTATTCGAGTTACAAAGGTCAGGAAATTTAACCACATTTAAAATCTATTTTAGGTCTGAAATTTCACATTTTCTAGACTCTCAAAATCTGAAATATGAATAGACCTAAAACAAATTTTAGTTTAAAGGAAGAATATAGTTTAAAGTCACGTTTCTCTTTGTTTTTTAAACAAATGAGTGCCTGAATTAGCATTAGAAGGTTCAAAAAGCTTATTGCCCCCACAAGTTGATCATCCTAACTGAAAGTGCTTGGCACAGGTCGCCAGTCGACGCGTGATCCAGGTTGGTGCTTTGATTATGATACTGTTTGGGATGTTCGGAAAATTCGGGGCTGTGTTTGTCACCTTGCCGCACCCCGTGATTGGCGGAGTATTCTTCGTCATGTTCGCGATCATTAGCGCTGTCGGACTCTCGAATCTGCAAGGGGTGAACCTGAACTCCTCGAGAAATCTCTTCGTCCTGGGATTCTCACTGTTCTGTGGAATTGCTATCCCAGAAGTAAGATTGTTTTGCCTATACATCACAATGTTCACAGAGAAATATACTTGGTTTAAACACCAACCAAATATAGAATAAGGTTAACTTAAACGGTTAGTGCAATAATAACATGGTTAAATTACTAATTTGGGTTGTTTGGTAAATAATTTGATTATTGCAACCAAATATTTTACTTTATCATCCACTAAAGAGAGAAATGAATTCTATGCATGGAATTTATTACATCAAGTAATTGTGCAGTTTTAATTAGCCTTCTGTAATGCAATAGTCACCGTGCATCTATTTGACCCATACGTACAGGGTGTTCAAAAAGAAACGCAACCCGAAACAGAAAGAAAAGGGTTAGGTTAGAATGATATACGCGTTCTTCAATGGGTTGCGTTTCTTTTTGAACACCCTGTATAATCTTTTGCTTTTGTAGTTAAATGCCCTTTACTTCATCCTTATTTTCTATTTACCCGCCAAATTTTAACCCATTTATAACTATCCCTGAAATTACGGGTATAGAATCTTCCTGTTTTCTGTACCCGAAGAGATGCCCTGAAATTAGGTTTTCATGAATATATATGCAATCACTCGTAAAAATTAGGGTATCCTAAATCAATTTGTATTTTATATCTTAACTACTTTACAGTGGATAAGCAGCCATCCTGACGCCATCAAAACAAGGTCAACTTTTGTGGATCAAACATTGACAATCCTTCTTAGCACGCACATGTTTGTGGGAGGAATGCTTGGCCTCTTCTTAGACAACACTATTCCAGGTAAACGGTATTTGGTGGCTACGTCATGACCGAGTTGTTCCAGCTCTTCAAATAAACTCAGCAAAGTTAATCGACATTAGGTCTGGGTTATAATGTTATAATGTTACAGACCAACAAAGACCCTAGGATCCACTCATGGTTGGTCTACCTAACTGTGTTCGTAATTGTGTATGTCCTCCGTGGTGGCGGAGGGGACCTACAATTTTACGTGGGTTCCGAACCACAAGAACATAAGAAATTTATGCAAAAACTGCCTGTACATTGGCAACGACCAATTTTTGCATAACTAATTAATTATCAATTTAAAACTAATTAATTATCGATTTAAAAGTAATTAATTATCGATTTAAAACTAAAGATAGAATCTCTGGATCCAGAGGATCAAGTCATAATAGACTACTATCCACAAATATGTTACACTCTATATCTATTTATAACCAACATGCAAATATATCAGATCCAAAGAATCCAGTCAATTTCATTACGGTATCCGTCAATACTAGTACCTTGCCAACGAAAAATAAGTCACGATCCATATCGATTGCGGACCAAGTCAAAATTTATATATACATTACAATATATATACTTAGGAGGAAAAGTGTAGGTGTGGCTGTAAAGACTGTACAGTAATGTAGAATGTGTGTGCACCCATTTTGGGTCTCCCATTTCAAGGTGTTTGTGGGACAAGTGAAGATCATGAGTTTTTCAATACCTCACAGTACTATGGGGGGCACCGCTCGGCAGAGGAATCTCTTTAAATGGGGTGTGTAAGGACAGAGAGTATCCCCTAACCCAAGATGCTGCCTCCCTATATCCCACAACACTTGTGTTGAGCTGTGGGATCGATCACCACAAAGCCTTACTTTTACTACCTTAAACTATACCCAATCTATCAACATATTTGTCTAATCGATTTTTAAACATGTTTATAGAAGTGCTACTAATTACTTCTACCGGCAAACTATTCCAGCTATTTACTATTCTATGCGTAAAAAAGTTTTTGGCAACTGCTGTCTCGAACCTTCTACTTGTCAACTTACACCCGTTATTTCTAGTCCTATTATATTGAGATATTTCGAAAAAGCTATCTCTATCTACGTTATCAAACCCATTCATAATTTTGAAAACCTGGATTAGATCACCCCTTAGCCTCCTAGTCTCGAGTGTTGTCAATTTTAACTCTTTAAGCTTATCCTCGTACGACTTTGACCTAATCGACGGAATCATCTTAGTTGCTCGTCTTTGAACTCTTTCGATTTTGTCTATATCTTTGCGCATATACGGATTCCAAAATTGGATCGCGTACTCCAAATGGGGTCTAACTAATGATTTATAAAGAGGAACTATAATATCGCGCGATTTGTACTCAAAATTTCGAGCTATAAACCCTAACACTTTGTTCGCCTTATTGACCGCTGCTGTACTTTGTTTCGCTACTTTTAAATCACCAGTGACTATAACTCCTAAATCTTTTTCCTGCTCTACGCTTGTTAAATCTTTCCCTGACATACTATACGCAAAATTACCGTTACGCGAACCTATATGCAAAATTTTGCACTTATCAACGTTAAATCTCATTTGCCATGTGACTGACCAATCAACGATTTTATTCAGATCTTCCTGGATTTTACCTCTATCTTCGTCATTAATCGCCCTACCACCCAGCTTCGTGTCATCCGCAAACTTTGAAACTGTGCTGACTAGGCCGACATCTAAATCGTTAATATATATAAGAAAAAGCAAGGGGCCCAATACAGAACCCTGAGGAACGCCACTCGCTACATTAGCCCAACACGACTCCGCTCCATCAACGACCACCCTCTGTTTCCTACCTCGCAACCACTCTTCTAGCCAATTTATTACTATACCTCTGATTCCATGAGCCTTAGTTTTTTCAATGAGTCTTTTGTGCGGCATGGTGTGAAACGCTTTTTGAAAATCTAAATACACTACATCAACCGCCCTATGTCTATCGTAAACGTCAACCACGCTTTGGAAAAATTCTAAAAGATTAGTTAAGCAAGATTTGTTTCGCCTAAAACCGTGCTGCGTATTTCTAACTAGTTTATGCACTTCTAAGTGTTCGACTATACGATCCCTAATTATTGATTCCAGTAGCTTACCTACAACAGACGTTAAACTGATTGGCCTATAATTTCCCGCCGCACCTTTATCGCCTTTCTTAAAGATATGTGTTACGTTTGCTAACTTGAAATTATCTGGTACGCACCCCTCAGAAATAGACGCATTAAAAATCTTTGTTAGCGGCACAACAATGCTATCTTTTAATTCTTTTAGTTGTATGGGATATATGGAATTCCGCCCCGGTGATTTACGCGTTCTCATTTTATCAATATAGCACATTACTTCCGCTTCACTAACCATGATATTATCCAAAATATTACCATTATCAAAAGGTATTATGTCTATGACCGTAGGGATATTCGTTAGATCTTCTATAGTAAAAACTGACGTTAAAAATTCGTTTAGCAAGGTAGCCATTTCCTTGTTTTCAGAAACTAGATCTCCGTTTACATTTTTCAAAGGCCCCAAGACACCTTTTACTGGATTTCTATTATTGACGTATTGAAAGAATCGCTTGGGGTTTTCTTTACCGTCACGAGCTATGGAGATTTCAAATTCGCGCTTGGACTTTTTTATTACACTTTTCTTCACGCCTTAGAGATATGTAGTTGTTTCGTAACAACAGATTATCTTTATCGCACTTATATAGCCTATAAGCCCTATCTCTACTCTTTATAATGTCTCCTACTCTAGAAGTAAACCACAAGGGCTTGTTGTTTACTTTCGCACGCTTAATTTTGTACGGTACACATTCCTCATTTATAGTCCTAAATACTGTTTCGAACGATTCCCACATTAGTTTTGCGTTGGAGTTCCCCATTACATTTTCCCAATTGACGTGTGAAAATTTATTTCGAAATTTACTAAAGTCTGCGTGCTGGAAGTTAGGAATTTTAGTCGAGTTAGTTGGTTTCGAGTGACTTACTGAGAGGACAAACTCTACCATATTGTGATCGCTATTGCTTAACGGTTCTATTACTTGAAGATCAGTAATTAGCCTATCATCCGTAGTTATTACTAAATCTAAAATACTATCCAATCTCGTAGGTTCCCCAACCTTTTGAATAAGAAAGCTATCCTCGAGAAAATTAACTAAACGATTACCTTCCGCGTCTCCCTGCATTGTATCGTAATTCACGTTGGCGCAATTAAAGTCACCAATAACTAAAGCCTGCTCACTTCTGATTATTCTCTTTAGTTCACGATATAACGCTTCGTCCGTATCAGCTGTTTGATTAGGGGGCCTATATATAACCGCAACAAGAAGTTTGAAATCGTTCAATTTAAGTTCTGCTATAGTCGAATCTATCGGTTCTGGAATTGAGTGCTTTACTTCTATAACGTTCGCATTATCTTTGATATACAACATAACACCGCCTCCTCGCCTACCTATTCTGTTTTTAACAAAAAGTCTATAACCTTTAATTTGATACTCCCCTACAAAGTCACGTGTTTCAGTGCTAAGCCACGATTCATTTATCGCAGTTAAATCATAGTCTTTACAAGCAATTAAAGAAAAAATTCGTTTATTTTATTTCGTAGGCTGTAGTTGGATGAGAGCCGTTCTCTGCGTCTAGAGGAGATACGACAAAGCTATGGGTTCCCTCCGTTACATGACTTTTCCATTTTTCCTGAACCCTCTCTGTATATTCTTAGAATTTACCTATTAAAATCTGTCCCGCGTTTGATTATCTTTACAATTAGCATCAAACACCTCAAGCCCCAGTTTTCTCCTTTGGTCACTTAGGGACCTCCGGTAGCACCTACGTATACTGAATACAGGAAGAAGGGGTCAAGGGCGAATGCGCGCAAAAACGCTCCCCCCCCCACCGCATAGAAGGAAAAGCATACAGCCGAAATAAAGGTCTTTGAGGCTCTTAAAAAGGCGGCCATTTATTTTTTCAGTTTTGAAAAGATTATGTAGCGTGCAAGACGCATGTTTGTGTAGTGAAGAATAGAGGAAGAAGCGTGTGTTTGAGAGCATGCTGGAATGCTCACAGGGTAGATGAGACACGGAAAAAGATCAGCTAAGGAGGACAGTGACAGGAGAAACGGGAGTTCCAGTATTCCCTGTCTCCTGCCTAATGTCTCCCCCCCCGAGTACTTCCCTGGTCGATTGGTGTCTACAATCTCCTCCTATTATACATATATATTTAGAGAGAGATATATGACGTACTTGGGGGCCCCGACAACATCTAAATTGAATATCTTTTCCCAACAATGACGTATTTGGGGACCTCCGACAACACCTATATTGAATATCTTTTCCCCAGTGAAGTACACTAAATATTTATATAATCATAAATCAAGCACCAAATGTTGTTGTAAACTTACCAAGTATACTTGACAACTCGTTGAAACTTAAAATATAGTATACATGATTAAAAGAAATTAAGAAATGGGCACAAGAATTAATTTTATTTGATTTTAAAAAGCACTTTTTTGTACTGTTATATGTACACTTTTTCTCCCATACTACTCGTGAAGGTCATATGACAGTGGACACCTACAACTTACTTTTGCAGCTACAGGTTGTTATATTTATT
This sequence comes from Bathynomus jamesi, assembly GCA_023014485.1. NCBI lineage: Eukaryota > Metazoa > Arthropoda > Malacostraca > Isopoda > Cirolanidae > Bathynomus > Bathynomus jamesi. The sequence continues at coordinate 264,874 of JAJOZX010000696.1, read as the reverse complement.
GAACGCGGAGGACGGCCGTTCATTCATCTATAGTTTACACTCGTATCGCTTAATTTTGCTGATCTCACGGGAAACGGTGTTGTAACGTGGCCAAGATAGATTTTTTTGTTTACGTTGATTACAAATAACTCTAAGCAAATAGGATTATTCTGTTATGTTGATATTGTTTTTCACCAGGAACGAAGAAGGAGAGAGGACTTCTTGGCTGGAATAAAGAAGTAATTAAACCGAGAGATGGCGGAAGCTCTCATGAAAGATCTTGCTACGACTTACCCTTTGGAATGGATAAATTCAGGAGGTGAGAAATAGATATGTAATGAAATAATTATACAATACTGAAAATAGTTTACAATATTCAATGAAAATTTATACGATATCCAAAAATAATATACCCATATTTCATGAAAAATTACACGAAAAGTTAAAATAACATCGATATTTAAGGAAAAATTATACGATATCTAAAATTAATTTACTAATATTTCATGAAAAATAATATGAAAACTACAAACAATTCATGGATATTTAATGAAAAATTGTACGAGGACCGAAAATAATATACTGATATTTAATGAAAAATTATACGAAAATTGAAAATTATTCAGCGCTATTTAATTAAGAATTATTATTGTAGTATAGGCGAAAATAGTTATCGATATTTGATGAAAAATTATACGAAAAGCGAAATTAATTTATGAGTATTATTACACTGAGGTTAAATTTATTAATGTCATTTTATGCCTTTTGAGTTCTCTAAAGTTCGAAAAATATTTCTTCCAAATAAGCAAATCTTGTTGAGGTCTGTTCTTGCATAAAACAAAGTTACTGCCTTGTTCATTTTCAATACAACGTTTCGTTTGCACACTTCAGACATTGTCAAGGAAATGGTATATCTTTTTTTAAAAAGTAAAATAAAAATAACCTATTTAAGTACAGCTTAATAAAAGGAGTTAAGTTTGTGTGAAGCTAATCACATTTACGTAAGAATATAGAATTTTAAATTACAAATATCTTGTTTGATTTTAATTACTGAACTTGTATTTTAATGGAAGATGTTTGGGAAATTTAGCACTTCATAATAATTAAAAATGATTCAGATATTCTTAGATCCTAAAATCAACCAGTTCGTTGTAGAATTTTGAAATTATTTAAGATTTAAGTGGTTGGTAATTTTCCGTGTTGAATTTTTGTGTTAATACGTCTTGCTTGGTTTGCATTTACGTTGTTGCATTCTTAAACAAAGAATATTCACCTTACAACCAATATAGGAGGAGTTACATCTTTCTTTAGAACAGTTACATTGGTACAGGACGTCACTTATTTTATTATCAGAAAGCTTTTCTCAAGTGGAGAATTACGAAGGCATTTTACTTGTTTCTTGTAGGTCTGAGTTTCGTATCTTTATTTTGATTCTTCAAATTTCATTCCAGCTAAAACTTCGGATTTACAATAAATTATCATGTTCCTTTTTTTAATAGTAACTTATTTAAACATTTGTTGGTTGTTTTCTCTATCACATAATAGTGGAGACGGCAATTATTTATTAATTTTTTGTTTTTCTTTTTACTTCGATGTTGAATAGGTTCCAGTCAAATGTTACTTGGAATGATCTTTGTATTAAAGTGTATTATCGATGCTTTATAGTTAAGTGGAATGTATGAATGTATATTCATACACTTTTTTTTATTGATTCATCTTCCATTAATAAAAAAATGGAGCAATCCAAGAATAAGCACCCCAAATCAATTTAGGGTGCTTTTTCTTGGATTGTGGTCGAACGAGGGCGCGTATTCTTGGATTGCTCTAAAATGGAATTAAAATGGAGTTAAGTGCTCTAAAATGGTTAATTGAATGCCCGGTTAGGTTAATTGTACGCCCTTGACGATTGGTTAGGTTAAGTAGTGATATTTTCGTTAGTTTTAAAGAAAATATCACGACTTAACCTAACCAATCGTCAAGGGCGTATAGTTGACCTAACCTGGCATTCAATTAACCTTATTTCAATATTTCTATTTTAATTATGTTCTAATCTTTTTATTGCAATATCCTTCGTAAATTTTAAATTTTTAATTTTATATGTTAAAATCCTTTAATTTGGAGTGAGGTCGAACTGGGGTGCTGCTTCTTGTATTGGGGTCTAACTGGGGTGCTTTTTCTTGGATTGGGGACTTTGGGGTGCTTATTCTTGGATTGTTCCAAAAAAATTTAACATCCAAAAGTGGACATTCAATATTTGTTGCCTTTTTGAAAGTGAATTTTTGTTTATCAAAATTTTCCACGTTTTTCAGTTTTATCGTCAACGTATCGTATATACCAGTATAAACCGAGGTTAAAATTGTGGTTTACACGTATTATCCTGTTTTCAACTTCATATATGTAGGCCTACAAGTCTGCAAAAATTGCTCCTAAGGGCGAAACCACTGAGACACCATCCGTCTTTACTCTTTATGTATACGTTGTAACTAAATTAAAAAGTGTTTCACTCGTTCAGATGTTCAGTAACTGTTTAAGTATCGACTTCTCAGTTGTTCATGGAGTAATATTTGTTTTTTTGTTTTTTAAGGTAATTTCAATATTTTTATTAAATAGTACACTAAAAATGTGTTTTCAACTCCGATAGACAGATAAGCACTCTTAAATTATCTATTTTAAAATTTCGTATTTTGATTAAGAATTCATCTGTCGACTTTTTAGGGAATAATTTTTCATTCAAGTAGGATTGTATTATCAAAAAAATTAGGCTGTATCACGGGTTACAGTGCCCGTCATGCTAATGATTAGTCGAAGACACGATTATTCGACAACCAGTACAAATGTCGAGCAATAGAGAATCTAATTCGTTTTATTTTCTTTATAATGCGTTCAATTACTATGTTAGATTATTTGTTTCAAGATTTTTTGGACATTTTCCAGTTTGTTTTTTATTTGTTATAATTTTTCGCTTTACTCCTTTTTATTGAATTATTACTGTACCTCCACTTTTATCAGGTCGTTCAATTACTATATTATCATTCATTCTTAAGGTTTTGATTGCTTCAATTTCTTCTTTTGAAGAAGGAAGGATATTTAGAGTTACCTCAAGGTAGTAGATAGGTTCCGAAGCATTTCAGTTTGGTTTCAAGAATTTCATACTTTTCTTCAATAGTTTATTTCGTTGTTGTTAATTTTTTGTAATTCATTATAAACTTTTTTTTCAATTTTTTTATTTATTTATTTAGTTACATTTTTTTCTTTAGGCCAAAATTTAAACCTTTTTCAAGAACCGATTTTTCGAAAGTGTTTTTATGACTGAATTAATAGGTTTAAGACTTTTGGAATGACCGTTTTTTAAATAAATGTTTTGTCCACAAAGAGCTGTTAATTTCTATGGCTGAATTAACTGACCATCATTTCTGTACTTTGCTGTCGTTCTAAAAAACGAATAAATGAATGAAAACGAAGGTTACCAACCTTACGTTTAAATTGCAAACTTAGTCTTACAATAAGTAATAAATTCTTTTCACAGACTTTTGATAGATTTCTGACTTCATCTTTTTTTTCTTAGTGATTCCTTTCAATTAACTTAAATCTGAATGCGTTTGTTAAAACTTTATATTTTGTTGTATTGTCATATGAGACCGTCCTAGGAAGAAGTGGATAAGCGACAAAAGTAAAAAACGTCAAAAAACGCAGTTAAAGTTGCATAAATTTGAGTGACATAATTTTTTTACTTTTTTAAATATTCGTCGAAATATCTTCAAAAATTCAAAAGTTATCCCACTTTCAAATTGGTACAAATTTAATCGCGTTTTCTGGCGTTTTTTACTTTTGTCGCTTAGCCACTTCTTCTTAGGAGGGCCTCAATTGTAGAAAAGTTTCTGTCATCTTCTACTTGAATATACAGACGTGTGCAGACAAAACGTTGGGTTGAAACTTAAAAAAAGCATTATCTTATTCAAGAATAAGCGTGAAACAAGATTTGCTTAGTTGAAAGAAACACATTTTGAACTTTAAAGAAGTTTTTACAAACCCATATTAAAGTAGAAACTAATATACCCTTTCTCGGATCACCTGAAGATTAGGGCCCCCAGCCTTCGTTAGTTAGCCTTTTAAGGCTAACTAACGAAAATATCACGACTTAACCTAACCAATCGTTAGGTCAACTGTATGCCCTTGACGATTGGTTAGGTTAATTCATGATATTTTCGTTAGTTAGCATTATAAGGCTAACTAACGAAGGCTGGGGGTCCTGATCTTCAGGTGATCCCCCTTTTTCTAATGTTATTATAATGTATTAGGAAAAGCTTTTTTGTCAAACGTAATTAAAATTTGAAATTATATTAGTAATTGAAGCTTTATTGTATTTCAATATAAAATATACTGATATGAATAATTAGCTATAATGTACGTACATTTAACGTTCTTCAGTATAAGACATACATCTCCTTATTGCCATAGATACGATCTCAATTCAGTCGAATTGATAAGGATGTCCTCTCTCTGCAGGACTAACTGAAACGTGTATATATTAGTTAAAACTCCGTGATTGGTACAAATACTGAAACAACTTCACATCAACCATTCATGAAGAATTTTTGGCCTTTCAACATTTATTCCCAGAAATACCATAAGAGTATAAGCAATTATGGGTTATACACACGTCATTCTGAAAGAGGTCTATTTAGGAGCCTTTCAGGTGGCGTCTGTGTTGGTAAAAATTTTCCCAAATGGTCGTTACTGTTACAGAATTATTTTTTGTATAACAAGAAGGCGATTGATTGGTTGAAACATGTGGAGTGACATTGTATGTAAACAATACCAATAATACCCATACTTTTTGTTCATTCATAGTATATTTTCGTTCCAGTATATCATGGTGTGCCAAAGTACCATTTAGCCCAACGTTTGTGTCTGAAAATGAGTCCAAGAAAATCTCTTTTTTCAGAAGAATAAAAAATAGACTACGTGGCAACTCTTCACAGTAATATTCGCCTTAATTAAGATGTAATTAATGTAAACGCAGAAATTTTTTGGAAAATTAGAAACCGCAAGAAAGTATAAAATAAGATTTGAATAACGTTTTTAGCCCTACAGGACAAACTAAGTGGTCGAACTAAAACCAAATGAAGTAACTATAAAAACGATAAAAAAAAAATTTAAAAAGACAACCAACAAACTAAGATGGCTGGTTGTTACCCTTCAGCTAGGGCACAAACTTTAAAATATTAATGGTAAAATCGTGTAAACGGCCCGCCAAAGATTTGTATAAGGCCCGGCTGGCGGATACTGAAAATTCATTATCTAAGGGTCATATTTTATTTTAATAAAATTTCATGTAAAATTTGCACACTGACCCTCGGTGTGGGTCATTAATTGAAATATGGCCGTTAATGAAAAAAGGTTGGACACCCGTCTCAATCAAAAGATACTCTATTTATACCATTAAAATTATTAGTGTTTTAATAAAGAAGGATTCCACTATTTCTCTATTATCATTTCATTAATATGGGGAAGGACTTCGTAATCATTAAAGTTAATATTATGTTTGTAGACTGAACATGATTAAATACCGGTCTGTGAACTTCAGCTGTACGCACAGAGTAGTTATGTTGGTAAATCCACCTGTGATATCAATGCTTTCTCCAATATACTTTTTTAGGACAGTTATTACAATGAATTGCATAAACTAAGGCATCTTGGAATTTAATATGTTTAGTAATATGTGATCGAATTAGATTTTAAATTGTACTGTTATTTTCAATGACGTCATTTATTTCTTCAGGTTGAAGGTCATTATTTTTTGCCTTGATTGGAACAGGAAGCTTGAGAGTATTTTTCCGTTTGAACATATTTTCTTTATCATAATTATAGAACCTCTTTCAGGCACCATAGTGAGCTTTTTTAATAAAATCTGAAGATAACCAAAATTTGTAAAAGTGTTCTTAATGTAAAAAAGCTCTTCCTCCAAAAATATCGAGTCACAGATTCTGTATACTCTCAAAAAAGGGTACAAACTCACTCCACTTTTTTGTACTTCCGGAATGACCTGAGAAAGCAAGCAGGTATGAATCGGAATGAGTAGGCTTTCTGTGAACTTTAAAGGTGGCTCTATTATTCAAATTTCGTATGACACAAACGTCTAAGAAAGGTAATGGTTTAGCGTTTCTTTTTCATAAGTAAACTGGCAAGAAAGCTCCAAACTACTGAGACTCGCAAGTAAATCTTCATTCGTAACATGCCCATGAGCAACTGCAAAAGTATCATCAACATATCTAAATAAATTAACTCCTGGAATCAAAAGGTCGATCATTCTCCCCTCAAGGAACTCCATACATAAATTAGAGAACACAAGGGATAAAGGTGAGCCCATTGGAAGACCCCGAGTCTGCTGATAATAAGAATCGTTGAAACTAAAATAATGAATACACAATAGAACTAAACACACAAAAAGATTCAGAATATGTGGACAATTATTCCTCAACACAATCAAATGTACAATACAATATGTAGAGTTTGTTCCTTGGCTGAAGGGTAACAACCAGCCATCTTAGTTTGTTGGTTGTCTTTTTAAATTTTTTTTTATCGTTTTTATAGTTACTTCATTCAGTTTTAGTTCGACCAGCGATCACTTACGTTGTCCTGTTTTCTTCCGAATTGGAAAAGGGACCCATTATAGGGGTTGAAAACATTATTCATATATATTATATATATATGGAGAAGTTATGCAAATGTCGTTGGCAACCTAGCACTTCGTCATACAAATAGCCAATAATATATATATATATTAGGGATGTGCCGATTAATCGGTATCGGTAAGCAAAATATCGGCCGATACCGATACTTTAACGTACTTTTATTCTAATATGAAGATTCTGCTTCACATTAGCTTCGTCCATGTTGTTGTTTTTTTTACATTAATAAAACTAGGTTTGGGTACAGCAGTGTTTATCTTTATAGAACTAGGATTTTGGTACTGCATTACTTTATAACTATTTATATATTGAATTATATTTTTCTCATCGTCTTGTCTCAATATCATGTTACAGTATTGGTACAGTTTCTAAAAATATGGAAGCTTCAAACAAACCTTGAACTGAGGGTACAAACTAGTGATGTAGTCGAGACCACCATGTCCGAGACCAGAAAAAAAGGTCTCGAGACCGGTACATCACTGGTACAAACTATATTTGAAATCTTTTCCTTACAAACTTTGCCATAATTGAAATAAAGTTGCAAGTTTGCTACTTACTCAATCAATAGTTCAATACGCAGTACTTAAAATTAAAGAACTTAAGAGTGCAATGACTAAAAACTAAATGTTTTCCATGTCCAGGCAACAGGCAGCTTCTTCTTGGCTCATATATATCTCCCACAGTACTAAACAATTTTTCCCACAGTACTAAACAATCTTTCCCTAAAGACTGACGAAGGTGGGGCACACAAATATTTTCTAGCTAGCTGAATCATATATTCATTATTTATCCTTGTTTTGTGTCTGGAAATTTTCCCACCATTTGAAAGGGCAATCTTTCACAGGTATGCTTGGAAGGCACAAATAGTAGCTAACCTTTTTTTTTTACTGGAATGAAAAAAAGATTTTATAAATCAATAATGCTGATGTTCTTATTGATGGCCAGCAATCCTAACATGTTTTAAGTTTTTTTATATTTCATGAAGAGGATCTTAGCCTGTGTTTTTGTAATCGATTTGCAGCATAGTGAGATAATGTCTATGATAGAATTAGCTAAGTAGAATAATAGAACAACTGCAAGTATTAGTATTTAAGATTATTTAGTAATGGAACTTAAGTTAACACAAATGCTTGATAGCTTTTAATTCTAGCTTCTCAAATCTAAATACCTTTGGATATAAATTATCAGCTAGCTACAGTAAATTAATACATTAGCTACTTCACATTTTTCTCTTTGTTTATCTATCTTTTGTTGATAGATTTCTCTGCATCAGCTGTTTGCTGTCTTCATAAAATGCGTAAATATTACCTTGCATTTTCAGTTTCTTAAGGAGGGATGCGGATAAATCAGGAGAGGTTTTTGTTCCATCACTCCCAGCCTCACTTCCACTTGTGTAATAACCAGCTGCTTGGTCTTTCCCTAAGTTTGTATCTTGACCTTGTGATAAAACAAAGCCTGCTTCAAGTAGACTTTTTTTTAACCATCTTTTTTTTCCTTTCACTACCAAAGAACTTAAGTTTGAAACGGGGGTCGAGTACTGTTGCCAAAGTCAATTTGTTGTTTTGCTTATATGGCTCGAATCTGCTCTCAAAATCCTGTTTTAATTAAGTCAAAATAATCTGTATCCCACTAACATTGGCAATAGCATAAGTCAAATATTTCTCCATTGATGTAAGTATTGAATAATATTATTTGTGATACGGAAGCAGCATCACTACTCATCTCTTTTGTAGCCTTTTTTAAAGTGCTGAAGAATTGTTACTAAGACTTCAGCAAGGTGTCATTGATTATCTGTTAGGCCTGTTATCTTTTTGTTGCTAACGCAGAATAGAATGATTACTTTCTTTTCCTCTACTATTCGTTTTAGCATGTTATAAGTAGAGTTCCATCGTGTTGGACATCTTGGATCAATGAGTGCTCTTTAAGACTGATTTGTTTTTGAATATCTTTGACTGCATTACGGATTGCTTCTGAATGATTGAGATAAGTAGAAATATTTCTCACCACTGTAAGCATATCTAAACCTAATCGTTGTTTAAATAATTTATCTTCAATACCATGGAGATGACTTTTCAAAATTGCACTCTCTCATGGCTAATTTCATGTTTGCTGTATTATTATCAGTAATGACTAAATGAACCTTCTGCTTTGGAATTTGTCAGTCCTCCAGTGTCTCGGTTAGAAATTTTGCATTTTTACCACCAATATGGGACTCTGGGAAATGCGTAACATTCAGAACTGCTGCATTCATTTTCAAGTGATATCCTATCCAATGAGCTGTCAAACTGCAGAAAGGATACAAACTATGACTTGTGGTCCACCCATCAGACGTAAAACTTATATAATTTTCATTATTAAGGATCACTTTAAGTTTTGATTTCAGTTTTTCATAAATATATGGAACTACATTTATTTTGTGTGAAATGCTTTCCAGAAGGAATTGTTGGAATTGTAATCTTGGTTCGACACGATTTATGTTTTTTATAACCTGTATTTTCCACTATAGAATATGGCAAGATATCTGAGCATATCATTTCTCCTATTTTTAGAAAAACAGCTCTTGCTCTTGGATTTTCAATTTTCCACTCAATTTTTTTTCCAAGGACTCCATGCAGTGATTGTTGTACGTGTTTTTTGCTGGCCTTTTTCTGTTGAAGGCTGTGAATCGTGGGATGTTTGTGAAGTAATATTTGAAAGTCTAGCAAGACCAGCATAATCTTGTGTTTCGTCACTTTTGTTTGTTCTTTTGTAGCTGTAGCAAAATTGATCATGGACTGATGGTGGGGTTTTTATAATTTTTAGCCCCTTTGTAGATTTTGAGATGCATCTCTATATTTGGCTTTTACATGATTTCTTAAATTGGATATAGTCATTTTATGCTCTCTATGGGCTCCTCTTGATACTCGAAGTCCACAAGTCTTTCAAATAGCTTTATTTATGTCTATCACATTTATTAAAAAAAAATCCCATATTAGGCTAGTTGGAGGAGCAATTTCTTGATCATTGATATTAGAATTAGAATCGTTGAAGACGGATTAGTGTTTGAAAGAAAAAAGTTTTAACTTTGCAGTGCATTTAGCTACAATAAAATTAAAGGATTATTATTATTTATACAAACAAACAAACAAACACTTTATTTCAGACGCAACAGGTACAAACATTATACAAGAGGCCCATAAAAGATTAAGAGATAGTTGTCTGGAGCACTGACTAAGTAGGCCAGTGAATCACTGTGCATAATGAACATACGCCAATGCTTCCAGATTTGAGATTTATAAAATATATCGGAGACCACCTCCTACTAACCATGGCTTTTATCATATTGACTGACTCACCAAGCCTAGTGATAAATCTAAATACAAAATTGCGAATGACACAGGCACAGTTAGGCACCTTATTGACTACAAACAGTATACTGACACTAGAAGGAACACCATTTATAAATCTTGGAGTTTTTTTATAAACTCCTAAAAATATTATTACATGCAATATATAATTTCCTCAAATTATACATTTTGTAGTTCCACCACAAATGAGCTGTATACATTGGAGTACAAAAAGTTTTGAACAAAATCAACTTAACATCTAAGGTACCCATATGACATTTTCTAACCAAAGTATTTCCCTGAGCATATAATTGTCTACATTGCCTTACAATATCACAGTCATCTGAAAGACTATCAGTTAGTTAGTTATAATAAAAACCTGTACCGTTAGTTGAAATTGAAAAGGTATATTTAGTGATGATTAACAAAAACTATCAAAGCTAGTTAGGCTACGTCTGTAGAGCTTAGAGTCTAGGTGATTTAGCTATTTCACAAAATTGAAAACACCTAAAGTCAAAAACTCTACATGGCCCAGGTATATGAGGCTTTCCTAGAAAGAAGTGGCTAAACGACAAAATTAAAAAAGCCAAAAAACGCAGTTAAAGTTGTACCAATTTGAGTGTACCATAACTTTTGAACTTCTGAAGATATTTCAACGAAATGTTTTTAAAAATTCAAAAGTTATGGAAACTTTCAAATTTTGTACAAATTAAGTGCGTTTTCTGGCGTATTTTACTTTTGTCGCTTAGCCAATTCTTCCAAGGAGGGTCTCATACAGATTAGCTCTATGATGCTGCCTGCTATTTAAACTACTTAAGAAACTGTACTCATAGGGGCTCTTCTCGGTTTCGTTTACTGTTAATTTTTAATAAAATGCCATTTTTTTTAAGGTAATTTTATGCGCAGAATTCAATTTTGGCCTTTCTTAAATGCGGAAATTAACCAAACCTAAGATATATTAACCCTAACCTAGCTAAAATACAAGGTAAGTTATACCACCTACAGCCCAAATGAACGCAATATCTCCCACAAAAATCATACTATATCTTGTTTCGAAAGTATACACTACCATGAAAGGATGCGTATTATAAGTTAGGTTAGGTTAAGATAGTGCAACTCACCTCTCTTAAATAGTTGTTATAGTCTATTATTGCGTCAGTTTTAATTCCGAAAACGGTATTGTTTACTTTCGAAACAAGATATCGTATGATTTTTGTGGAAGATATTGCGTTCATTTAGGCTATAGATGCTATAATTTATTTTCTATTTTAATTATGTTAGAATTTATATATCTTAGTTTTGGTTAATTTCAGCATTTAACGAAGGCCAAAACTGAATTCTGCGCATAAAATTACCTAAAAAATATATATAATTTTATTATAAATCACCAGTGAAAGAAATTGAGAAGAACTGTCATAGACGCTAAGGCCTCTACAAGTTACAGTTTACACTATATATATATATATATATATATATATATATCGCGGTCTAAGAAGCCCCTATTGGGAAACCCTGGACTTAATTCATTGGAATGGTTGATGTTGTAACTTCCAAACTTCTAAATTAGTGATTGTATCAAATAATGTTAGTAATTAATTCATTTTATACGTAAATGCAATTTTATAAGTATTGGTAAAATGTTGATATCGGTACATTCCTAATATATATATATATATATATATGAAAATTATTTCACGAAAGTAACACGTGAAAAATATTTATGATGAATAAAACCACGAAGGAAAGGAAACACAAAATGGTGCTCAAGCGCTTTCGTCTAATGACATCCTCAGGATCCTCAGGATCCTCAGTGTTCCTGAGGATGTCATTAGACGAAAGCGCTTGAGCACCATTTTGTGTTTCCTTTCCTTCGTGGTTTTATTCATCATATATATATATAATATGATACACACAGACAGTGCATGGAACAAGGAACTCTTCTGGGAAAATTAAATCCACTATAGGACTATAGTGGATTTAATTTTCCCAGAAGAGTTCCTTGTTCCATGCACTGTCTGTGTGTATCATAAAAAACTCAGGGGACCATTCTGAGTTCATTCCCATATATATATATATATATATATATATATATATATATATATATATATAATTCAGTAATGTAATTTTATTGTTTATAAACCATTTTTGTTAAGAGAAGACCCAAATTATATATCACTTTGGAGGAATGTCTCTATAAATAGGATGTGATTGTTCCTTAATAAGTCTCGGTGGAATTTGAAGGTGATATATGAGAACATTTTCTGTCGTTTGATGTTAAATGTATGTTCAGAGTTACATTCAGGCGTTTTTTTCCATAAATTTCTTGAAAATGTGTGAAAGCAAGCCTTTAATTTTGTTTTTTATGCAAGGAGATGGCAGGGGGCGAATGCCCGCAAAAACACCCCCACCATCCCTACCTATAGAGGAAGAAGAGAGCCAAAATTAATGTCCAATGTTGGTAAAAATCAATATTTTACTTTATAAAATACTGGCGCGAGTTCTCATAATGATAAACACGCTTTTCTATCCCTAGGTATGAAATATAGATTCAAAGACTTTCCAAAAAAGCCATCTGCGTTTTTAAGTGTTGGTGGACCAGCTTTGACACCAGTAATTCCTTGCAGTTCTGTACTAAGGTAGCTGCTGCATGAATTTAGGTCTCTTAGGCCGGCCGCACACAGGATCGTCTTGCGACTGAAGTGACGAGTAAAGTCGCGTGTGAATTTTACACGCGACTTGAGTCGTCACGACCCAAGTCGTCAGTCGCAAGACGATCCTGCGTGCGGCCGACATTAGTGGTCTGATCCTCCGATACTTAATATGGTAATCTGGTACCTTTGATGGTCTTCCATTCGTGTTCAATGATCAGAGGCCCCAATTTCACTATATTTCTTGATAATTAAATTTTGTACTTCTTTTGTTTCAGAAACCTTCTGTTGTTTTCATTAATTTCCCTTTGACTGTAACATTTTTAAAATATTACAGTAATCTCTACTTCAGTAAGATAGATAGTCTATTTTGGAACTATATATATATATATGTAATCCTTAGCGACGGAAGCGCGCATAACCAAAATTCCTTATTAAGAAAACGCGAACCAGTACTTCAGAGCGTAAATTCATGATTTTTATCAACATTTAACCCATTGTTTCGTGAAGACCAATTTATTTAATCCGTCTTATAAGGGACACCCGAATGCAAACAAAAGTTATCTTAAGAAATGGTTGTAAGCTTGGATAAACATTCAACAACATTAAACAAGATAAATTATTCGTATACTTTTCTTAAAACTTTACTTCAAACGTAATTTTGGTTTTATTTTAGCAAAAAAATGGTTTATCAACAGGAAATTTGCTTATCAATCCATATAGAGTAGCTCTTTGTATGGCGAAGTGTTAGGTTGCCGAGGACATTTCCACGACTATATATATATATATATATATATATATATATATATAATAAAGAATTTTTTATATAGAGTAAATATGCAGTTACCATTTAATTTAGTTCTATTTTTGATTAGTATAAGTTGTGATGACTTTGTGATGATTCGTATTATTTTCAACATCTTGTTTTCAGTGTATTTGAGTATCTAAGAGACGAGTATTAGCACTTAATAATATATATATATATATATATATATATATATATATATATATATATATATATATATATATATATTACTTAAAAAGTTAAAATGTATTTGAGTAGCTAATACTTGTATATTAGCACCTAATAATTTATTCAGATAATATATCTATTTCCACATATATCTATATATCTATTTATGTATAAATATCTATATATTTAAAAAGAAATATATTACTTAAAATTACATTTGTAGATACGCGATGCCAGTCAAAACCCTCTCCAATATTTGATATAGAAATTATGTAGTATTTCTGAAGGAATGATATGGCTGACTTTTATAGGCTGTTTTTACGCATAGTATTCGTGTGTCTGTTTGCATAAACGCTCGTTCTATGTACAACTTCAGAGCTCAGGCTTGTCAACATTTTATATCCAATATTTATGGCTGTTCAGGAGTGCTGACGGAACTTCCTTACCTGTCTCTATCCAGTTGTGTCAGCAAGACCGTCAAACATGGCGATAGGTGTGTATGTGCGTGTGTTTCAGCTAGCAAAAGTTGGTGATCTGATAAATATTGAGGTAATTATGAATAAAGACGACTATTCCGGTATTTTATTATATCATGCGGAAAATATCATCTCAGAGGAAAAATTTTTAGTAAGACAGAGTGATCCAAAACATAGCACGAAGCCAGACGAACACTAATTGGCGAGAAAATAACGGACTGGAACAGTGAATATGGTGAACTTTCAACCACAAAGATCAGACATGAATGGTGAATATGAATATGATGATAAATGGTGAATATGATGAACTTTCAACCACAAACGTCGGACACGATTGAAGCCGAACATTTATGGAAGCATCTAAAGGATACTATCTACAGAGTGTCCCATAAGTCCTGTCTCATAGGAAAACTTATTTTAAATTAAATATACAAAAGTAATACATTACAACTATAAAACAAATGTTCAAATTAATGTCTTGTTTTGGAACCTTTTTTTTTTTTGTTGCAGGTAGAATAACACGAGTGAGTTACACTCGTGAGGAAAAGGCGGGGGCTTTTTTCTCACGAGTGTGACTCGCTTCCATATTAGACATTGCGTGTTATTCTACCTGCAACAGAAAAAAAGGTCCCAAAACAAGATATCAATATGAACATTTCTTTTAGTTGTAATGTATTTATTTTGTAAATTCAATTTAAAATAATTTTAAATATGAGACCGGATTTATGGGACACCCTGTACATTGAGAAACCACTAAATATAGAACATTTATGGAACATTATTCAGGTGAAACGGGTTACGATTCCAACAGAAGCCAACAGAATATTTTTCAGTCATTACCTGAAGGGTATCAAACCACGATAGTCGTTGGGGGCCACGAGAAATATTGAGATTCAGACGGTTAGTAATTATGGTATTTCTACTGCAGGAACTTATATTTGATTCTTCAGTAAAAATGTTTTTTCGGTAACGCCATCAATGATAAGTAAAAAAGTTTCGGTAACGCCATCAATAATAAGTAAAATGTTTTTTCGGTAACGCCATAAGTGATAAGTAAAATGTTTTTCGGTAACGCCATAAATGATAAGTAAAATGTTTTTTCGGTAACGCCATAAATGACGGAATCTTGACATTGTTTTTTACTGTTGTTGGCTGTTTAACATATAGGTGGACTGCATTCAGACGGTTCATATATATATATATATATATATATATATATATATATATATATATATATATATATAATAGAGAGAGAGAGAGGGTTGGCAAAAGTGAATAGACACGACGGTGGCAAAGCTCATCAATGTACAATAATGCCACAACGTATGTGTGTCATCTTTACATAATTTGAAGGAAAAAGCAGCAAAACGATTCTAAATATATTCATTCAATAATTCTTTTATTTATTTATTCACTTTTATTATCAAATAAAAAAAAACCGAAAGGCGTCTATTTACTTTTGTCAGTGATCTTATTAATAAGCAAACAACCACAGGGAAAAGGAAAAAGAAACGAAATCCGAGCGCTTTCGTGATATATTCACATCTTCAAGGACAAGAAAGAATCTGAAGATGTGAATATATCACGAAAACGCTCGGATTTCGTGTTTCTTTTTCCTTTTCCCTGTGGTTGTTTGCTTATATATATATATATATATATATATTATATATATAATACTATAATTTAAGTTATTGTAATATTATCGTATATTCTCAAGCAGTATTTCTTAATAATTGTGAGCAAGTTGTGATACTGGGTTGATTACAGTGTGTATATATATATTAAATTATTATCATTAAATTATTATTATATATATGCAATGTATAGTGTATTTATAATTGAACTTATAATTAATTATATTCATAATTTATACTGAAATATAAATTATTGGCGAAATATTAAAAATATTTTGTCCATTATAATTTGTTTTCATTTTCCTTCAAATGTTGCGCGCGTAAAAATGTTATACAGGGTGTCCATAAATTAATTTCAATTCGATTTCAATTGAATTTGTAAAGATAATTTATGAACACCCTGTATTATTTTGGTTATCTTTTACGTTTTCGTGAAGATATTTTAAATAAATAATTTATGCAGCTTCACATCTAGTATTTCATTGTTTTTGAAATACAGGGTGCCCCCCCCCCCAAAAAAAGCTAAAACAATGATTTTCACGACATCTCAAAAACAAAGAATGATAGATGAATTTGGTGTGTGACATTCAAAAGATGAGTAAATTCTTTACGATATTCATGTCCATACTCAACTTGCTACAACCAATATTAATAGAGATATTAGTGTTTGAAAATAACAATGTTGATTTTTGTGCGTATGAGCGCTATAAATCATCAGTATCGCTGCGCTCCAGGTGTGGTAATAAACCGCTGAACGCAATTAAGACTAAGTATCTTACCTTCGATGAATTTTGTCACTATTTTGGACAATTCTATATGGGGAATTCCGCAGCAGCGCGTGTATGATAACGAGCAAAGATCTTTCCAGACGGTGGAAGAATTAAAATCACTGACCAAAAGCTGGAATAACATCTCACAAGAACGAGCTGACAAAGCAATTAATCAGCTTCTTCGTGGCCTACATTGTTGTGTGCGAGTAAAAGGGGGATATTTTGAACAAAGTACTCGAAAAGTGTGACAAAATTCATCGAAGGTAAGTTACTTAGCCTTAATTACGTTCAATAGTTTATCACCACACCTGGAACGCAGCGCTACTGATGATTTATAGCGCTCATACACACAAAATTCGACATTGTTATTTTCAAACGCCAATATCTCTATTAATATTGGTTGTAGCAAGTTGAGTATGGACATGAATATCAAAGAATTTACTCATCTTTTGAATGCCACACACCAAATTCATCTATCATTCTTTGTTTTGTTTGAGATGTTACAAACATCATTGTGTTAGTTTTGTTTGGGGGGTCACCCTGTATTTTTGTGTTGCTCACCTCTTCTCCCAACCTGAAAGAATATTGCGTCTTCCCTAATTATTGCCCCGCTGTGACTCGGAAAGACACGACTACGTGCCTGTTTTTTAAAACTCGCGCCTATCTTTTAAAACATGTGTTGATTTTACGGTTTAAAACTAAAATAAAACATGCGTTGTCTTTTTAGTTCGACTGATTAAAATGCATCGAAACTAAAAGGTATTTGTATATTTTTTTATTAAACTGGATTTTGTGTAATGAAATTCTCAAAAGACAAAAACATTCATGAATTTTTTTCATGTTTATCATTATTGCAATTGACATTAAAATTAATGATATAAAGGTAATTGAAAACAATACAGATTGGTGAAGTGGGTAAGCCTACAAGTGCCATATGGCCAACGGTGCCCAAATCCCGGCTCGCGAGCCGCATGCGGCTCTCGAGGTTGTTAACTGCGGCTCGCGAGACAATTTTGGTTTTTATTGTATTTAACATAAAAAATAAAATTCATAATACAAATTTTTTTTTTTTCACATAATAAAAAAAATAGAAAAAAAAACAAGGAAAAATTGAATTGACAATAAAATGCGTCATGCGTACGACAATTTCTTTTGCATGACAGGCACTAAGCGGGATAATTACGTAATTAACACCAATCGCCAGGGGCGGATTAACATTTTCTGGGCCTTAGGCTTAGTATGTATGATCGGGCCCTTTTATTCATATACTATAAAAATTTAATTTTCATTGAGGGAGTAATGCATAATAGCGCACAAAACAAGAACTACCTAAGTAAGGTCAACAATGAAAGACGAAAGGTTGAACTACTTGTCATTGATGCACATCGAGTGGGAGCATTTGCATAAAATTGACTGTCAGGATATTATTAATGAATTCGCAGGCAAAAAATGTCGCAAATTACAATTTTAAATATTTCTATTATTATATATGTATTTCAATTTTTATGTATCTCATTTTCCGAAATAAATACTTTTGTTTGATTGTTTTTTTTTACTTATACACATATTTTTGGCGGGCCCCTAAGACATCCGGGCCTTAGGCTTCAGCCTGTGCAGCCTATAGGGCTATCCGCCACTGCCAATCGCCACTCACCAGTGTCCAGTACCCCTCGAGCTACCCTGCGGGCCGCGTGCAGTAATGAGTGTGTTTTAAAATTGGCTTCTTAGATCAAATAATGACTATTTTTCTCAGCTATACAAATGAAAATTATACAACCCCTTAGTTGATTAAAATGACTGAGCAGACAAAGTGTAAAAAGCGGAAATATGAAGAAGAAAATAGTTTTTTTAAACAGGAGTGGGAGGAGAGCTTTGCCTTTACTGTTAAGGGTGGGAAACCTGTGTCTTATCTGCCACGTGGCACTCAATCACTTTAAAGCCAGTAACTTAAAGCGTCATCATGAAACTAACCATAAAAATTTTATTACGGAATTTCTTCCCAAATCAGAATTGTGGAAGACTAAGTTAACAATGTTGAAATCTAGCCTAGTTGCTCAAGAAACTGTACTTTCATCATTGTGTAAGACAGCTGACTTAACTACTGAAGCTAGTTTTGTTATGGCATGAAATATTGCTCGTGCTCAACTTCCCTACAGTTGTGGAGAATTTGTGAAGAAGAATATTGCCGATGTTATTGCAATTCTCGCTCCAGATAACGCAAAGCTTCGAGAACAAATAGCAAGTACAGTATTTCTATTTCCCGCCACACTACAGAGAGACGTATTTCCCAGATCAGTGCTGAAATTACATGCTCGTTGCAGAGTGATTTGAAGAATTCTGTTGCATTCAGTTTGGTCCTCGATGAATCCACAGATATTAAAGATAACCCTCAACTGGCGATATTTGTTCGTTATGTTACTGGCGATGGAAATGTGAAAGAAGAACTCTTGGACTTAATGACACTAAGAGAAACCACCAGAGGGGTTGACATAAAGAACGCACTTGACGAGGCATTATCAAATGCTCAAGTACCATTGAATAAACTTGTCAGTGTTGCAACAGATGGAGCACCAGCTATGGTAGGACAAAATGTAGGCCTAGTTTGGCTCTTGACACGCGATCCCAAGTATCCTGTGTGTCTCTTTATTCACTGTATCATTCACCGTGGTCATTTGGTAAGCAAGTACTTTAGGTATGACAGTGTTATGAAATGTGTTCTAGAAATTGTGAATTTCATTCGTTCAAATGCAAAAACGCACCGAGCGTTTAGAAATTTTATCGAGGAGCTGGATCTTCAAGATAAGCCAGATGACCTTTCATTCTACTGTATTGTAAGGTGGTTATCAACTAGTAATCTCCTGAATAGGTTTGTTGCACTGTTGAAGCCTATCATTGATTTCTTGAAAGAAAAGGGAAAGTCATACCCACAACTAGAAGATCACGAATGGGTGCAGGATCTGATGTTTTTTACTGATGTAATACACCTTCAAAATCTAAATTTGGCACTTCAGGGAAAGGATAAAGTCATTTCTGACCCCTTACACCAGTGGTTCCAAAACCGTGCGCCGCGAGATATAATTAGGTGCGCCGCGAAAGAGCAAGATTATATTTCAAAATGTGAAAAATACAAACTGAAATTCGTAATAAAGTATATGTAGAAATACCTCTTTTGAATAAATTTTCGAATTTATGTACAAAGTGCGCCAAAATATGTTTACTTGTTCTAAAGTGCGCCGTGAGTAAAAAAAAGTTTGGGAACCACTGCCTTACACAGACAGTTTTCAGTTTCCAGAATAAAATAAAGCTGTTTCAAAAAGATCTAGTAACAAAAAAATTTGACCACTTTCCCCACCTGGAAAACCGAGCAAACACTTTTCCTGATATTGAAATAAAAGATAGTAAATTGGAGGAATACAAAGGTAAATTAGAAGGATTAAGTGATGATTTTCAGTTCAGGTTTGATGAACTAAAGAAGCTAAAACCATGCTTCGAATTTCTTGTAAATCCTTTCCTGATTGATGTCGTCAACGATGGCTGTCCTGTTACCACACCTTTTGTTACGGAAGCTGCTTCAATACAAACAGAACTTTTGGAGCTACAGGAGGACGTGGGTTTAAAGTTGATACATAAAAGCTTATCTGCAGTTGAGTTTTGGAAGCAAGTACCAGAGACAAAGTATCCTCACCTCAGGAAAACCAGTTTCCGACTTATCTCAGTTTTTGGGACAACTTATTGCTGTGAAGCACTCTTCTCGGTAATGAAGTTTGTAAAGTCAAAACATCGTGCTGCCCTCACTAACGAACACCTGACTGAGCTTCTTCATACCGCCTGAACAATAATGAGTGAACATCACATCAGCCAGACTTTAAAGCATTAACAGCCAAAATGAAGACCCAAACTAAGCCTTCTACAAGCAGTAATTAAACAATTTAATAATGTGAGTATAACTATATGTATATGTATATATTTTTAATAAACTAATTAAATTCTTTTAAAAATATTTTGCGGCTCTCGTACATCTGAAAAACGTCGTATGTGGCTCTTGGGTCCAGGAAACTTGGCCACCCCTGCGCGGCATATGTCATCAGATCGAATTCTCCATTCAAATACGACAAGCTGAGAGATCGAATATCGCACTAAGCTATTGAAAATGAAAAGGTTTATTGGCAGACTATAGTCCATATGACAAATATTATTAATACAATGACACTTCATACACTAAGGATAGAAATATATACAATTGATTAGAAATAATACTGCACTGTCGAAGTTAAGTGGAGCTACAGACAGACGTTTTCGTACCAAGAAGTCCATAGCTTAGAGGATAAATGGCAGGACTCATGGATAGCTTGGATGATCGGGTTGGTTGGTTTTTTAATTCTTTGCATTAGACTGTGTTGAGCACGTCTTGTTACCTCCGGGAAACTCGGGACATTGTGGGTAGCAAACATTTGCGAAGCCGAGCATCTCGGGGGTAATTTATGTAAGAGTCTAAAAGACCTGTTGTACAGCAAATTTAGGGTTCTTCCAGAACCTTTTTTATAATTCACCCAGAGTTGCTGACCGTATATATTACTGCAGAAAGTACGAAAGAGTGTGTCTTTAGCTTCACTTGTACAGAAACGAAAGTTCCTTATGGTCATATTCGCTTTAGCACACAGGCTTCGAGATTGTTTTCTTATATCCGAGTCATCACTCAAGGAGCTGGTAATAGTTTGACCCAAATACTTAAACTCTTGTACTTCTTCAATTACTTCACCATTCATTTTAAACCTTATATCAACTGGCTGATTACAGCTTTTAGGATGAAATTGCATAACCTTAGTTTTTGTAACATTAAAAAGAATATCATGTTTCTGCGAATACACTTCGCAGACATTTAGTAGCCGATGCAGACCTTTAACAGAGGGACTTATTAACACCATATCATCGGCATAAACTAAGTTATTTATCCTTGTGTTATCTATACAACATCCTACTGTTGCCTCATTAAGTGAAGCAATTAATCCGTCAATATACACATTAAACAGCATAGGGGAGAGCAAGGAGCCTTGTCTCACCCCGCAAGAGGAGCCAAAACACTCGGATAGTACATTGCCCCACCTAACAGTGAAAGATTGGTGGGAATACCAAAATTTCAATAAATTTAATATGTACATGGAAACCTTCCTGTCTTCTAGTTTTGCAAATAAAATATTGTGGTTCACCCTATCATATGCCTTACTTATATCAAGGAAACAGCTATAAATGGTTGAATTACTGTCAATGTATTTAGATATTGTTTCTTTAAGTACATAGATACACAGGTCAGTTGAGTGGGACCTTTTAAAGCCAAACTGATTAGGAGATGCCCATAGGAAATCATTTAATCGGAGTAACAAGAGTTTTTCTAGTAGTTTCGAGAAGCAGGAAGCGACAGCAATAGGCCTGTAATTATTGCTGGACAGAATGTCTCCATACTTATTTTTGACCAGGGATATAGCTATGAACAAGCATGGCTGATAGGAGCAATGATATATGCAGACATACTACGTCATTTGCATATTTTAAGTGCTCATTCGATAAGTCATCTACCCCTGACGCAGAACCAGTCTTTAACTCTTTAATTAACCTCTTTACTTCAGAAAATGATATCAAAATATTTTCCCTTGTCCCTCCCACAATCGTTTCACTGCAATCTATCTTAAGATTATCCCTAGTCACACTATTAAGAATGTTAGAGTAGTGGTTTTTCCACAGCTTTGCAATTTCATCCTCCCCCGACACCCCGTCGATTGTCGGAGGGAGGACATTTTTGACACCCGTTTGATTCTTAACAAATTTCCAAAATTTGTTATTATTGTTATTTATGCGAGCTTCACAGGCTTTTGATGCTCGAATAGACTCTTCTTCCTGTTTACATCGCCTTTTGGCCGCCTTATACTGACCCCGACTTCTACACATATTTATGTATACTGGTCCTAATCTGGGTCTACCATGAAAGCACCACAAATCATAGGCGTCTTTCGATTCCCTCTTCAGGGGGGCAATAAAATCATTCCATCCAGGAATAACTTTAGTATGATAGTTGTAAGATTTAATCAAAGGGCTTCCTGCTTCTCTTAACAGGGATAATATCTTACTATAATACCTATCTATGAGTTTACAGTGAGAATCATTTGAGCAAGGATTATTACAGCCAAGGTGCAAAATTTCTAAATTATTAAAGAGGTGACCTGTTCTGTCTTTGTATTCTATTCTCTGCTGCATATTAACATTGGACCAATCGACGCGATTATTCTTACCTATTGAGTTCTTGTTAAGTCGTGTTGCGCATAAATTGGTAACGTTAATTAATATTTCTAATGGTCTATGATCAGAAAGAAGGAAATCATGCAAAATATGAACTCTAACAATTCGATCCTTTAGATTATTACTAGTGAGACAATGATCAATCCACCTGGTGGTACCACTCATATCGCTAACGTATGTAAAATTACCACTGGCTACCCCTAATGAATCTACATCACTTATACTTAAATTGGCCGACTCGCACATGTTACCCAATTCTCCAAAGAATTCCGAGTTCACATGTGCGTTAAAGTCCCCCATTATTATACAGTGAGAATATTTGGGGTTATCTGATAATGACTTAATTTTGTACAGCAAATCAATGTATGCATCTAGATTACTGCCGTTGTTGTATGGTAAATAGCAGTTTACAATTAATATACAATCATTGTTCACTTGTAATTCAATGCCTAACAACCTTACGTTATCGCTTGTTAAAAATCTTATATGTTTTGACAAATTTTTCCTTAATAAGAAAGCAACACCACCAAAAGGTCTACCGTACATTAATTCATCTGACAATTCTACTGCTGATGACGCATGGTACATAAAGTCATCATGGATGGTAGAGAGGAATTTTAGCTCTTGCTTAGGTAGCCAGTGCTCCTGCAGGAGTATCAAATCTGCACTGTCGCAGATTTTATGAACATCTACAGTTGAATTCCTCACTGACCTTACATTGTATGAGACTATTTTCAACAAGTTATCCGCCATGACTGATAGAAAATTTATTATTAGTAAGATTATTATTATTATACACAGTACAACTTTCAGGCATTACCGTTAGGGCGCCTGTTATTCTTCTTCTTCTTCTTCTTATTATTATTATTATTATTATTATTATTATTTTTGCCTGTTATCAAATCTCCTGGAAAAGTGAATAAACTCCTTAACAATAATACCGTCAGGCCATTGACTCATATTATACGGGTTGAAATGCGCATTTACACTTTTAATTATTCTAACCTAAACTAACCTTAGCCAAACCTGCTTAATATTACGTAGCCTAACCTAGTCTAACCCTTTCTAACTTAACCTATTTTGAGCGATGTATATATGAACACACGTCATTATCAAAATACAGCTCGATCGCAGATATAACAGGGCGGAAACCACAGTTTAGCGACGAAAGACGCTGAGCCCAAGCATCACTTTCTCGTGATCCACGATACACAATCACATACCGGGCCCCTTTGCCTCTGACCCCTGTCCCCCTAGTTTCAGACACGTCATTAGTGCATATTTTTAGTGAATGTATTACATCCAGATCAGATCAGAATTAATACAAATACACATCATACCTCGTTAACCTCGTTGCGGTTCTGTGCGTCGGTCTCTCTTCGCACGAAGGTCAAGCTGGTGGCCCCGCCTCTTCAGGAAAGAAAAGCTACAGAAAAAAGGTTTAAAACATTTCTTAACTGGGTCCCACCGGCCCACTTGGATGTTCGGACCCCATTAAACTTCACCCCTTTTTACACCCCCTAATACTTGAGCCCTGGAAAGATGTCAGCCATTTTGGTTTTTAATGTTTATCATAACCGCAAAAGCAATTTCATATAAAGATGTAGCTGTCAAGTGTCTTAGCATCTTCTAAATGTACGAAGTAGTTACTTAAACTATTCTCAGAGATTATATCGAGGTCTTCAGTGATGCTATACCATATTTCTCGACTCACAATTACTTTATTTACCTCATGAAAATCGTGGACGCAAATTAAACCTTATGTCCAGCCATTTTCCAAGGCATTTTTTCAGAAATCTGCAAGATTTACCAAAAAGATCGGAGGTTCGTTCACGAAAGGATACAACTCGTCAGTGTTGTAAAAATAATATTTAAAGAGTAATTAAATTAAAATAACATTAATTAAATTAAAATATTAATTAATTAATCTGCTTCTGAACTAATTAAATTATAGTAACTAAAAAGATAACCTGGAAACTCATTTCTCCACTTTGTGGGGGGTAAGAGTGCCCCAAGGATCATCTGAGTCCGAGCATTGACAGAGTAAGAAACCGGCTCAACTCAACCCAAGAGGGATCGAACCTAGACCTTTTCCGCTCAGAGTCTGACACTTAAACCACTGAGCTAAATTTAAAAGCTTTAAACTAAAGGTGAAATGAGTTGGCGTCGTAAGAAACATCCATTTTCTTTTAATAAAAATTACACGCACAAATCTCTATGAATAAAATTGTCAATTCACTGTTTTTAATTCGATCCCAATTCCCAATGAATGAACTGGAAAATGGGATCACCTGAAGTTCAGGGCCCTCAGCCTTCTTTAGTTAGCCTTATAAGGCTAACTAACGAAAATATCACGACTTAACCAAACCAATCGTTAGGTCAACTGTACGCCCTTGACGATTGGTTAGGTTAAGTCGTGATATTTTCGTTAGTTAGCCTTATAAGGCTAACTAAAGAAGGCTGGGGGCCCTGATCTTCAGGTGATCCGGAAAATGTACCAACACATTTTTTACTTTATGATCAGGCTGTAAATGAAAAGGTAATCCCACTTTTTAATGTAAGTTATAATAAACTACCTTACACAGACAAATGATTAACAAGCCAATGTTGTAACATCGATTTCCGTCGTTCAGCGAAGGTAAGTAACACGATCTGGAAAATAGTTGGCTCGGAGAGGTTCCTCTGCGTCCAGGTTATGTAGTGACCCCTAGTTCGGGTCCCACGTAAAACTGTAGGTCCCTTCTATCATATGACCTTGGATGTTGCGAAGAAGATTAAAGAATTGAATAAACAACAATAATGACTGACAACAGTTTTTTGGTCATTTGTACAGTATGAGCGAAAAGTCCCTGTGTACCTGCAAGAAGTGTAGTGAACCTGTACCTGCACTGTGTTGGAAGTGGACAGGTGCACAGGGACTTTTCGATCACCCTGTAGAAAGAAACAAAAATGTTATCCTTGCGTTTCTTTCTCAGGGAGTAAGGCTGGCTGCACGCAGGACCGTCTTGCGACTGACGACTGACGACCGCGACGCGATTCCCAGAATCACGTCGCGGTCGCTACAGTGTGAGGGGCTCCCATCTATTCTGTCAATGTAAAATCACACGCGACTTCAGTCGCCACCACCCGAGTCATCAGTCGTGAGTCGCAAGACGATCCTGCGTGCGGCCGGCCTAAGTAATCCTGAAATCATTTATCCTCCTTCGCAACATCTAAAGTCATCGTAAGAAATAGGAAATTGGGACTATCTTTTTCTTTCTTTTTCATTTCTTTCAAATTCTGCATTTTATAATTAACTCTTAAGCAATGGTCTTTCAAAAAGTATTGGCAACAGTCGTGAAAGAGCAACTGAAAAAAGGTAATTGGAAAGTTAGGTTTGAACAGCGTTGCCAAATGTTCAAAAACCACTGACTTCACAGTGACAAAAAACGTGTAATTAAGTAATTAACCGTTAGTCAGTAATTAATGTTTTAGTTTAAATTACAATTTACAATTAAATTACAATTAATTTACAATTTAATTTGTAATTAAATTGCTAGTATAATTAGCCTACTGCATTTTAGAAGTAATTGAAATTAATAATTAATTATTCAAAAAGTTATTAATTACCAATAACTCAGTTAACTGTGATTGATTAATTATTTAACAGCTCTGCTGTAAGTGAAGTATAAGTGTTATGAAATAACAATCACAGAGTCCCGTTACTACGAAGTTAACTCAAGAAATATTTCAAAGCAATGTTGATTAGTTGATAGCATAAACAAACTTTCGAGTTGATTCATGAGAGATGTTTCATCATTATTTTTCAAAACTGATGACAGAAGTTCAAATACTTTGTTATTCTCTCTCTCTCTCTCTCTCTCTCTCGTGTGTGTGTGTGTGTGTGATAAAGAAATCGTTCGTTACATGAAGAGTAGTTCCTGTACGCCCAAGACTGTCCCAGATCAATTTCGAGACCTTCTCATTGTGTTGAGATAAATGTGACGAACCCGCTGTTTAACATTTCTTTGAGCCAATCATGGTTTTCATTTTTCTTTCTCAATGACCCTTCGTCACCTGTTTCAAGGACGTAAATTGGAACAACCAATCTATTTCTCTTATATTCGTAACTCAGCTTCGGATCCCGAACAGCATCACAACTCTCGTGGGAAAGTGTGTTTCAGAGAAGTAGGACCCACCTCACTTCCTCAACCATAACGTAGCTCCTTCGGCGACTAAAGTAGAAGGGGTACGAAAACCCCATCAAAGAAAAACAAATGAATATTAATAATGTAGGAGTTGTTTAAGTACCTTCGTAACAGCATATGTTATGACGGAGGGAACATACAACTTTACGTGGGAACCGAAGCACGGGTCAGCATATCATCTGAACGTAGAGGATAATCACCTACCCAGTTATTGATCAGGACCAGCATCGACCAAACCTCGCTAACTGAACGGGAAGAAGTGTTTGCGACATGACCAGGACGGAACTCAGAAACAAAAAACAAGGGGTGCTACGAATCCCTACGATATAGAAACAAGAGATCCTCCTCACCTCATTTATAAAAAATGTAGGGGTGGTCTGGTAGACCCAACATCCCACGTTTCGCCTCCAACCATATATCCCTTGTGCGTTATCCCACAGGGAAAAAGGAAAAAGAAACACGAAATCCTCGCGCTTTCGTGATATATTCACATCTTCAAGGACAAGAAAGAAATAGCTAAATCCTATTTCTTTCTTGTCCTTGAAGATGTGAATATATCACGAAAGCGCTCGGATTTCGTGTTTTTTTTTCTTTTTCCCTGTGGTTGTTTGCTTATTAATAAGTTCACGTGTTATTCTGTGATTTTACTATATATATATATATATACTAGGTGAGGTACCCGGCGTTGCCCGGTTAGGTCAACTGAATGCCCCCCAAAACCCCCTCACTCCCCTTTATGCAACTTGGGGGCTAACCCCCTCCCCCATTACCCCACCCCTCTACCCCACTTACCCCCCACCCCCACCCTTCCCCATTACTGCTCGGGATAAATTTCACAAACAGACAAACAGACAGGCTAAACTACAGAAAAGAACGCAGCCGTGAAAATTTTGAGCTTCACATTGTGTCAAGATTTCTGAATCTGATCAGATATCCCCCAAAACCCCCCTGCCCAAATAATTGAACTCCCAATTACTGTCGGTTCAATTATTTGGTCAATAAAACTATAGAAAAGAACACAGTCATGAAAATCTTGAGCTTCACATTGCCGCCCGTAATACAAACAGACAGGCTGACCGACTCTGTGTTGACATTCTTCATCCCATAAGAGGTTCCCGTGCCAAATTTGGTAGCTCTAGGTCAAACGGTTTGCGCTTGCATAAAGGACAGACAGACAGGCGGAACTATATGATATAACAGATATATATAATACCAAGTTTCGTGGAAACCAAATTATACTAGCTTAGATTGTTGTTTTTAGATGTGGTTAGTTATTTCCCACGTGACCAACTTCGGTCAATTAGTATCTTCGTAGCGAATTTCAACTTTGTCAAAAAACTGATCTCCGCGAAACTTAATATTTACCATATATATATATATATATATATATATATATATAATATATATATATTATATATATCCCATCTTTAAACGGACATGTTATGTGCCTTGAAAAGTGGACGCTCAATTCTGCCAGTTGAGGTTTAAGTTTTGTTTTTTTGGCTAAAATATAATAGTTACCCCTTTTTCTTTGATGTATTCAATCTGACGTAAAGGCAGCGAGTCTTTTGCTTATATTGAGGTTCTAAATGTAGCTGGGCTAGGCTGCTTTAAACTCTAGATCCATGTCCCAAAGCTGGATCCTGTCTGCTTTGCAGATAGCTGGTGAGGGAAGCTATATTTGTGGGACCTCTTTGCGAGTGACCCGTTGCCCACGTCGGGCTAGCATCATGAAAAAGAAAAACTATGGTATTTGTCATTTACCATTACTTATTCGGACTATAGTGGATTTAATTGTCCCAAAAGAGTTCCTTGTTCCATGCACGGTCTGTGTGTATCATATATATATATATATATATATATGAAAATTATTTCACGAAAGTAACACGTGAAAAATATTTATGATGAATAAAACCACGAAGGAAAGGAAACACAAAATGGTGCTCAAGCGCTTTCGTCTAATGACATCCTCAGGAACACTGAAGTACATAAAAGGGTTACAGCCTATATATAGGTTACAAAAAAAAAATAAAATAAAAAAAAAAAAATAAAAAATAAATAAAAAATAAATAAATAAATAAATACTATATATATATATATATATATATATATATATATATGCAATAAACGGAGAAGTAAAAATTAAAAATTAAAGGATTATCAGAGAGGCATACAGATTTGTAAGGAAAAAATATCGATTTTTAGCACAAGATCAAATGAATTATAAAAATACAAATTTATACTGGAAATCTGCCCGGGTTTTAACACTCTGCCTTTTATGGTTAAGTTTCGATGTATGTAAAAATGAAATGAAAATTAAAAGTTAATAAAGTAGCATACAAGTTTACCAAAGATTTAGCGTTCTACCCTTCTTATCTAAATCTGTTTTGAAGGAATTCAAAACAACAGGATCGAGTTGAAAAAGACCTTTGCTTATGTTGAAGTTATTTGAAAGTTGGATAATGGCAGACTCAAGAATATTTCTATTAACAATGTTGCTAGAGTGGAATAAAACTGAAGCATTATTCCAATCAATACAGTGGGATAACTCTGACAAATGGACAAAAAGGGCACTGGACAACTGTCCTGTTCTAACGGAATATTGATGCTGTTTTATACGTGTGTGCAAATCCTTTCCCGTCTGACCTATGTAAAAGGAATCACATTGTTTACAACCAATTTTATAGATAATGCCTGAATTATTGGTAGGGCTATTTTTTACTATGATATTTTCACAATATTGTTATATGAAAATACTACATTAATATCCAAAAGTTTAAGTACATTAGCAATGCCTAAAAAGCCCGGGAAAAATGGAAGTACTAAAATATTTTTTGACAAAGTACGAGTGTTATTATTGACACGATAGAAAGTTCGTTTTGCCTTATTGAGACAAGATTCCATAAACGCAGATGGATAACACAGATCACTTCCAATACCGTTGATTTTTTCCAATTCGGCATCGATGTATTTCGGACTGGCGATCCTAAGGGCGAGGAGAAACATTGATGAAAAAATGGCCTTCTTAGTGGGGGTGTCATGTCCCGAGTAAAAGTGTACGTAGGACAAATTGTTTGTTGTTTTCCGATAGATACTAAACTTAAAACCTGGGCTTTCCCTATGTACACGCACATCCAAAAATGGGATTGGATTGTCTTGTTCCACTTCTAAAGTAAACTTAATGGAGGGGACTTGATCATTTAACTGAATTACATAAGTATGACCTGCCACTACCTTCACACATTGTTTTGGAACTTATTAAGCTTTGCATCAAAGACTGTAAATTCACTTTCAATAACGAGTATTATCAACAAGTTTTTGGGATGGCCATGGACAACCCCTT
The DNA here is from genome assembly GCA_023014485.1 of Bathynomus jamesi. Taxonomy (NCBI): domain Eukaryota; kingdom Metazoa; phylum Arthropoda; class Malacostraca; order Isopoda; family Cirolanidae; genus Bathynomus; species Bathynomus jamesi. The sequence goes on along the minus strand of JAJOZX010000696.1, from coordinate 234,555 downwards.
ATCGCCCCTCCTTTCCAATATTTATATGGAGTTTTTCGAAATTACTTACATTCCGAGAATCCTGGGGGTTGGCATCCCTTGGTTGCGGTACGTCGACGATATTTTGTGTATCTGGCCCAAGAATCGTGACCTGGATAACTTCCTCCTTCAGTTAAATGATCAAGTCCCCTCCATTAAGTTTACTTTAGAAGTGGAACAAGACAATTCAATCCCATTTTTGGATGTGCGTGTACATAGGGAAAACCCAGGTTTTAAGTTTAGTATCTATCGGAAAACAACAAACAATTTGTCCTACGTACACTTTTACTCGGGACATGACACCCCCACTAAGAAGGCCATTTTTTCATCAATGTTTCTCCGCGCCCTTAGGATCGCCAGTCCGGAATACATCGATGCCGAATTGGAAAAAATCAACGGTATTGGAAGTGATCTGTGTTATGCATCTGCGTTTATGGAATCTTGTCTCAACAAGGCAAAACGAACTTTCAATCATGTCAATAATAACACTCGTACTTTGGCAAAAAATATTTTAGTACTTCCATTTTTCCCGGGCTTTTTAGGCATTGCTAATGTACTTAACCTTTTGGATATTAATGTAGTATTTTCATATAACAATATTGTGAAAAATATCATAGTAAAAAATAGCCCTACCAATAATTCAGGCATTATCTATAAAATTGGTTGTAAACAATGTGATTCCTTTTACATAGGTCAGACGGGAAAGGATTTGCACACACGTATAAAACAGCATCAATATTCCGTTAGAACAGGACAGTTGTCCAGTGCCCTTTTTGTCCATTTGTCAGAGTTATCCCACTGTATTGATTGGAATAATGCTTCAGTTTTATTCCACTCTAGCAACATTGTTAATAGAAATATTCTTGAATCTGCCATTATCCAACTTTCAAATAACTTCAACATAAGCAAAGGTCTTTTTCAACTCGATCCTGTTGTTTTGAATTCCTTCAAAACAGATTTAGATAAGAAGGGTAGAACGCTAAATCTTTGGTAAACTTGTATGCTACTTTATTAACTTTTAATTTTCATTTTATTTTTACATACATCGAAACTTAACCATAAAAGGCAGAGTGTTAAAACCCGGGCAGATTTCCAGTATAAATTTGTATTTTTATAATTCATTTGATCTTGTGCTAAAAATCGATATTTTTTAATTTTTAATTTTTACTTCTCCGTTTATTGCATATATATATATATATATAGTATTTATTTATTTATTTATTTTTATTTTTTATTTTATTTTTTTTATTTATTTATTTTTTTTTCTGTAACCTATATATAGGCTGTAACCCTTTTATGTACTTCAGTGTTCCTGAGGATGTCATTAGACGAAAGCGCTTGAGCACCATTTTGTGTTTCCTTTCCTTCGTGGTTTTATTCATCATATATATATATATATATATATATATACAGGGCCTATCAGAGGAGGGGCTAAGAAGGCCATTTTGCCTGGGCCTCAAGCTTAAGGAGGGAGTTCTCAAATTTAGAAACTTTCAGGTTTGAATATAATGTTTTGCAGTGAAAGTAATAATTGGGTTTAGCTATGGGCCTCAAAAGCTGGAAGTGGCCGGGCCTCTCCGGACCTCTGAGAGGGCCTGTGTATATATATATATATATATATATATATATACAAAGGTGGGCACCCGGGCCTCAAAAAGGACCGACGGTCCCGGTCCCGGTCCTTGCCTCAAACTGGACCGACGGTCCCGGTCCTTTCTGAAGATAGGACCTAGGAACGACTCGGTCCTCGGTCCTTATATATAATATAAGTGAAAAAATTTGATTAAAATGAAAAATGAAATTAAAGACACCGGAAATCTTTAATTTTATTAACGTAAATTATAATTAATACAATACATAAATGATGAAAAAAGTTATTAAGTTAAATGCTTGAGTTTCCCTTCAAGAAGACTATCATTTCAAAATGGCTGTCACTGAGCCCTGACCTTTTCGGCTTGAGGACGTCCTTCCCCAAAGAGAAGAGCCTTTCCACGGCGGCACTGGATGGTGCCAGGTGTTGAAACAAGTTTCAGTTCAGTCTCAGTCTCTTTCTGAGTCTTCTGGAGGAAACGATCCATCTTCTTTAGAACTTCAAATAATCACTAAACACACTAAAATCACTAAAAAAGACCGTCCGGACCGGACCGTCCGGAATTGCTTAAAAATGGACCATCGCTCCTCATTTCGGTCCTCACTGAGAAAAGGACCTACTTTCCCGCTCACAGTCCTTAAAAAGGACCGAGTTCCTGGAATTCGGTCCTTTTGGAATTCGGTCCTGCCCACCTTTGTATATATATATATATATATATATATATATGTAAGAGAGAGAGTGCTGGTGTTGAACTTATCATCATATGTTTTCAATTGAAAATTATGTTTTAAACATTGTCCAATAGGTACTAATTATATTTAATTCAGCGTTCTGTTTATTTTATATAAGTGTACCTTTTTATTTCCCCTATGAAAGATTCGCATAGAAAATGGGGTGAACTGGCAGAATATTTTAAATATTGGCGTAATACACACACACACACACACACACACACACACACACACACGCATATATTATATATATATATATGAAGAGTTTCCTAGTAAACAAAATCTAAAGAATTGCCAACGACTATTTAATCTCATACAAAAAGTAGCAATATGAATGAAGATTAAGTTAACTATTTTGTAAGTGGATAAACAAATAACAATGTGTCAACTAGTTTTATTTACGTTCTTCATTCGCATTACTATTCTTCTTAACCTCCTTGCAGCATCTCTTCGCGTAAGTCGAGAGTTAAAATAATGGTAACCAAACTTCTTCGTCATCGCTGCCTGATGTACGACAATTTACTCATATTTAGGAATGACGTCTCGCCTTGCTGATACAATGCTTAAAAATCTTGTTTTCTTACTCAGTGAGTAAGTGATGCAAGTTGGGTATATTAACTTCCTTGAATTGGTGCATAATAAGAAATTGTAAAAAGTACTGGTTGTTTTTTTGGTAATTTTAGATCAAAACAACTTAAAAATTATGAATCACACATTTGACTAAAGAGTTAAAGAAATAACTCTTTCTTCTTATTCATGTTTTTGGTTTGGTTGTTGGAGTGAATATTGATAAAAAAATGGAGATAAAAACAGTATAATATATTATCACAAACGTAAACAGATTAGCAATGCGGAGCTGACACACCTTTAAAACAGGTAAGAATTATTACCACTGTATATGTTGTTGCGTTAAATCAGACTTACGGTTTACCTGTTTCATACATCGGAGAAAGTGCTGTGGAATCCATTCATTGATGGGTTGACTTCGAAAGGTCACCATAATTCACATTCCCTTTCAATTGTGTATTGTTGCGTAAACAATGTGAAATAGTGATATTGGATTTGTGATTCCGAGTGTTTAAAATAGCGTTCATTTAAGTGAAAGAATAAGTTTAGCCTAAATTTCTTTGCGATGGATACAAACAGTTTATCAATGGGGTTTTTTAATAAAAAGTGTATCAAAATAAAGAAGGATTAGGCCCTATCTTTTGTAACTGATAAGGTAAGTTGTTCCAAACGATGTCGGAAGATTTCAAAATAAATTTGGCATTGAGCCTAACATAATAAGCATACCTAGCATAGTCTATAAACCATTATATATATACACACACCTTGTTTGTTCTGTGCGTCGGTCTTTCTTCATACGAAGGTCAAGCTGGTGGCCCCGCCTCTAGTCCTGGCCTGGTGGAGGAGCGAGTTGTTCTCTTGCGCTCTCCACCGTACATAACCAGGTACACCCGGCTCATCTGGTACCGTCCTGAGCTAGGCATCTAGTCTTCTCTTGAAGACTTCAACTTTGACCCCTGTAACGTTTCTGAGGTCCTTTGGAAGCTGGTTGAAAATTCTTGGCCCCCTGACAACCAAACTACTTTCCTTCAGAGTTGAGGAGGTCCCTTGTCGGGCCTTTAATTTGGGAACACTACACATTTTGCCTTTCCTATTTTCCAGCGTTGTTTGGATGGTAATTGGGTTTAGCACTTTAGTTTAAGGTTTGGTACCAGTTTTCGATCATTTCCCATATGTAGAGGTATACCTCTCTCTTCTTCTTTCCAGGGAGTACAGAGTTAGTTTACGTAGTCCTTCCCAGTAGTTGAGTTCTTTGCAGCCATCAATCTTGGCTGTGAAATGTCTCTGAGTTTCTTCTAGTTTATTAATTTCTTCCTTTTTATATGGGGACGTCAAAACTTTAAAGTTTTGGTATGATCAGTGTTCTCAGCAGGGGAATCATTACTGTCTTGTCCCTCCTTTTGAACGTTCTTAGGATCTGTCCCGCGACTCTTTTCGCTTTGTTTATTGCTATCTGATTTTGTGTTTCGAATTTGGCATCATCGGTTATTATTACCCCCAAGTCGACTGCTTTCGTGCTTCTCTGAATTTCTTGTCTATCTGGAGCATAATATGCAGTCTAAGTTCCTCATTTCTACCATATCTCAAGAGCCGAAATTTCCCGGTGTTAACTGTCATATTGTTGTCTTCTGACCATTTGTATAGTTTGTTCGTGTCCCTCTGCAAGGCGTCTACTTCGTTTGCATCGCTGATTTTTCCGCTGATCTTTGTATCGTCTGCAAATGACGTTACTATACTGTTGCTGTTTACTCCACTATCTATGTCTGTTAGCATGATAATGAACAGGAATGGGGCCAACACTATATATATATATTAAAAACTGGGTTTTAATTCAGAAAAAATAAGTGACGTGAAAATCAATTAAGCAGCATCACAATCCCTGGGTATAATCCATCGGGGTATTAGAATTAATACCCATTAGTTTTTCATACGCCTGATTATTTTATCATTATTATTATTAATTGAAAAGTATAATGTTTCGAAACACAGCATGTGAGATGAAACTAAGTAATATTTCTGATTTATGATAATAATAATAATAATAATAATAATAATAATAATAATAATAGCTTTATTGTACTCCTGTTATTTGAGAGGTAGGTGAGAGCGTATAAATATTTATACACTGTCTATTAACGACTATTTAAAGGGGCCTATAAACATCTTAATTGTATGTTTACAAACACTGAAGTAACTCCAGGGCATAATTTTACCAGGTTTGAAATACCTTATACCTACAGTATTTTCTATACAAAGAAATTTTAAGTTAAAGTCAGTTCGTTCTGTTGAATCTGGACTGCGTGTGAAATGAGTCAAGGACCTGTTATTCTGCGCGAATTACTAATTAGTGACGAATGCCAATAACTAGCAGAGGGCTCAGATCAACTAATGTGGCCCATTGCCTAACTCCCACATTATTATTAACAGCACCATCGTGAGTCGAACCCCTGACCTCAGTATCTTCACTTCGCTTATAGAGAAACAGTACTAACCAATGAGCTACGCGTGAGACTGGCGGTTTCTCGAGTTGGAGAAGCAACTATCACGAACATCTCATAGTTAATGAACCTCATGGTCAAAAAATGTATTTTAATAGAAAAAAAAAGGTCATGTTACGGTCACAAACATATTATGGGCATAAGAATTGCAATAACAAATGGGTTATAGTCGTAAGCGCATTAGGCAAACCATGGGTTTGTTCATAGGGTTGTTCATTTTTCAATACTAAAAATCAAAACAACTTCAGTTGGTTTAGAAGGTGAAACATTGATTAGTACTCAATTTGTTTACACTCTACACCAGGCCCTTGCAGAGGACACTTCAGATGGGGTGGCTGAAAGTTAACAAAAAGGGCACCATCTTCTCCCCACTCAAAAAAATAAGTTTCTTCACAGCTATTTTTGTTTTTTGGAAAAAAAAGGGCACTTCTGAGGCATGAAGGGACAAATGGGAGGGCTCAAGCCCCTGTAGCCCCCCACCCCCTCTGCATGTGCCTGCTCTACACATAAATACTTCCACTTCTTCACTTCAAACAATGTCACTACTGTCACCCTGTAGTAGTTTTCTTGCACGAATAGTTAAAATTTACGGTTAGGCCTATCTGGAGTTCATTTTCAATTACGTTCTCATCCGCTTCATACGAGACTCTGTTCGAATACATAAAATGTGGGACACTTGGCAGCCTCAGTTATAAGCACGTTATAGTAACAATTATGTTACAGTCAAAAACATTTTATGCCCACAAGACATTATAGTAACATATGTCATAGGCTTTTGTCATAGATAATTATGGTCATAAGTGGATATGCGAAGCGGTTTTGCTGGCTTCTGATGTTCATTACTAACTCCTATACTCAGAATAGAACCTTCTAAATTTAGAACTTATAACTTCTTTTTGAGGGATTCTACAAGAAGTTTTTCTTTCTTTTGGGTATCGAAGCTTCTTGTCAGATTACATAACAACTTTTAATGATACATAACTTTTTTAGATATTTTTTGTGCATGAAAGAGGAGCCAAGGGCGAATGCCCGCAAAAACGTCCCCCCCCCCATAGAAGAAGAAGAGAAAATCAAGTTCCATGGTTTTCGAAATGCCTGGACACTCTGCGTTTGAAAGATTGGAGGTCATAGACAGGAGGAAAGATGGATTGAGGAAGATTGTTCCAGAGTTGACCGGCTGAGTAGATGAAAAATTGAAAATACCGATTAACCCTTGCGTAAGAAAGTTGGACAGAAAAGGAATGAGAATGTGTGGAAAGACTCGTACTGTGTGCTGTCCTTAAAGGAGGAAGCATAAAGTTAGAAAGTTCAGAAGAGAAGTGTCCGTTATAATATAGTAAAGAAAGAGTGAGACAACATTGCGGGGAAGAAAGAGAGACTGAAGAACTGAGTAAGAGGAGGGGAACTGATGAGACGAAAACCCGGCTGTGCGAGTTGAGCCACCCCACACATGAGAAACGTACTCCATACAGGCTAGTTGAAAAACAGATTAGTTCTGAGTGAGAGTCAGGAGTTGAATGGCGACGGTACATTCTGAAAGTCTCCTCTCTGTTGCTGATAGGCTTAGAACGGGTAAAGTTAAACCAAGTTTTTTTTGCATTAGTAGTACTAGTAGGAATAAAATATGGAATGTACACATGCGAGAGAATCACCTCCGTGATGCGCTCAGCACACTCGGACGGGTACTCACCACGGAAGCAGTAATCATTCCACGAAATGGTCTTCAAAATTTCTTTTTGAGTGATTGAGACAAATAGAAGATATTATTTCTATGTATAAAAAGTTGCGGGAAGTGTTTGTTTTCTGTATAATTCAGTACAGTACTTGGTCCGCAAAGTTGCGAACTAAATCACAGTCGGTATCACTTCAAATCCAAACAATTTTCCCATTGAAATACACTAAAATAGGGGGGATGCGTGCTCGCCAACGCAAGAACGTAACGCAAGAACGTAACGCCAACGCAAGAACGTAAAATGGTATTTAAAACCTGATACACTGTATAAAATACTCTAAATATAAACTGGCTAACACACTATAACCCTATCAACTAGAAACTGGACTTGAGCGCCATGTTGACTTGTTGTCCTACCTAGGCACTGGGACAGTGAAGATAATGTGGAGATTTACTGCCACTGAAAGAAGTCGGTCATCTTTTTCTGACGCAACTTTATTTTGAGGTGTCGCAGCTGCAACTTGTCTCTTAAACCTGTCAAAGCTGTGATGTACTCGTCAGACCTTCTGAGTTTCGGATCATTGCTAAAAGGTTGATATAGTTATTCAGTATAACAAATCCTTCGTTATAAAACTCACTGTTGCTCTCAACAATTTTTGTGGTACTTGCCTTAGCAGTTAATTATAAGCACTCCTCTACTTGTACAGTCAACTCCTGCCCTATGACTATCAAGATGTTCTTGAATGTCACCTTGATTGATGTCACTAAATTCTTCACCTTGGATGTTGTTAGCGATGGCCACAATCTGGCCATCTGGCCATTTTGTATATCTTTTATTTGTTAGTAGTTCTTTTAGCCTGTACATTCTATTTGTGAATTTTCATTAACGAAATTTTTCATCGTTGGCCAATATTTTGCAGAAAACTTTCACCATCTAAAATACGCTTTGTACTTATTCGAAAGTGGTTTTTTTTCATCAATTCTGAGTAATGATGTCGCACTGTTGCAAGCGAATAAATGTTTTGCATAACTTATACAGAACTTCTCATAACGATATATTGTACTGTAGTTTGTATAATTTAATTCTTTCCATATGCTAAATTTTTCGTATGGTTGGTTAAAAGAAGAGGAGCTGCTTCTTTGTAAACCTGAAATGGATCACATTTTTAATGTAAAATACGCCTTAATGTTGTTATAAAGATGGGGTAAAGAGTCAAAATAAGGGTTTTTCATTTAATTTAGTCTCTCTTTACAACGTTAAAACTTTTTGAAAGGAAAAACGAAAAATTTCGTTGAAAAAGAGGAGTATTAGTTTTGTAGTTAGTTGGTTAGTATTTTTCACGCCCTTCTACCACGAAAGATCATTGAGACGGGCAGTAATGTTTCTAATTGTAAAACTAGTAAGCCATCTTAGTGAAGACATAAAAGATCCAAATAACTTATTAGTAGCGGTTTCGTTAGTGTTCCTGAGCCATTTCTCACAACTGGCTTCCAAAAGACCATTCACACTCCCGTCCACTTTCATCCAGATTCGCCCTCACATCATCATCCTCTCAGTGGTTTGCCCCACCCGCGAGATTTAAAACAGAACAAATTTTACTCGTATATTTTAAAATAAAAAATGTGGTAATGCTAATATAATATGAGTAAAAAGAAAGCGTTAAACTTTAAAATACTAACTGGGGTCAGTACATCGTATATACACTACATTCCCACAGTCTCAGATGTTAACTTTGGTACCGTACAATATTTGAATCTCAAACGTGACTGACTGACGTATGATGTAGCGCAAAGAATTTAAAAAAAAAAATGGGGGAAGTAATTTTGAGCAGGTTTGGACAGGGGACTCAGACATCGTCCCGATGGACTTGTATTGACGAGTACGGATGATCTTTACACTATTTCTTGAGTGTCGTAATTTGCTTCATTTAACGTTTGCTACCTGAATGGGTATGACTAGTGTTTATGATTTATTATGAATCACAAATGAGTGTGATTTAATGTTTGTAATTTAACGTGGATGATTGAATCTGTGTGATTTAACTTAACTGAAAGATTGCAATTTAAGGTTTGTGATCTAGCATGATTGACTGAATGGGTGTAAATCTACCTCGTTTAACATGATTACTCAATGAGGACAATTCGGTGCGGGCATGGTAGGAGACTCCCCAATGAGGACCAGTGGAACAACTTCAGGCACGAGGGTGGAAATTTTTTTGAGTGCAGATGAGAGTGATTTACTCCAAACGACATTAAGTGGACATTAGGAGACAATACTCCCATTTCAAATGAAATAGCGGGGAAGGGGGGAGGGGGTTACCTTCTTTCAGAGCAAGTGGACTTGGAAACAATAAAATCAAATAATACCTTTCAAGATGGGACGAAAATTATGCACCTTATATATATATATATATATATATATATATATATATATGAAAATTATTTCACGAAAGTAACACGTGAATTATATTGATGATGAAAATAACCATGAAGGAAAATAAAACCCGAAATAGTGTTCAAGCGCTTTCGTATGACATTCTCAGGAACACTGAAATTAATTACAAGATTGAGAGTATATATAGATCACAAAGAAAAAACAAAAAAAATATGGGGCAGAAAATATTTAAGAGGAATATATACAATTCACGTGGAATAGCTATCAGAGTTTTAGTGCCTTGCCCTTCTTATCTAAATCTAAATGAATTCAAAATAAGAGGATCGAGCGAAAAAGGGCTCTGGCTAAGGTTGAAATTGTTTGTAAGTTGAATAATGGTGGACTCAAGAATGTTTCTATCAACAATGTTGCTTGAATGAAACAAAATTGAAGAATTATTCAACTCTGACAAATGGACAAAAAGGGCACAGTCGTCCAATGCCCTGATTCTTACTCCTAAATATTTTCTGCACCAATCATATTATTTTTGTTGTTTCGTTGTGATCTCAGTCTTGTGATTAATTTCAGTGTTCCTCAGAATGTCATTAGACGAAAGCGCTTGAGCACTATTTCGTGCTTTATTTTCCTTCATGGTTATTTTCATCATATATATATATATATATATTATGCTCAAGACAAATGTGAATAGCTGAAGTACAAATGGTAGGAAGAACTTCACTGTTTTATACGAAACCACCACGCCCGTACTCCTCCTAGTCACGATATAAAAGCTCTTAATTAATTAATATCATTGCCAAGTATATGAAGGGTCAACGAACTAACGAGGCTCCTGCACGTAAGCCCATTACCACTAGAAGCAACAGTGTTTTGTGTTTTTGCTTTGCAGACTCTCCTGTCTTTATAGTAGTGGTATTTAACCTGGGAGTGATTACTACCCCCGGGAGGTAATTCGGCCTTTTTCTGGGGATAACAAGCTGGCACCACTGTCCAAAATAAAGCTGAGTTATGTTCCACTAAAATTATGTCATTTTTTTCCCAATTTTCCTTTTCTCATATTTACCATTTAAAAGGGGAGAGGGGGGGGGTAATTACGGTTTTGGTGGCGAGCTCAAGGGATAACAGTGCGGAAAAGGTCAAATACTTTATAGGTTCGGGTGCGTGGTTCTTCAGGAGCAAGATTTACGACGAGTTTGTGTTTCCTTCCCATGTTAATACAAATGTATGAGTTTCAATCACAAGTACATTCGTACTGCTCTGGGCTTGCTACGCAGTCTCCGTAATTTACACATGGAAAATAAAAGAAAAACTGGTACCTAACTTCAAACTGAGTACGGTAACCATCTCAACATCACCGCAAAATAGGAAAGGTAGAATGTGTATGGTTTCAAGCTAAAGGCCAGACAGGTGACATCCTCAACTCTGAGGACTGTTGTCAGAGGACCAAGACTATTTAACCAGCTACCCAAAGACATCAGGAACATCACTGGTTTCAAAATTGAAGTCTTTAAATGAAGACTGGATGCCTGGCTTACGACCGTCCAGGATGAGCCGGGTGTACCTGGCTATGTACGATGGAGATCGTAAGAGAACAACTCTTTCCTCCACCAGGCAAGGCCTACAGGTGGGAACATCAGCTTCACTCCGTGTGAAGAGACCTGATTTCTTGCCATAATTCATTATCTCCTAAATCAATGACTTTCGTAAAAATAAAACAATGAAAATGGCTATTTTAAATCTCATGCAAATATCGTTCAAGAGAACAAAGAAATAATGATATCAATATAGATTTGAGTAAGGCCTTTGATGTGCTATAGCTCTACCATAATAGTCTACTTAAAAATTATATTGGTATGGTTTCAGAAGAGTTACTAGTGATTGGTTTAAACGTTATTTGTCCAGTAGGTCCAATAGGTCGTATCAGTTAAAAGAATCTGTTCAACTAAAATGATTGTTAAACATAGTGTACCCCAGGGTTCCGTCTTGGGTCCACTGTTATTTTCGTTATATTAGAAATTGAATAACCTTTATTGATAAATATAAATGCAATCTTACAATTTTTGATGTTACGATAATTTTAACATAAAATAAATAACTGAAATTGGACTATTTATTTTATTTGATTTGGCCTTAAGCTTTAAGCTTTACTGGGCTCTTAATAAAAATGAAACAGATAATTCTTATTATTAATAATATATAAATTATGAATAAGAATTATTAGTTAGAGTGTTATTATTATACACAAATACGAGTCATTATTGAAGATATGATATCAATACAAAGAAATTAATATTAACAAATATGAGAGATGAACGATAACGAGTAATGTACATTTAATCCTAGATTTTTATCAGTATCCCATTATTAATCGAGATTTCAACTTGGTTTTAAACGAATTTACATTCGCAATATTTTTTATATCAGCATTTAAATCATTCCATAGTTTCAATCCAATGAAAATGGGTAATTTTTGAGATGAAGACGATCTAAATTGAGGTATAACATACTTTGATCTATTTCTGGTCTGATACGAGTGGATTTCTTGATGAGTTACAAAATATCTATTTACCCATTGTAAGTTAATGATTTTGTTCTTACACTCGTAAATAAAAATAAACTGTGCCAGTTTGATTACATCACTGAGCTTTAGTGGTTTTAGCTCTTTAAATAAATAATGCAATTGAGTGATCAAGAAAATCAGCATCAGATCGTTTTTGGATGACAAAGCTACTGTTTAAAGCGTTGTTAGCAGAGTTTCCCCAAACGAAGCTGCAGTACGTTATATATAGGGAAGAACAAGAGTATGATACAGAGTTAATAAAACAGGTTTAGGGACTACATTTCTAAGTTTAACATTATAGCAACGTTCCTTGAAATCTTTTTTAAGATATAATTTACTGTACATGATCACTCCATTGCAAATTCTTGTCTAACATTACACCAAGAAATTTCGTTACAGTACACTTCTTCACAGCGATTTCATCAACATTTAGTTCATCAACATACACATTTCTTTTATTAGTAAAAATCATGAAATTTGTTTTACTGGTATTTAGGAAGAGTTTATTGGTGGTCAACCATTTCATTACAGTGATAAATTCTGACTGAAATATATATAAATGGCCTTGCACTTTCTTCTGAGGTACTTAACTTCATAATGTTTGCAGGTGGTTCACCGCTTACGTCCCATTCATTTCTACTCCCGGTCTGCAAATGCAAATGCACAAAGTGAAAAAAATCCACATTTGAGAAAAGGGTTTCTTGATTGAGAAACAATATCACTCCATCCCCATTCACGGAAAAGGCGCCGAATGCGAATGGCTAATATTTCCTAATCTAACTTAACCTAACCTAACAATCGTAACCTAAGTTAACCAGAACGAAAGTGGGAAAACCCGTGGATGAAAATGAGAATGTCATTAAGTGGGAATAAACTCGATTTGAAAATTCCTCGTTTTGAATCGATTCTCACTTTCTCACTTTCCCATTTTGAGAAAATGAAAAAGTGAGAAAATGTGAGAGAAAATCCATATTTTTTTGCCCAACATTGACAAAACCGAGAAAGAGAACTTCAAACGAGGCATTATCAAATCGGTTTATTCCCACTTTATCTCATTCTCATCCGGGGCCTTTCCCACTTTGGCCCCGGTTAACTTAGGTTAGGTTACGATGGTTAAGTTAGGTTAGGTTAATCCGAGAGCCCAGTAAAGCCTAAAAAAAAAAGATTAAGGGCCAAATTGTATAAAATAAATAGTTCATTTGACAATATTATTGTATTTTTATAACAAAGGTAAGCGTTATAGTTATTTTAGCAATAAACACTTGAAAGTGAAACAAAATTGAAGGCTTATTTCAATTCAGAAAGACCCATAACTTTTTGGTCACCCTGTATCTTGAGAGATGTAAACAAACGAAGGATGTTTTTCCAATGTTTAGATAATATTCTATATATACACAGCATATGTACAGGGTATCCCATAAGTCTGGAACCATAGGGTAAAATAAGTAATTCATGTTTTTCCGTTTATGCGAGTGCCCATGATGTCTTTGAGTAAGGAAGAACGTATCCAGGTAATTCTGCTCGTAGGAAGCCGGAGTCAGAGGGAGGTCGCTGAGGAATTTAACAGATTGCATCCGGACCGCGCGCCGATAACACAGCTGTGTCGCAAACTTGTAGCAAAGTTCAGGGAAACGAGATCCACAGGAGATAAACCACGCAATGGACCTCCGAGGACATTCACCGACGATGACACAGCCGCTACATTCCTCGTTCATTTCACAGTCCCCGATCTCACCCCGTTGGATTTTTATCTCTAGGGTCACTTGAAGGCGTTGGTCTACGCGGAGAAAATTCAGAATGTTGCGCATTTGCGGAAGCGCATCATCGACGCCGTAACACCATCACTCCTGATACCATTCGCCGTGTGTTTGCTGACTGGATATCTCGTCTGCATTCGTGTATCAATAATAATGGTGGACACATTGAACGTTCTGTGAATAAAAGCCGTTTTTATTGCCATTTTTATCATTTTGCCCTATGGTTCCAGACTTATGGGACACCCTGTATAATAATAATTAATTAATAATAATAGTTTGTCCTATTAATCATGTGAGTAAAGTTGTTATTGTGTTTTTTTCCTTGAAAATATCGCTTCTGTTCATATCCTTTTCCGTTCATTTTATTAAGTTATTCAAATTTATAAAGAATTATAAAGAATAATCATTGATTTATGGTCATATTGATAATCGAAATAGAAGATTACGTCTCACTCATTACCATTTAATTCCCATTTTATTCAAATTTAATTCTCATTTTACTCCCATTTCATTCTCGGGAAGCCAAGAGTGAGAATTTCAAACGAGGCATTTTGAAATCGGTGTCTTGCCACTTCGTCATTTTCATTCTCATCCACGGGTTTTTTTCATTTTGGTCCAAGTTAGGTTAACTAAGATTAAGTTAGGTTAGGGTAGGTTAAATTAAGTTTGGTAAGAAAATATTAGCCATTCCCATTTGACGACTTTTCCGCGAATGGGAATGTAGTGACATTGTTTCTCAAATCAAGAAATACTTTCCTCAGATGTAGATTTTTTCACTTTTGTGCGTTTGCATTTGCGGACCACGAATGAGAATGATATTGAGTGAGAATGAGAGAGAATGGGAATGACATTGAGTGGTAAGTAATGAATGTCATTCCCATTTGGTGTCATCCCATTCGATACCATTCCTCTATTCCCGTCCTCGCCCAAAAATGGAAAAATGAAAAAGTGAGAATTTGAAAGGAGAGTATTTTCAAATCGATTTGTGGTATAGAATAGCATAGATTGTGGGGAAATAATCTTACAAAGCGCATTTTAATTTGAAAATTTACATTGCAATTGAAATTAGAAATTGGAGCTATGTCTACGGATATAAGCAATATCTATTTAGTATTACGGGACGTACTGCATATGCAGGATAATTTTTAATATTCACACGATAATGTGGTCTTTTCCTTACTTTTTTGGTGTAAATTTCTGTGTAATAAAAATGATGGATAGATGCTAAATAGGAGTTCTGACTCTGGGGCTTCAGGTGGCGCCCTCATGCGGGCGATTTTTGTAACTGAGAGAACAACAATAACACAAATTTTACTTACTTCTTCTTCTTCTTTTTCTCTAAAGCCGTTTCTCACTTCTGTGATTGTCTCCAATTTCGAGTTTTTATATAATGTCCTCCATGGGACACTTTGAAAATACTCAAGTTTATATTTTAAAGCTGGTTTTTTTTTTTTATATTGTTTTTGTATTTCTTTCCTGTGTAGTGTTGCTTGTGTAATTTTAGGTGTACTTTTGTGCATTTTTAATCTCTCTCTCTCTCTTAAGTGTACTTCTTAATTCGTTTACACTATTTCTTGTTGTAAGTGGAGTCCAAATTCTGCCCAAATCTTTGCGTATGCACGTATGCTGGGGTTTAACCTCCTTTATAACGGCGAAGGTTATGTGACGAAGGGGACCGACAGCTTTACGCGGAATCCGAACCACGGGTCGCTACATCATCTGACCGCGGAAGATGGTTACCTTCCAACTACTGAACCTCGCTCTGATCTAACGGTAAACAGTGCTGCAATGTAAGACAGCGCCATTGTATGATGCGCAGAGACGAGTAGATTAACAATTACATTTCGGACTTACAAAACTTCTTCTCCTACATCCATTTAGTAAACTCATTAATTTACGAGAGATGTGAGCCCGGGTTTGTTTGAAAAGAGCGCAAGACCTGCGTAGATAAAAAAAAACCTACTGTGATTGATTAATTCAAGACTCTCAAATACATTTTCTGTTCACCTTAAAAGTTTGTATAAGGCAGACTTTTATAAATGAAAGGAAATAAAAAGTTGGCGTTTGGCTCCCTTGTTTTAAGTGTATTGTACTTGGGTTGCGTTTTAAATTGGGTCACCCTGTATTTACATAAGGAATTACAAAGGAATATATATATATATATATATATATATATATATATATATATATATGTGTGTGTGTGTGTGTGATTAAATGATACTCGGAGGCCGATAAAGGATTGAAATGCTACAAATACATAAGGGTGATACGGATAAAGGAGCTCTAACTTAAAGACATTACCCATTCTTGGGCACTGCGGCATTGACACTCTCTCTCTCTCTCTCTCTCTCTCTCTCTCTCTCAGGAAAAATAAGTCTATCCTACGTAAAAGATTCTTAGAAAAGTTTATAAAAAGGAAAAGGTCTAAAAATAAGAACTGTTCTCATGTCTCAAGGAAACGAACACACACACACACGCGCGCGCCTGTGTGTGTGTGTGTGTGTGTGTGTGTGTATGCGCGAGCATCTCCGAATAAGCGAAGTACCGCGAGAATTGTTCATTCTGATGAAGGTCAAGCTTTTCACTCTACCTTAGACCTACAGTTTAACGTGGAATCCGAACCACGCCCCACCAGCAGCCCAGCGTCTTAACCACTAGGCTACACAGGGTACCCATTTATCTACCAACCAATTTTTGTTGTGTGGAAGGATGAACAGCTGAGTTTTGCTGCGCGCCGCTTGCCGTCACCGGGTCTTGATCCCGGGGCCGACGGATTCGTAGTCAGCGACGCTAACCACTACACTACCAATAGTTAACCAAACGTAATTTAATTTAACGTAGCTTCAGTGCCATCGAACTGAGGAGTGTTTCGCTCACAATTGAGAGTTCGAAAGATTCTGTTAAGTGAGGTACTCGCTAATCAGCCGAATCTAACCTAATCTTAACTAACCTAACCAGGAACAACGTATCTTTTTCCGACAATAAAAATGTTCCTAGAATTTTTTATATTTTAATGTTCTGAGGTACCAGAAGTATTACCTCGCAAAAAATTACCCCACTTCATCTCTGAATTACTACACGATTGACCTCACTTATGCCCAGTTCCCCCTTCTCCCCCATTAGACAGTTAGAGAGTTAGAATTTAAAATTTTCAATGGTGTAGTGACTGTAGTCTATACTACTGTAGACTGGGCAAAGTTGCCAGTACTGTATTTAATATATTTGTGGTCGTTGGGTATCTGTTTTCAAATTTGATTCTTGAGCTGGGTATATTTTGGGCATCGGGTTTCTCTTAATGTTTGCCCAACATAATAATTACTGAATTCAAGACGCATTTTGAGTTTTATTTATTGTGTAAAAGGACGTGTAATGAGGAAGATAATGTTGTCAGCCCTGCTTTGACTCCTTATTCCTTCTCAATGAGTACAATCGAACTATTACTACTAGTAGTATTACTCCTACTTATAATACTACTACACTACTACTGATAATAATAATAATAATAATAATAATAATAATAAAATGGATTTTATCTTTGCGTGTACTTTAGCTGACAGATATGTTATCGGGTTGAATGTCATTGAGCGAACTTTGTCATCTGCGTGTTTCCTGAGCCCTGTTCGAATACCGTCAGTATCTTTATGATATTTCCGCTATAACCAATTGACCACTTGCTCACAAAGAGTGCACAGAACAGTTTTGGTTTAGGCTAGACGAGGTCAAATGATGATAGGTTAGGTTAGTTTAGGGCAGACTTAGGCTATGCGTTACGGCTCGAGTTAAGTTAGGTTAGAGTAAGTTAAACCATGTTAAATAACCTTAATCGGGTTGGTAAGTAAAAATTTGAATATTTACAGAGGGTTGACAGAAGTAAATAGACACCACGAGGATTGTCCTTCAAGAACAAATGGTGAAGCACATCAATGGAATGCCAGAACGTCAAAACAACACGATTCTAAATGTCGTCAAAAGCGATAGCCCAAAGACTGTCTATGACTATACATATATATTAACTTATACATTAATCATTGGCTAGAAGGGGACTGTATATAAGACTGAATATAAAAACTGTAGGGGGTGGGGTGATTGTGGAGGATACACCCTCTTAAAAAAAAAAAGTAAGGTGTGACAAGGAACGAAACTTCTTCAAATGATAAACTTGAACGCGATAAGAGAAAAGTAGCCTAATTTAGAAAAGTAGCCTAAAGTAGCCTCACACTAACATGCAACTTCCTTCTGCATGTTAGTGTGAGAAGGACTTACAGACATTTTTGTAGTGATAATAGCCTAAAATCTGTCTATTACTATTATTTGATTCATTAACCCTGTGAGTATAGGTCCAATTTTCGCTTACTATTCAAAATAAGTAGTGCCTGGTACCCCACTTCTACTGTCTAGGGCTAAACTAAATTCTGTACCAACGGAATATATGTTAATATAGTTCAATAGATTTTACTTTATTAACAAAGAAGTATCGTTGCAGCGTGTGTGTTTGGAGAGGGGGGGCTTCAGAATATTTAAGGGGGTGTTCTACAACGTGTAATTCATGTAACAGTGCACTTTATTTGAGTGTATATATTATGCTTGCAAGCTTTGAATTACTGCAAAAGATTGAATAACGACATTATTTCTCCAAGTATCATCTAAGTCAACATGGACATGAAGTGTGGTGTAGTGGTTAGCGTCGCTGACTACGAATCCATCGGCCCCGGGTTCGAGACCCCGTGACGGCAGCCGGCGCGCAGCAAAACCCAGCTGTTCATCCTTCCACATAATAAAGACAGTGGTTGGTAGATAAATGGGTACCCTGTGTGGTCTAGTGGTTAAGACGCTGGGCTGCTGGTGGGGCGTGGTTCGGATTCCACGTTAAACTGTAGGTCTAAGGCGGAGTGAAAGGCTTAACCTTCATCAGAATGAACAATTCGGGCGGAAACTAATCAAAGTTGTGTGTGTATATATATATATATATATATGCACAGATAACAAATAACCCTGGTATTTAGGATATACCCAATACCTATATACCCAATGAGTATATTGGTTTTTGCAAAAATCTTACTTTACCTCTGTCACTTTTCGTACGCAAGGATATTTTCTTCATTTTTAATCTTTTTATGCCTTAGTTACGGCGTAACAAAGGACTCTTAAGTTTAACTTATGACTTTGTCCCTCGTGAAATTAAATTAAAATAATACTCTCGCTTTAAATCAAGGAGGGCGGAGGGGGCTTTCCTTCCCCCATTACAATAGAGGATAATAATCCTTATGTCTTAAATAACTTACAGTAATCGGAGGGAATTTTACTAAGTAAAGACGTAACAAAACCGCCCTAGACTAGACTAAAAGGTCATACAGTACTAATTACTGTATACATAATTCGATGTATGGTCCCTTTCGTTATGCCTTAACTAAGGCATCATTTTGCATTGAAGGAGTGACTCAGTTCACCTTTATTTAAAATCGAAATTGATTTAAACATTATTGTCACCTGTTTTCTGTATTACATTTTGAAAACGGGTCTCTTTTCTTTAGGGGGGGGGGGATAGAGTGGGGTTCGTGTGTTGTATGCAGCTTAGTCGTCTCAGTCAATAATAATAATAAAAAAAACAACAATAATAATAATTGGGTTGTTTGATTTCCTTGTAGCGGCAAGAGTCATGTGACAGAGGGGAGTTTCGAACTCTCTCAGGGTCGCGACATTATCTGAACGCGGGAGAGGGGTCCCTCATTCAACTACTGAGCAGACCCAATGTCGCTTAACCTTGCTGATCTAACGGGAAGCGGCTTTGCGACGTTGCTTTTGTCTCAATCAAACACAGTGTTTTGGGGATTCGTTTATCGTGGTACCCAAAAGTCTTGTACATTCTCATAGAGATGGGGTATGAGTCTGGGTATAAAAAGCGTATTACAGTGAATGACCTTTAATAAAAAGAATGCAAAATAGCATTATTACATTAATATAACCTTTTTAAAGTTTAACTCTCTCTCTCTCTCTCTTATGCTCACCACAGACCCTGAAATCGGTTATTATGCCCCCATATTCCAACTGCCGAGATATACCACTAGACTAACTCTAAAAAAGTGTTTTTTTCATTATATTTATTTACCTCAAACTTGTTTGTGGATCCCATAATCTTCTTATGCATAGTAGGCCACGTCGCATCACCGCTTGCCGTTCGATCAGCGAAGTTAACCCTTTAAGGACGGACTTTTTTGTAAGATTTAGTTACGATTGCGTGTATTTAAAACGTTACCAATTTGTACCGGTCGTCCCTAAAGGGTTATAAGCGACGTTGGGTCTGTTCGGCAGTTGGATGGAGGCCCTTCTCCCACATTCGGATAATGTCGTCATAGGTGGTTCTGATCTTACGTAAAGCTGTAGGTCTTCTTTGTCACACGACCTTCTTTATAATGTCACGAAGGAGATTAAACAACCCATGAACTCATTCACGGCTCTGACCGACTACAATTTATTAGGAAATTTATCGAATTTTTTAAAATTAAAATATCTAAAATGTTCACCTCTAAATTGAGGGTTACGACTTACGCCCATTGTATAACTTAAATTTAGCTTGCCCGCACGAAAAATAAATATTTACGCCCAAAGAGGAATTTTATCAATGATTTTGGACGATTTGTTGGTAAGGGAGAACCCACTTTATATACATTTTTAAATCAAGCCTCAAACCCGCAGAGAGAGAGAGAGAGAGAGAGAGAGAGAGAGAAGTGCAAAGATAATGAATGTCTTCCAAATTCTAAGGTGTTCTAAAAAAATGTTCCATTAATTTTCGATTGTATGTTAATGAATACGAAAGAATTATTTCTCTTTTGAAAGTTAATTTTATATATGAGGCGTCGCGCGGAACAATGACAAATCAATCAACGGGCGAAAATTCCGTCATTGTATCAATGTATTTTGTGCGGTGATACAGTGACGAATAGGCAAAAGATGACCTGCTACGTGATAGATAGAGGAAAGGCCTAGCCTAGAAAACGGAATTTTCGCCCTTTGGGTTAATTCGTTATTGTGCCGCGCGACGCCTCATATACTATTTCTCTTCTAATAATCTTAGAATTGTAAATAGTCGATCTTAGAAATAATTCTATGACCACGGCTGATTAACGATGTTTCGGAAAGAATTCAACTTCTATCAGTTGATGTCACAAATCTTGAGATTAAGTAAAATATTTATGTTCAATATGTAAATAAGCAACTCCATTGGGCTTCAGAGCACTGGTATATTTAGTGAAATTTATGGTTCTATCAGTTTTTCCCCCAACCAACAGATGTGCATCCCCAAATCCTTACAAAAGGTGGAACCTTTATTGTTTGTATCGTACCTCTCGACTTGATTTCTTTTTCGAAACGTTTCATAGGCGCGGGGTATTGGGGTATTTTAAAGAAGACTTTTGTCCAACTGAGCAACTTCTCGAAAAGTCGAAAGAAAACTTTCTAGACGACGGTGTATGGACATCTACTAACAAAGACCACGAAACATAAGATGATCTAACCTAACCTAACGTAATCTAACCAAGGCTAACTTAACATTAACTTACACTTACAAAGGAATCAAACAAAATCCTTCTCGACATCATTTTAGACATTTGAAACTATTATTTTTTTCTGTCGTTTGAAATGTAATACTCACGTCTCGCTTAAGCATTTTCACTGGGACTATTTGTTGTAAAGTTGATTCATCACTGAAAATTGCTTTAGCCAACTCTTTCACTGCCATGGTTTGCGTTTTATACCAAGGTTAACTTGCATTCACGCTGATTTTTAGTAAGAAGAGGTGTTTCCCCTATTTTTTCTTCCCATTACGTCGGAGTTAAGATATGTGTAGCGAACAGTAGATGTAGAAATATCAATGGAGCAACTTTCGTTCTAGTTTCTCTTACGTTCATTAGATGTGAATATCTTGTTTCGGGGATTGAGAAGTCGATGAACTTTGTCATCCTTTGTAGTTGACTTCCTTGGGTACCCACAACGGTATTTATCTTTGATGTTACCATACTACTATGTTATTATTGGTTACAATAACAGTGAACAACAAATTTTTACTTTTGTTTTGTCTCAGCAACAAACAAAGCTGGTCTATATGAAGTCGACGCTGCTGCTCGTTCCGAAAATGTTATTCATTTTGACGTATCACGCGTAGTTTCCATGAAATCTTAAAAAATAGTATACAATTATTGTATATTGTATATAATATGTATAATATCGTATATTGGATATAATTAATTAAATATTATACAAAATATTAAAAAATATTAACATCACACATACTGTACTGTCAGAGTAGCAATACACACGACGTAATAAAACAAACATCACGGTACATTACAGAACAACACACCGTACCACGCATAGTTTAGTCACAAACTATGCGTCACAAATTTTAGTCATCGGTACTGATGACTAACATTTAAAATAATAAAATAATAAATAATAAAATAAATGAACAGCTTTTCTACTACAAAAATTGAATATTTTTTCCAACACAGAAAAATGGAATATTTCTCCAAAACTATACGTGATACGAAAATAATAAGACCATTTTTGTAATCAGCGTTAAAAACTCTATAATAATAATAATGACACAAAACTTTTCCTGGGACAATATCATTGTTGAACAGTGTTATCTTTCTAAATTCTTTTGTGATTCGAAAGTCCCTCTTTTCGTGGAATAGTCAGTGTAAATCGAATTTTGTCCAGTAAACATTCTCTCGCGCCTTACGCTTTTCTATCCAGTTTTCTACTACTGCTAGAATTATTAATAACAAGAACCCCTCCCCCCCACTAGTGGACCGAAAGGTCTTTGAGGAGGATTCCTCTTGTCCTTGTATCTCCAATCTCCATGTCCTTGTAACTCGCCAGCCATATTTTGTTTTAAAATTACGCTTCGTTTTACGTGAATCATAATTATTTACTGGAAAGAAAAATTGTAGTCGTTGATTTTCGGGATAGTGTTAATCTTCTGTCTTAATTCAAGATTTGCTATGTCTGTTTACGAAAGTTGTATTCCTTATAAAACTTCCCTGATTAGTTGTACTTATAGAACTGTTGTCGTTAAGATCACCTGTGGCACTTATGGAATATAAATATATTACAACTGTCATCTACGTAAAATTCTCTTTCAAATTATATATATTTAATTCGTTAATATTTGTTAATATAACCTAAAAATAACTTATTTTAACAACAGCTTACAATTTGGAAGTAATACGTTATTTATATATACACACACACACACACACATATATATATATATATATACACACAGTGGTGTAGTGCTAAATAAAGAAGTGAGAGAACGCATTTTGAAAGTGTTACTCAGATGCGGGAGGGGACAATGGCGAGCGCGGCGAGCCCATACAGCTGGGGGTCCGGGGGCACTGTAAGCCCCCCGGGAAATCTTTTGAAATCTGACCAATTTCAGGAATATTTTGAGGTCATATGCACTGGATATTAGGATATATTACAAGGTTGAAGATGCAGTATTTCCAGTGTCATTAGATATATGACATCCAGTACGATCAATAAAAATAGGTAACAACTGGAATGATTAACTAAAAAAAAGTTAACAACTGGTACGCCGTGGTGACTGTTTCACCAGATCTTTATAGGCTAGCATTGCCTCAGTCGAAGCTAAAAGAAATGAAACAGTTAATGATTCTTTCTCATATTTCTTCTAGGGGTGGGAATTAAAATTTCATGACGTTAGAGATTTGTAAGTTCGGATTTATTTGAAATAGTGAGGGAACGCAGTTCCGTCTACCAAAAAAAGTAAAGGAACGCCGTTCCCACGCGTTCCCACAGCACTACACCACTGTGTACACACACATATATATATATATTATATATATATATTAAGGCACAGGAGAGGAATCACGGGACCTGGTGCTACTTTTGATTTTACTCCCGATCATCTCCTTCTCTGTCTTCCAGTCCGGATCCCCACCCCCTGAGGCTCGGGCCCTGGTGCTTTGACACCTCATGCATCCCCCTTCTCCCCGGGCACTGATTCTAATCAGTAATCAATTCAAAGATTTTTAGAATGTAAATCTAACGATATTTCCGTACGTGACTCATCACCAGTGGGAGCAACAAGGCTTTGACAACATCTAAAGCGCATCATGATTCATAAGTGTAGTCTTACTTATGTCGTTAGTGTGTAATGTAAATACTCCTGGTTGTGTATTGGTCCGAATGCACCAACAAAGAGTTGAAGAGCTTAAGCCAACCCTACTTTGATTACGCCAACCACCCACTTCGTCTATTGAAAAATAATTATAATTGATGGAGTACAGTATCCATATAGCTGGATTTACCATGTTCAGTGGCAAATAGCTGTTGTAATTATATATATATATATATATATATATAACCTTTGGTTAGCTTCCGCCCGAATTGTTCATTCTGACGAAGGTCAAGCTTTTCACTCCACCTTAGACCTACAGTTTAACGTGGAATCCGAACCACGCCCCATCAGCAGCCCAGCGTCTTAACCACTAGGCCACCTAGGGTACCCATTTATCTACCAACCACTTTCTTTATTGTGTGGAAGGATGAACAGCTGGGTTTTGTTGTGCACCGGCTGCCGTCGGGTCTCGAACCTGGGGCCAATGGATTCGTAGTCAGCGACGCTAACCACTACACCACCGAGGCGCCTATATATATATATATATACACACACACACACACACACTGAATAACTATATATATAGAGTATATAATTAATAAATGTGGTCTTAGTGTGAGGAGAAAAAGGAACCCAATTAAACGGGGGGGGGGGGGGTTCTAGACCATTTCGATAAACTAAGTTTTCATCATCATCATCATCATCATCACCACCATATGTCTCTCTCTCTCTCTCTCTCTATATATATATATATATATATATATATATATATATATATATATATATATATATATATATATACGTAGATAGATAGATAGTGTATATTCCTTTGTTTTATATATGGCTATAGTGTTTTAGATAGACTTAAAGAAGAAGTAGGTTTATCCCTCGTCATTAGCATTTGGGAATCGTATTTCTATTCAGAAAGTAGATAATCGCCTCTGATTTCATTTCATGCTATTTGGGAAGTTGTTTTTGTCTCGTCTGCGCGCGTCATATTCACTCACAGAAGTACGGAAGATGTATTCTAGCCTCTAGCCTCCCCTTCTAGTAACCCCTTCTTCTATCCAGTAACGAGCGATTACGGCAGACTCGTAGATATTCGTAGAAATTCACTTGCTCGTTTAGAAGGAGACGGACAGTGTGTAATTTCAACCCGTGAAAACATCTCAGTCCACCGTTTTTTTTCGATGATGCGTTCTTTCTTCTTGATACATCACGCACATGTGTTGACAGTTTGTGTGTGTGTGTGTGTGTATGTGTGTGTGTGTGTGTGTGTGTGAATTTAGTTCTTAAGATGTGGAGATATCGGATGAAGATTTACTTATAACAACATAAAGTGGCCAAGAATGTTATTAGAACAATACATAAACAAGTTATGCATTTGTTTGTTAATATATATATATATATATATATATATATAAGCGAACAACCACAGGGAGAAAGGAAAAAGAAACACGAAATCCGAGCGCTTTCGTGATATATTAATCTTATTAATAAGATCACGTGTTATTCTGTGATTTTACTGCATATACTGTATATATATGGTTGTTTCCAAATTTCCAAATTCTTCAGACTTACTGTAGAATACTTTCGCGTGATGATCCATCCTTCGTCGCTACAGTGCGTATTCAACGCTCCAACTACTTTAGGGCATTAATAACATACTCTTGGGGTATAGGTCCAATGTTTTAACATACCCAACAGATTAACTCCAGAGACATTAAGACGGGTTATCGAGGTGACCATGTTATCGGTCCGCAAGACCTGTCCAGCGCTGAAACACATCGACACGAACGGGATTCACCGAAAGTTAACATTTCGTGTGTCAATGGTCCTACCACGATTATACCTTGACTGGAGCAGACTATCTTAACACGTTACGGACATTTCTCTTTTACCATCTAAGGGGCTGTTAAGGAGTGTAATTTTTTAATAAGATGGGGGCTCAGCGGTGGATTACCCCCTTTGGAGTTTATCTTTGGGCGTTAAAACATCTGTAGTATAATTCCATCAAAGAATCGGAGGTTATTGGATCTATACCACGAGAATTTCTCGTTAATTTTCAAAACTTATTGGAGCATTTGAATATGTATTGTGGCGACGAATGATGGTCACCCTGTGAAAGTATTCTAAACTTGATCAATTTCGAAATGTAAACATCGATATATTTTGTCTACATAATAATTAAGAAAAAAAAAATACCATTTATTTTTTGCATCATCATTCCTCGGACACTATATATATATTATATATATATATATATATATATATATATATATATATATATACAGGGTGTCTGAAAAGTCACTCCCTATTTTCAAATTCTCATTATTCCTAAACTGAACTGAACTGAACTGAAACTTATTTATTACCATTTGCTTTATTACAAAATTGAAAAGCTTTAATACAAAGTTAAAGTTCAACGTAGGCCCAGCATTGTCCACACACTTCCGTAATCTTACCGGGACATTTTCAACAGATTTCCTCAAGAAGTCACGTGGTACATTACCAATAACATCACGAATTTTGTTTTCAAGTTCATCAATGGTGTCCTTGGTTTTGATTTGAACACTTCTTCTTTGGCCCAGACACGCAGAAAGAGGTCGCATGGCGTTACATCTGAACTTCGAGCAGGCCATTCCGTTGGTCCTCGCCGTACGTTAAATACCCACTAAATATTAGGGTACAGTGCCCTAGAAAAGGTGTGTTTACCACTTGAAGAACTCCTTAAAATTAAGTAAAGCTGTTTACTTTCATATTAAAAACCCGTTCTTTTTTTTAATCCTTGTATTATTTCCAATGAATTTACTAAATTCAAAATAGGCCTACAAGGTTGGTTTTTTTTTTAAAATGCATTTGAGCAAATTCCAAAAATATTTTCGCCAACCCTAATTTCATTTCGTCAACGTATCAATATTTTTGGAGACAGAAAAAAAAACCCGTATGAACAGACCATCAACAAAATAACTATGACTAAAATTTAAACCGTTTCGACAATGCAGTGGGAATGCCAGAAGGCAGTAAAAATATATGAAAGAAAACAGCACTAGTTTCTTATCTATAAAGAAGGACGACGCTAAATGACAAAACGTTTCCGTAATTGACAATTAGGATTACGTTTTTGACACTAATCAAATCGTTTTGTAGTACAAAATTTTTGGATTTTTAATTTTTTTTTTATTAACTACAGCTGCAGTAGTACCTTCGTTAACCAACCATGTTCCGCAGCTTAAACCAATCCAAAGCAAATAAGTGTAATAGGAATTTTCTTGGGATTGCGTATACATACTCGATTAACCAGATTTTACCAAGGTCAGTCAACGAGAATTTCAGAATGTCACCGCCTCAATATAATCGTACTTCTGTAGGAGACGTCATAACGATATTGAGGACTTTCTTACATTAATCAAACAATGTATATAACCTCGTTGCTGTTCCGTGCGTTGGTCTCTCTTCACACGAAGGTCAAGCTGGTGGCCCCGCCTTTCATATATATTAAAAGAACCGGGATTACGACATCAGATTGGCTTGACCCTCTATCGACAAGTATATCGTAGGTTACATTAAATTAGTTTAGGTTAGATTAGGTTAGGTTAGGTTAGTTTTTTAAGAGTGTCGTCTTTGAAGAATATCTTATTACGTTAAGCAAATCTCTCTCTCTCTCTCTCTCTCTCTCTCTCTCTCTCTCTCTCTCTATATATATATATATATATATAGTGTTCCCAAATTATGTTTCATAAATTAGTATACATATTCAGGACGTCAAAGTGAACAAAAAAGTTCGTATGAACATAAATCCGCAATCGCTTCGGTTCCGAGGTACGTTGCTTTTTTGCCGAGGACGATCCAATTAAAATGAAAGCCATTACAGTTTATTAAAATTTATTTACAGGGTTTTCCTTATTATTGTTTTTTTTGGACAAAAGCTCCGCCCACGAGTGTCTGTTTTTGGGGTTGTTTAACTTCCTTCGTGACGGCAAAAGTCACGTGACGGAGGGAACATACAGCTTTACGTGGGGTTCGAACCATCTACTGACCGCTACATCGTGTAGACGCAGAGGAGAGTCACCCATCCAACTATGATTAGAATTATTAGACCCAGCGTTGTTCAGCCTCGCTGAAGTAACGGGAAGCGGTGTTACCACGTGACTAAGCCGTAACCCATCGCCTCCAAGAAACGAAGTCCATCACATAATTAGTTTAGGTTTAGCAAAATGTACAAACGCACCTTTCCGTCCTTCAGATATCGAGAACGGATCTAAACTAGGCGGTTTTTCACATCTACTTGCCGGTAACTTCTTTGTTTTCAACCATTTTGGGAGTTATCTACTTTGTACTCATTGTAAAATGGTCTCTTTCTACTTAATGTCATTTTCATTCACTTTCTTCTAAGAGTACCTGAGAAATGAGCGAGTAAGAATCCCGAGGGATCAAATTCTCAAATAGATTCATTCCCATTCTTAATATAAAATTTCTCACTTTCCAAGTTTGATTTTTTTACCCAAAATCTCCTTTAACATTCTCACTCGTAGGCCGCGAGAAAGAATAAGAATGACATTGAATGGGAAGAAATGGTCGTAAACATAATCTCGTATAGACGTATATCAGTTTGAATGATTACTTCCATTCCCATTCCAATTCCAATTCCAATTCGTAGAGCGCAAATGAAAATGAACATTGAAGCGAAAAAAAAAATTCACATTTGAGAAAAGGGTTTCATGGTTGAGAACCATAATGTCACTCCATTCTCTTTCCCATTTCCAAAGGCGCCAAATGGGAATGGCTAATATTCCCTAATCTAACTTAAATACTGTATGTATATATATAATAATAATAATAATATTAATAATAATGATGATGATGATGAGCCAAGAACTAAAATAGAAACATTATTAATGTTTCATTGCTGTATAACTAAAATATCCATTTTCATTACAGTGAATGTCAGCCACAACCAATTAACTTGGACATTTAAACCCTATCTTTATAATTAATACTCTAAGACATAGTCTCCACAAATTCTGAGATAGAATTTCCTCCTTAACAAAGATGTACATAGTTTTAGACCATCTTAATATATAAAGATTTTTATATTCTTGAATGTATCTGGTCTAATAGACTTTGATATTCTTTTGAATTATTTTTATTATTATTATTATTATTATTATTATTTATTATTATCATCATTAATGATAATGTTTTTGGGGTCTCTTGTATAATTATGTTTTTATACCTTTGAATTTTTGAATTTTTATATTCTTAGAATTCATTTTAAGACGATCGTGCTATTCTTAGCTTCGAATATTCTCATATTTGTAAGTAATGTACACTGTGGGAAAAAAATTCGACTAGAGACATAAAACTTGTAAAAAACATAAAAATATTAATAATTGGTCATACGCTGGGTTTTTTTTTTTAAGATTTTATTTATTTACTTTTTTGGGGGTGGAGTTGACAATAATAAAACCTTAATCATTAATGATTAAGGTCTTTTTTTTGGGTATATTTTAGAAATTTTAGTTTTATATGCGGACTTTTTTCCGAAACTGTACAGTCGGTTCAAAACGTACTGTCGTGAAATCCCATATTTTTTATTGGTATCTGTTAAGAAAAAATGGAGTTTCA